>OZ057399.1:48036527-48113462 GCA_964056695.1 Melieria picta
TCGATGTGTAATGAAATCAAATATTACTCATACGTCACGAGTCTCTATCGATGTGTAATGAAATTAAATATTGCTCATACGCCCCGAGTCACTAAAGAGGTGTAATTAAATTAAATATCACTCATAAGCCCCCGAATCACTTTTGATATGTAATTAAATTAAATATTAATCATACGGCCCAAGCCTCTATCAATGTGCAATTAAATTAAATATTACTCATACGTCCTGAGTGATGTGTAATTAAATTTAGTATCGCTTATATGATTACACTATTGTGTGTAATATAATTGTATTGTGTGTGTAATAAAATTAAATGTTACTCATACGCACCGAGCCTCTATTAATGTGTAATTAAATAAAATATTACTCATACGCCCCGAGTCGCTATCGATGTGTAATGAAATTAAGTATTACTCATACGCACCGAGCCTCTATCAATGTGCAATTAAATTAAATTTTATTCATACGTCCCGAGTCACTATTGATGTGTAATTAAATAAATTATCACTCATAAGTCCCGAGCCACTATTAATGTGTAATTAAATAAATTATCACTCATACGTCCCGAGCCACTATTAATGTGTAATTAAATAAATTATCACTCATACGCCCCGAGTCGCTATCGATGTGTAATTAAATTTAATATCGCTCATATGATAATAAAATCAAATACTACTCATAAAATAAAATCAAATACTACTCATACGTCCCGAATTACTATCAATGTGTGTGGCCAGGCGTTGTTCTGGTCACAATAATGTTTATGAAATTATGGAACTGAACAAGCACTGAACACTGCCATTGTTGAAGCTTTAAACTTGAAGCTTTAGCTTCTGTTCTTTATTGGAAGAATAAAAATGGATTGTGCTTTGGCTTCACTTTACTGCAAGTCAAGCTCGAGTTTTAACGTCTGACGGTAGAAACGTCTGACAGTAAACTGAAGTCTGCTTACAAAGCGTCTGAAGGCAGCTCGAAATTTGCTTACGGTTCTCATAGGCTTCCTACTAAATTCTTTGTTATTTTTAATAAATATATTCGTTCTAATTTTCTTATTAGCGCAAATTTCTACAATAAAAAGCATTGAACTTTTGCTAAAATTTTTGCTTACGTCACGCTCATTGCTGTGCAAACATAAATGAAAATTTGTGGCCACAAATGGCGGCCGCAATGTGCCAATCACAAAATTATCGCACACACAATTTGCAACACCAGCAAGAAACATACAAAGAACCTAAATGCCTAGTTTTCCTTTATTTTTAGTTGACAAAAGAAAAACAATTTCCGGCCGCACACTATGCAACAAGATAATGTTACTTTGCTTAGAATCCAACAAAAAACGCTTCCATTGTAGTGTGTGGAGTGAACAAGAAAAAATCCCGAATTTATGAATAAAAAATGAGTAAATTTGTACTTGCCATATAATGTCTGAATAAATTTGTTTGTTTGTGAAACATATTTTAATATCAAGCACACACATGCATACTTGTATGTATATGTAAAAATGTGAAAAGGCTACACATATGAAGTCAAATATATATTTTTTCGCACACACACCAACGTGAGAGAAAAGGCAACAGTCGACCGCCGAGCTAACCGCACACTCGCAGCGCTTTCAGGCACAACTGGGCGCGGCGTCAAGTTGCCAACATGTCGCCAGCATTGGCAGCATTTACCCCTCGCCGCTCTGCTGCACACCATTGCGCTGTCATAATGATGCGCAGCCACTGCGCCGCCCGCACTGGCCGCCTTCGAGCGGGTGCGGCATTTCTGGCCATTTGACCAGAAGTGACAAGTCAGCAGCAACACCAACGACAACAACCACACGAGACCACTCGCTGACCTCACTCAGCTCTCAGATGTCGTAGTGCGCCCCAAAACAAGCAACGAACAAACAAGAAACAAAAAACAACAAAATGAAAACCAAACCAAAAAAGGAAAAACACCGAAAACGACGACCAGCAAAACTTTATCGCCAAAAACAACCAACTTGCGTGCTTAATCATCCATGGACAGCGGCAAATGTCAACGAAAATGTGCAGAGTGGGTGGGCGAATGACAGACACCAGCTGATGGATCGGTGGCGCTGGGTGGCTGCCACAATTTTGCTGAAAAACATGCAGAAGCGCACGTCACTGACGCGACACGGTGGACTTGACACTTGACTGCCCGGACACGCATACATTAACAAATCGATGTGTCGATCTTGTCGAGCAATAAAAGCGAACATTAAGTCGCAATTTTTTGGCGCTGGGCATGGAGCGCGTCAAGTTGCGGCGGCTCTGCGGTCGCTGGGCTTTGCTGTCGTTACCAAATAAAATATTTATATACATACACATGTGTATGTATATGTTTTTTTTATTAATAGTTGACAGCAGCGCATTGTTGTAGTCACAGTGCGTGGCGCGTGGCGTCTCGATTCGCCGCTGCGTTTCAAACTGGCACCGCTCAACTTTTCGCATTAAAAAGTCACAAAGAATTTCGATAATTTCACTACTTGATACACGAGATTTTATTGACTTGGAATGTTTGCGCGCTCGCGACGTGACTGATGACTGTGGCAGTTGGACCGCTGAGCGTTTGCACGCAGCAACTTAGCCTAATGCTTGATTTCGCCACTGGAGGCTATAATATTTCACTTTGCACTTTGGTTGAGGGGGAAAGTAGCTTGGAAGCAAAAATGTTTGCTGACACTTTTTCTTAGTCGAAGGGGAGAGTAGTTTCAAGGAAATGTTTGCTGACACTTTTGAGTTAAGTGCAGATAAGATGTGTCCGCATTGTTGTTGTGGCACATTTTCGACATGAAATAAAAATTAGAAGAAATAGATAAAAGAAAAATAAGGAGAGATGAAGCTTGGCTCTTAACCCTCTACTGCCCCAATTTTTTTTTAAGTCGAAAAATTGTTCACCATGTAGTTTTAGAATCATATAAGAAGGGAAAATTTTTAAAATAAAAAAATTTGCTTCTGTGTGGGCGTGAAACCTATATAAATTTGCGTGCCTTAAGGCCGTATTGGGCACATAAGCTAAAAAATTTAACTGATGAACAGTTTCATGTTTTATTAATTACACTACTCGATACGAAAAATGCTCCTAAAAATAAAAGTGTTTTCTAGACTAACTTTGGGCCGCTGAACGCGAAACTGAAAATCAAAAAAAATTTTTATAAAGCGTTTTCGAAAAATCTTCGAAAAAAACAGTTTTTTCCCTATTGTTTCAGTTATGAGCACATATCTTGTAAACGAATCATCCGACTAACACAATCTGTCCGGTGGTCAGAAGATACCTTATCCTTTCCAGCAATATATAGAGTGCGCAAATCAGATGAGATTTAGGGAAGTTACTGACGGTGAAAGTTGTAATAAAGGGAATTTTTCGACCATTTTCAATATCATAAATTTTTGAATGATTTTTTTTATGGATAAAATAAATTATCTGCTCTAGTTTTAAAATCTGAGATGAAAGATATATTATTTGAGCAAATATGAAGCCTAACATCAATAGAATCGAAAGAAAAATGACAAAGTTATGAAGCAGTGAGTAAACACCAACTTTACATTTATTACACCGTGCGAAAAAAAAACATTTTTGCCGAGACCCATCCAAATGTTGATATAGACGTGAAACTAGAGGTCATTTATAGTATCCTGGCGTAGTCAGTTTTTCATTTTCTGACCCAAAGTCCTTTTTAAAGGACTTTTAAATTTTAAGGATATACATATTTCAAATATTTTTCTAAATATTTGCCGTTGTGCAATGATGAAGATATGGGTATCAAATGAAAGAGGAAAGATGTCTCCTTTTAACTAAATTTCCTATTTTGAACTTTGAATCTAACATAGCTAACACTTCATTAACGGTTTCTTCATCAGTTTTTTAATCAGTTTCTTCATCAGTTTCTTCGAAAACATCGAAATCCAAGTTTTCTAAAACTTCCTGTACTTCTTTGTCCCATAAAACCGAAAATTTTTTTTTTAAATGCCGATTGACATCTATAAAACGGAAACCACATACAAGTGTACCTTAGTCACGAAATGCATTAAATCTTTTCGCTTTGGTGCCTGATGCTGCCTAAAGGCAGTCTGCTTTCCCAAGCCGAAAAAGTTACTGTAAATCCTTTGTTTCACTATAAAACACTTAAAATCAATAAATTACATTACAAGGTACTCACTCATAATTTTCTCGTTTTAATCTTTTAACGAAAAGTATTTTTAATAATTTTTTCTTTTCTTTACTTTTCACGAAATAATTATTTCTACTAATTTCCACGAAGTTCAACTTTCAACTGATAATATTGGGAAACATGTGATGCTTACAGCCGTGTAACATTAAAGAAATGACAACTTAATTTATCTAAAACATGCCCTAAAAAATTCATTAAAAAAAAATTAATATTTATGTGGACTTTTCTAGGTTTTTGTGGACCGTGCCTTAAGGCCGCATGGGGCAGTAGAGGGTTAAATAGGAACTCAGCTTAAATAGGAACTGCAATGAGTACAAGTCATAGAATTGATGGAAGAATGTATGCAGACAGACTGATTTTTTGTTAAAGTTGCATAAATTCATACACTTGTTTGTATCTGCTACACTTTATTCCAAATCTAGACAAGTATCCACTACACAAAAGCTTTTCTAATAAGGATAGAGCTGTATAATTCTGTGGTCAAAAGCAATAACCGCTTAAGTCGACTTAAGAAGAAATTGAGTTATGGATGCCACCATGTTGCCTTGACTGTGCTCTACGTGGGGGAGTTTGTAACTTTAAAAAAAAAATATTATTAATAAAAACCTATTCGCGTTACTACTTGTATCAAATATGCGCCTACAATTTTAAAACGAGATTGCTCGAAACAGCAATTTCCAACTTAGGCGGTTATTGCTTTCGACCACAGAATTATATTCAATACCAACACAAGAATCCATCTAACATTATCCATCTGTATGTGTGTCCATGCGACTTTCTGTAAGTGTATCTGTTCATTACTGATTTCACAACTCCTGCTTTCGTTCTTTTGATTGTCCGTCCGTAAGTCCATTCTTCTGAGCATTTGTTCGTAAGCACAGTACAGAAAACATGGCGGACTCGTACACCTTCACTACTTTTATCAAACCCCCCACTTGAATTAATCTACAGATCTCCATCTCTGCATTCGCCCGTAAGTTCATCCATCTGAGTCATCCATCCTCAAGTGAGCTGCCAGTAACTAATACAACTTAAAAGTTAGTTCATATTGAAGAGTCTTATATATGTAGGT
This sequence comes from Melieria picta, assembly GCA_964056695.1. NCBI lineage: Eukaryota > Metazoa > Arthropoda > Insecta > Diptera > Ulidiidae > Melieria > Melieria picta. The sequence continues at coordinate 48,041,780 of OZ057399.1, forward strand.
AGGTTGTAGTGGCTGCCTCTGTATGAGACTTACTTAGGCCTCTTAGTGGACCAACAGTTTAAAGCAGAACGGCGATAGGCAGTTTTTTCTTTCACACTTGGAGGTTTATGCCATTGACTGCCAAGAGCGCAATTCCTTGCAATTCTCATCTGCTTCATGTGGATAGCAATAGAAGTAGTCGAGTGTTTCAGCAGCCCGACCTAGGAATTGAACCAAGAGCCTCTGGTATGAGAAGCCAGCGCGCTATCCGCTCTCTCTTCGTGCGGCCTTCCGTTAGAACGCCTTCCAATAAATGAGACACCAATAGCTCATACACTATGCTATGAGGTACCAAAGCATATCTTACATAGAGAACTAGCATTATTGATAGTCAAAATCTCCTCAAGAATAGAACTGGAGATCTTCGTTCGTCCTTATCCCTTCTTACATGTCCATAAGTAAGGTGTTAAAAGCATTTACTGCCCAAAAGCATATCCCATATGGAGAGGTGTATATATTTATAATCAAGATCACCAAAAAAAATCGAACTAACAATGCTTGTCTCTCTATCGTTTTGTCTCGATTTCACAGCTTTGAGTTCGCCTATTTCTGTGTGATTCAATGAGTCCATCTTTCTCAGCAATTGTCTGTTCATCCTTCTAAATGACTGTTCATACCCTCTGATGCCACAAGCTTCTTCTTCTCAGATATGCTTTGGATATGTTTATATAATTTCAATAAAAATCACCAAAAGAATCGATTTATCGATGCCTGTCTGTCCGTACCCAATTCCACTCGCCATTAGTTAGTTCGCCCATCTGAATGTCTATTCGTAAGTCCATCTTTTGAAGTGTCTGACTATGAGTTTCCAGAGATTTGTATATATATTTACGAGTACAATAGACTAGCAGGGCCCCGCGGCTTTGCACACAAGTTTAAAGTCAATGAGGCCAATAAATCAAATTCTTTTTATCCCTTTGTTGATCCCGTCGGATTTTTATGAAAAACTTCTAATTATTATTCTAATCTAATAATAAATCTAATTATTTCTCATTTGAAGTGCTTTCACCATATGTGAAGTCAAATGGGCACAATAAATCATGTTTCCCCATACAAACTCTTAACCCATCGTAAACCCCGTCAGATTTTTATTTTCAAAAAAATTAAAAACATGTGTCAAACTATATCTCACCAAGAGTACCTTCAAGAAGTTTGAAGTCAATAGGTCCATTAATTCATGTTTTGTCACAGTTTCTCCATACAAACTCTTAACCTGTCGTTGACTCCGTCAAATTTCGAGTTTCAAGAAAAATTAAAAAAGGTATCGAATTATTTTACATTTGAAATACTTGCACCAAGTTTGAAGACAAAAGGCGTAAAAAATCATGTTTCTTCATAAAAACTTTTAACCCTTGGTTCACCACTTTAGGTTTTGATTTTCAAAAAAATTAAAAAACCTTTCAAATTATTTTTGATTTCAAGTGCTTCCACCAACTTTGAACTCAATAGGCCAATCGGTTCAGGGTTTTTTCGTAGTCTTTCCATATACGAACCTTAACCCTTAGTTCACACCGTTAAATTTTAATTTTCGAAAAATTTAAAAATACGTATCGAATTATTTTTGATGTGGAGTATTTTCACAAAGTTTGAAATCAATAGTTAAATTAAATCGCGTTTCTTCATACAATACCTTAACCCATGGACCCCGAATTTCAAAAAATCTCGTCTTAGTGGAGGTTCGTTATTCAAGATGTACCTACAGTTTAAATTTCATATATGTAGCTTTAGTGGTTTGGGCTGAGCGATGATGACTCAGTCAGTCTGGCAGTGAGTCAGGACAAACAATTATATTGATTTAGCGATTCGTTCATTCGTCTATAAGTCTATCATGAGTTTTTGGCGCCTTGTGCTTGTCTGATAACACCGTGCGACAAAATTTAAAAAAATTTTTCACACCGGAAAAAATCCATATGGGCGTGAAACTAGAGACAAATCATAGTAAACTGCGTACTCAATTTTTCATATCTACATTCTTTGTGCTTTTAAAAGGACTTCAAAATTTTGAAGGGGATAAAAAATAAAAAAAATATAAAAAATATAAAAAATACTTAACCTCGTTAGAATATAGCGATATGTATATCAAATGAAAGAAAAATGGCTCAAGAATTTAAATAAAATTGATTTTTTATCTACTTGTAAGAAAAGGATATGAAAAAGGTCCTTTGAAAATTTTAATCCTTTATATCCTTGAAAATTTATGTAGAATTTGCTTGACAAGTAAGTATGTTATGACCCAAAATCTCCTTGATCATGTGGCAAAATTTCATTATTTTGGCTTCATTGATTTTGTATCTTTTTATTATATAAAATACTGATACTCAAATAAATTCGAATGTTTGTACTTCATTAGAACTACAGCTTCCGCCTCTTTTTTAATAACTTTCGAACCATTAAAGTTAGAGTAATGAAATTTTGACACGTTCATTCATTCAAATTCATTTGATTATGTATTTTTTAGTTCAGGTGACCATATATGAATTCTTCGATCATTCTATAGTGTGATTGTCTTTAAGTCTGCATCGTGACTTCGGTTAGGCGTTTCTTCGTTGGTCCATTTGTAAGTGTTTGTGTCATAAGTTCGTCCAGTTATGTTTTCATTTGTCTATCTATCCGTCATGAGTTCATTCCACTGTTTGTCGATCCTTAAGTTTATACGTTATGAGTTTGTCTAGCCGAGTCTTCCTCAGTTCCCCAGTAAATTCATACTAGTACGTTATAAGTTCAACCGGCCGTATGTCGATCCAGAAGTTCATACGTTATGAGTTTGTTCAGAGAAGTCTTCCTCAGTTCCCTAAGAAATTCATATTGTAACGATGAGGCACTCTGTCGCTGTGCTATGCATGAATACTTTTTCGGGCATACTTTTAGGCACGCACTTTAGAGTACGGCCAGCTTGCTATAATTTCGATATGGCAAGGATGGCTCGCGATGATAATGGGATGTGCGAGAACGATCGGCAGATAGTCCAACTGGAATCGGCGAGAACAATTGGTGCGATAAGCAGACAAGTATAAAAGGCAGCCGGGTGCAGCGCAGCGGGGGAGTCTGATTTGAGCAAGTAAAGTGGAAACATGCAATAGTCCAATAATTAGTAGCAAGTATAAAGATAAGCAAAGTGTAAGTTTGTAAATAAAGTGGTTGCTGGTTTTTGACTGCGTTTGCGCTGAATAATTGAAGCGGTTTTATTTTCAAGCACAATCCAGTGAGACGAGATAAGCCTATAGAGAACTCATTTTCGTAACAATATGTCATCAGTTCAACCGGCCGTATGTCGATCGTGAAGTTCATACGTTATGAGTTGGTCCAGCCAAGTCTTCATGAGTTCTCCTGTAAATTCATACGTCATGAACTCGTTTGGCTGTGTCCTTGTTCGTCCTTTTGTAAGTCCATTCATGATGAGTCCATCCGACTGTGTGTCCATTCATGAGTTCATCAGTCTGAGCCGCCTGTCTATAAGTCCACACGTTTCTAATTCTATCTGACATTATGTTTGTTCGTTTGTGAATCGGTTGCTAAACACAATAACTCGCAACAAATTTAGGCTTTCAAAACAAAATTTGATTGGAACTATTGGAATTTAATTGGAACTTTAATTTAAAGCAAAAATATAGAGTAGTTATTTGCTAACTTGACTGAAATGTTTTAGTCAGCTTTCTAATAAAATTCTAAAAAATATAAACATATGAATATTACCCAAACAGCTTATAAATATTTTCAACTCGAATTTCCAACTCGCACCTTTTAACACATTTAAGTCATCATTGCGTCTTCAGAAATTAAAGAATTTTAAACGAAAACTCATTGAGATGCAGAATATATAAAATTCAGTTTAAGCCAACTGAAACATTTTTAACTTTTATATAGAAGGTTGTGATAATTCGAAAAAAACTTCTTTTTTAACAAATCTCATAATCATACTTTTCCATACTTTTCTACATTGAAACATTTTTTCAACCCTACAAATCCCGGTAGTGCCCATACTACACTTTTTGACATCGGTTCACTGTCAACAAGGGCACAAAAAAGTTATCCTTTACCTATCTATGTGTGTGTGTGGTTTTCTGTAAATTTGCTACATCTTAACTAAATTTGCACGTTTTTTTTCTAGCATTGCGTTTATTTTGTTTTTGTTTGGTTATTTCCTGTGCTGTGTTGTGTTGTCGGCTCAATGTCGACTGGGCATAACTTTTTTCCACTCGATCTTCACTTGGAAAAGGGTCAGTTCCCAAAAGAGATAAACTACTTGTTCAGAAAAAATGAAATAAAAAATTGTTTATAATTGCCCCCAGAGAGCAGCGAAAAGGTGAACACATTCACAATACACCGAAGGCATACAAAATAATGTGTCGATTTGTTGTTTTATTTTGAAAAGGGGTTCACTTGAATGAATGATAGAAATTAATGATAAAAACAAAAAAAAACAAATTTAAAGGTTACATTGCATAGACACATAAATTCTTATTTATACTTTAATATAACTGACGGGACATCACGATTCCGAGACCAAAGCTGTGGTCTTAGTAACTCATCACAGATGACTGATTGATAAGATTTCTGTTCTAAGGCTTAGCTCATATGAAAAAAAAATACAGGATATCACGTCATAAAAACAGTTTTTTTCTACCTTTCGTTGTTCTCGTGAAATGAAAATAACTGCAAAATTTCTAAATTTTGCTAAAAAATTGCTCGAGCCTCCTAAAAAGAGTTGGCGAAACTTACACAAAAACTAGCAAATCGTAGAGTGAGAATAGTGTGCTGCATGTGTGTGTGTGTGCGTGTGCGCGTGCGTGTGTGTGTTTGTATTGTCATGTTGCTATTTCGTGTTTGCTTGAAATGTTGTTCGTGCAAATGAAAACCACTTTTTGCTTACTCCATTTCCCCCACATTGCCCAACACTTCCCGCTCCACGTTTTGGAATTCAAAATTTTGCGCCTTTTTCATTCCATTCGATTTTTTCACTTGTCTGCCTTTGGCAACGTTGTTGACATTAGACAATTTTTTTCTGTGTTGGAATTTGTTTGTTTCGCAGTGTAGCGTCGCAGTTAGTGTCGTTTGTGCTTTGATGTCGGCAACAGTTGTTTTGCCTTTGGCCCAAAACGCGCCAATGGCTGTCATTGTAGGCTGGCATTTTGACGATTTTCACCTCAGGTTGTTCCATTTCAATTTACCCTGTTTTCGTTTCATACTTGTTTCTCTCTATTGTAGTTGTCGTTGTTGTTGTTGTTGGTCGCCTGTTGCTGATAGCTTTGCACTTTTGTCCGCTTGTCGCTAACAGTGGACATTTGCTTCGTTGTGTTGGTCAGTGGGAATAGGGGTTGAAGGGGGTAGGAGATGCGAATGCGAAGAGCCAAACAGACAACGGTGTCAGAGACAGAAAAGTGCGTAGTTTTGTGTCGCTTTTGTGGCTTTTCTGCGATGCGTTGCAAAGAACTCAATTAGGTGTAAGTAGACGATGCGGTGGCCGAAAGCCTTCAAGACGTGCTGGGATAAGCTGAAATTAATAATGGCTCGACAAAGTGGCCCAATGTTTGTCTGATGGCTGATGGTAAATAAGCAAAATTTCAACATTTCATTCAAATTAGCAACAATTGTTTCTAATCGTTTTATTCTTCTGTGGTGGCTTCCTACTTTTCAAGCGTTACCATGTGATATATAATATAATTATACGAGTATATATGTATGTATATCACAGGTATATATTTTTTAACATTTCACAGTGATTCGTTACATAAACAAAATTCCAAAAATTTATCGTCTCAGAATTTAATGATTTTGATGTTATTTAAAAGTTAAAACTCCAACTAAGAAAACCCAAAAAAATCTGTGAAACAAATTATTTAGTGTGTGTACAAAAGCTGCTCAAAGTCGAAACTTTTTACACAAAAAAATTTAAGCACATGTTTTCTGGTTTTTTGTCTTTAGATTAAATAAAAATCGTACAAATACATGGTTAGCAAGAAGTTGCTAGAACTTTCAATATAGATCAAAATTTGCAAAGTTGAGGCTTCTACTTCACATTTGATTTAAAATATTTTCTCAAAATTTAAAACCTGAAAATTGGCAACACATAGCCTCAATGGATTTGAAGAACTGCTTGTAAAGCAAAATACATAAAAAATTCAGTGACTTAAAATAATTATTATCGATATTTTTGGAAATACAAAAATTGCCCTAATTTAAGAAATTTCCATAATTATTGCTTTGTAATAATTATTCCCAATAAAAAATTGTTTACGTCCCCTATAACTATTATCATGTAATAAATATTTTTGAGTTGCATAATAATTGGTATAACAAGTATATTTTTTTTTTGCCGATAACTTATTATTACGTTGCTTCATAACTTTTATTTATGACTTTTTTATTTACGTTACCAATAACTTTTATATTGCAAAATTTTTTTTACGTTGCTTATTTATTTAATTTTTATTTATGATTTTTAAAATTCACGTTGCCGATAACTATTATTTTGACAATTTTTTTTTACGTTGTATTACCATATTTTGGGTATGAATTGAGTTTTAATTATTTCAAATTGACAAACGCAAATTAACTGCAGAAAACCAATTTCCACCAACATCTAAACAATAAAAAATAATTTCATACTCAAAATGTGGTAAGGCAAAGTAAAAAAAAAATTTTGTTCATAAAAGTTATGAAGCAACGTAAAACAAATTTTCTTAGGAATAATAGTTATCGGCAACGTAAATCAAAAAAATCAAAAAAAAAACATTTTAATAATAGTTATCGGTAACGTAAATAAATAAAAGTTATAAAGCAACGTAAAAACAAAAAATTCCAAAATAATATCAGGTGTACAACTTTGCTTCCGCCGTTTTTTTCCAAAATTAAAAGCTTTATTGCGAAAAAGTGCTTACAGATGTATTATTCAAAGTATTGTCCGTCGCTAGCGACAACTTTCTCCCATCTTTCCGGCAATTTTCGGATCCCGGCTCGAAAAAAGGAGTCCTCTTTTGACGCTATCCATGAAGCAATCCATTTTTCCAATTCTTCGAAGGATTGAAAATGTTGATCTGCCAGGCCGTGTGCCATCGAGCGGAATAGGTGGAAGTCAGAAGGGGCGACATCTGGGGAATACGGCGGGTGGGGCAAGACTTCCCATTTCAGCGTTTCCAGGTACTTTTTGACCACTTTTGCGACGTGAGGCCGAGCATTTTCGTGTTGGAGGATGACTTTGTCATGTCGCTCTTGATATTGTGGCCGCTGAAATGGCTTGCTGACTCACTCCCAACGATTCGGCAAGCTCTTCTTGGGTTTGGCACGAATCTTCATCAAGCAATGCTTCTAGTTGTTCATCTTTGAAGGTTTTTTCTCTTCCACCACCATGTTTGTCTTCGACATCGAAATCACCATTTTTAAAACGTTGAAACCACTCCCGACACGTTCTTTCACTCAGAGCAGCATCACCGTAAGTTTCTGACAGCATTCGATGCGCTTCAGCTGCATTTTTTTGCGAATTGTAACAGAAAAGTAAAACTTCCCGCAAATGGCGAGAATTGGGCACATAAACGGACATTTTCGAGCGTGAATAATACGAAAACAAGAACAACTGTCACTGAAACGGCGATGACAATTCGTTAGGCACTGTCCACACTCACTTTAAAGGCATTACCATCTATGTATTTCAACCAGCCTCAGCCGGTACAGCCACCTATCGGAAAACGGCGGAAGCAAAGTTGTACACCTGATAATATTACGCAACGTAAAAATTTAATGTCGCAAATAATATTTATAACCAACAAAAAAATTAATGTAATATTTTAATAGTTACATTGCAATTATTTTTTTATAAAACTTATAATAATTAAGTACCTAAAAAAAATTACATAAGTACAATTTAAAAACTTGCCCAAATTTTATTTAAATTTTTGTATTATAGGTTTTTATTACTTCCAGTAACCAAAAAAATTTCACCCAAACTAGACACCAAAACTAATTTCGGAAGCTGAAATTATTGTCATCAATTTGTTTGCACCTTCAATTGTGACGTTAAAAAAATTTAGAACACTTTTCACATTACAACGCAATTTTCCTTAAAAGCGCTTAAAATAGATTTTCATTTAATGTTGTTACAAACGCCTCCAGAGTAAACAGCGCCCTCTCGCTTATTCGGTTTAATGCGCTGCAACAACAAACATGTAGCACTTAATTCATTACTAAATCTATGCTTTGTTTTCTCACTTTGCAGACGCAACTTTCGAGGCACAAAACGCAACGCACTTCGAACATCGAATCGACTAAACGTTACTCAACGAAGCGTAAGCAAAATCGTACAAGTACATTTGACAGTGCCAATGTCAACAACACTTCAGAGTCCATTCATCAAAGTTACCGTTTAAGTACATTTGTATGTATTTGTAAATTGACAAACACGTTGCGCGTTTCAACAATTTCGCCAATTCGCTGTGGCCGCACTCAAAGCCAGCAACAACAATGAGAATAACAACAATAAGAACCGTAACGATGATGCCCACATGCGACTCGTTCTGCATGCTCTTCTTCTTCTTCATGGCACTTACCAGCAAACAGCCACTTGAGGCAGAATGAAGTTGCGCCTGGAGGAAATCAACGCAAAGTGCTGACAACGCTGCACGGTTTGTGGTGTTCGCTGTCGACGGCGAATCAATCACAATCACATACAAATTAAAATCAAACACAATAGAGATCAACAAAACGCTTTAAATGCTCAACAACAACAAGCAAACAACATCAAAAGTCTAAGTATTTGTTAAATAATCAAAAGAAGCGCAAAGCCATCGCTAACCGCTAAGACCAACAACCAACCGCAACAGCCATGACAACAACAATCGGCTATCTACAACAACAACAACAAATAATAGCTAAAGCCCAAAACCAACAGCACACGAACTCGTTCGAGTGCCAAAAACAACAATAGTACAATTGTAAAGGCGCCATTTTGTTGCTCGCACCGGTTACCGGTTTTTGTTGATTTTGTTGTTGAAGTTGTTCAAGTTGGCTTTTGGCGTTGCTGTAACTGATTTAAATGCAACGTGCATGTGATTTTGATGTTTATTTGATTAACTATGGAAATCATGGTTAATTGCGAATGCCCGTTCGGCGGTCATAAATCAATGGCGAGCGGAAGTGCACAGCGGCCAACAGGCAGCAGCCGCTGTCGCAGTCGCCTCGAATTGGCCATTTCCCGTGCACGAAGGCCAAGCCGACGGAAATGTGGCATCGTACTGTCGGAGACGTGTGTTGAATTATCCTTCAGATGGACACAGATGTGTGCAGAGTGAATGTGTGGCAATATATTTCAATACAACTCACACAGATGTTACGCGCTTCTTTTATCGATTTTAAAATAAATTTTTCAACCAAATAACTAAGTAATTTTCTACTTCTTCGCAACTTCCAAAAGTATAAAACTCGAAAATAAAATAAAAATTAAATAATTCTAACTTAACTCAAGGACCCTTTATAGACCATTTTAGTGGTATTGGCTTTTGGGGGCAACAATCACAGATTTCATTTTTAAGTCTGTTGGCTCATAAAATTTTTGAAGCCCATTGTTGAATTCTTCAGATTTTATATTTTAAGAACTAAATAAAGTACTAAGTTTTGTTTTTGTTTTTTACAGTATTTCCAAAAAGTTTAAACTCCATTGGCCCAAAGGACCTTAACCCATTATAGACCGCGTCAAATTTTGAAAAACTTTCCTTTCTAGTGGAACTTTGTTTTCCTAAAAAATCTTAAAATTTCAAGCCTATAGCTTCACTGGTTCGGAGCACAAATAGATTCCACTTTGATAAAAAAAATCCCGGAATCAGCACTGTGCAGCGCTATCAGTCGCCCAATATATATGTCAAAAAATATTCTCAACTTTCTTTTCAAATTATTTCTATTATGATTAGTCAAGAAACTAATCAGACTTTTGGAACCAATATTGATTACGACTAGTGGATTATATTTAATTTAGAAATGACTAATCACGATTAATTTAACCATGACTAATTTTATTAATAACTAATTGTGATTTAATTAAATTTAAATTAGTCTATCATAGTCATATTAGTCTATCGTAATCGTAATTCACTAAAGATATGTCTTAATTAACAAATTATTAATAACGACTAATTTTATCATGACTAACTTTTTTAATGACTAATCATTATTCATTCATATTTTATTTATATTTATTTATTTTATTTATATTTATTCATTCATATTTATATTTAATGTAGAAATGACTAATCAGGATTAATTTAACCATGACTAATTTTATTAATATTTAATCGTGATTTAATTAAATTATAATTAGTCAAGTCTATTGTAATTGTAATTCACTTAGGACATGTCTTAATTTAAAAATTATTTACAACGACTAATTTTACCATGACTAACTTTTTTAATGACTAATGATTATTCATTCATATTTTATTTATATGTATTTATTTTATTTATATTTATTTATTCATATTTATATTTAATTAAGAATTGACTAATCACAATTAATTTAACCATGACTAATTTTTTTAATAACTAATCGTGATTTAATTCAACTATAATTAGTCAAGTCTATCGTAATCGTAATTCACTTCAGAAAGGGCTTCACTTAAAAATAATTAACAACCACTAATTTTATCATGACTAACTTTTTTAATGACTAATCATTATTCATTCATATTTTATTTATATGTATTTATTTTATTTATATTTATTTATTCATATTTATATTTAATTTAGAAATGACTAATCACAATTAATTTAACCATGACTAATTTTTTAAATAACTAATCGTGATTTAATTAGATTATAATTAGTCAAGTCTATCGTAATCGTAATTCACTTAGGACATGTCTTAATTTAAAAATTATTAACAACGACTAATTTTATCATTACTAACTTTTTTAATGACTAATCATTATTCATTCATATTTTATTTATATTTATTTATTTTATTTATATTTATTCATTCATATTTATATTTAATGTAGAAATGACTAATCAGGATTAATTTAGCCATGACTAATTTTATTAATATTTAATCGTGATTTAATTAAATTATAATTAGTCAAGTCTATTGTAATCGTAATTCACTTAGGACATGTCTTAATTTAAAAATTATTAACAACGACTATTTTTATCATTAATAACTTTTTTAAACATTATTCATTCACATTTTATTTATATTTATTTATTTTAATTATATTTATTTATTTATATTTATAATTAATTTATAAATGACTACTCACGATTAATTTAATCATGACTAATTTTATTAATTACTAATCGTGATTTAATTAAATTATAATAAGTCAAGACTTTCTTAATCATGATTCACTTAGAATATGTTTTAACTTAAAAATTATTAACAATGACTAATTTTATCATGACTAACTTTTTTAATGACTAATCATTATTCATTCATATTTTATTTAGAATTATTTATTTTATTTATATTTATTTATTCATATTTATATTTAATTTAGAAATGACTACTCACGATTAATTTCATCATGACTAATTTAATTAATTACTAATCGTGATTTAATTAAATTAAAATAAGTCAAGACTTTCTTAATCATGATTGGCTTAGAACATGTTTTAACTTAAAAATTATTAACAACGACTAATTTTATCATGACTAACTTTTTTAATGACTAATCATTATTCATTCTTATTTTATTTATATGTATTTATTTTATTTATATTTATTTATTCATATTTATATTTAATTTAGAAATTACTAATAACAATTAATTTAACCATGACTAATTTTTTTAATAACTAATCGTGATTTAATTACATTATAATTAGTCAAGTCTATCGTAATCGTAATTCACTTAGGACATGTCTTAATATAAAAATTATTAATAACGACTAATTTTATCATGACTAATTTTTTTAATGACTAATCATTATTCAATATAATTATGATTAGTCAGGGCTATTGTATTCATATAACACAGTTCAAAATCACTAACACAGTTTTAAAATTTTTCTATAGTTCGTCATCTACACGCTAAACACTCCAACAGCACGTCACATCAGTTGCCATTTAAATTGGTGTTTCATTGAGCTGATTGGGTAATAAAGTTCAGCACCAGCTAAGCATAAAATAATGCACTTTATAGTTTGCTAAACAGTTAGTGCCAACGCAGCGATGCTACGCTCTCAATAATCTGCGAAATCACGTTTTCAATAACAAACAACCGCATCGCCGCGCCCCCGCCTCCGCCCACCCACTCAAACGCTGACTGCATGACCGAAAGCTATGCGCACCACGAAGCCAGTTTACTTGTTTTCGCCACAAATTGCAAACCGAAAACCCAATATTAGGGCATTTCCTCGGCAAAGCCCCAACTCCAACTCACGCTTCGCCATCCGCGCCACAAATAAGAACAATGAAATTGCTTCTTGCAGCCAGTCAGTTAGTCGTCGAGCGAGCGCTGCTGCTGCACAAATGAAGAACACACAATGCACAGATCCCCTACTATGATACAACAACAACAACAACAATAATAATACAAGTACCAATATTTTAACGACAAGTGAAGAGAGAGACAGCAGAGCAATGGGGAGAGAAGGGTAGAGCGGTGCCAGTATCAGCGACAGACATGTATCGCAACTCGATTCCCAGTTGCGCCATTTTCAATTCAATTTCAAATCATATTTCCCATAAGTTTTTATTTCCGCTCTTAATAAAAAAAGCATAAAGAAAAAATATAAAACCCACACAAAGAAAAGTGAGTAAAGAGGGGTGTGGAGATTGCAGAGTGCAGTAGGTGCTCGAAGTGAATCGTGCAGCGCGCACAATGACAATGACGGCAACGACTGACGAGGTAACGAACTTTTTGAGTGCACACTGATACCGGACTGCCCGAGTATTTGCAGCCATTCTTGATACTGTTTATTGTTGTTATAAGAGTCGTTGTTGCTGTTTTTTTGGTTGTTATTCTTGCAGTTTAGTTATTTACGGCGCCATTGAGCGCATCAATGCTGCGATATGGCGGATCTCAGCTTACAACAAACACAATAAAATAAAGCAAAGATTAGGTTCGGCGGGACGAAGAGCGGCTATGGAAGTGGAGTCGAAAGTAAACGGAAAGCGAAATGAGCGGTGGGAAAATATATCACAAGCAGTGTAAGCAACAGTGTTGAACAAGATTCAAGTGAATAATAGTGATTATAGAAATCAATTACTAATTAAAAGCTAATGGCTAATTAAGCTAAATCAGTCTAATCACCTGATGTGTGCGAATCTGAAACTAATTAAAACCAATACTAACTACGACTATTGGATTATATTATATTTAATTTAGAAATGACTAATCACGATTGATTTAATCATGACTAATTTTACAAACAACTAATCGGGATTTAATTAAATTATAATTGGTCAAGTCTATCTTAATCATGATTCCCTTAGAACATGTCTTAATTTAAAAATGATTAATTACGACTAATTTTATCAGGACTAACTTTAATAATGACTAATCATTATTCAATACAATTATGATTGGTCAAATCTATTTTAATCATAATGCCATAGCTTGGACATTATTGATCACCACCAATTTAAATCAATCAATTAATTAACTAATGAATTAATTAATTCAATTAACTAAATGGACTAATGAATTAATTATTAATCAATAAATTAATCAATCAATTATCAGCCAATCAAAGCATAATTTAATTTAGACTTATCACGGTTAATTTAATCATGCCTAATTTTACTAATACTACTAATTACGAATCGTGATTTAATGAATTTATTATTAATCAAATCTATAGTACCCATAATTCACCTAAGACATGTCTTAATTTAAAAATGATTAGTTATCATGATTTTCTTTTTTAATGACTAAACATTATTCAATATAATTTTGATTATTCAAGTCTATTTTAAACAAATTGCCATAGCTTAGATTATAAACCACGACCAAATTATTCATAACGAATTTTGGTAATGATAAATCGTAATTGAACTTAGTTATGATAACTACTTCTTTTATATTTCGCTCATAATTCAATCAAAACAGCAAATTTTAGATATGATTAATCATGACTAATTTATTCATGACTCATTTTAGTAATCATCAGTGCCAATTAAATTAAGTTACGTTTAGTCAAGTCTATTTTAATCATAATTCAATTTACACATTCATTAATTTGGATATGATTAATCATCACTAATTACTTGTGACTATTTTTTGTAATGATTAATCGTAATTGAACTTATTTATGATTACTTATTTAAGTCTATTTACTCATAAATCGAATAAAACATGATTCTATTTAGACCTGATAAATCGCTCGTTATTAATTTAGTTGTGATTAATAACTTCTAAGCTATGGCATTATGATTAAAATAAACTTCACTAATCATGAATAGTTTTTGACATGATTAATCGTAGTTCAGGTTAATTATGACTGGTCAAGTATATTTTACTTATTAAATATTCAATGAAAAATTCCTTAATTTAGACCAGATTAATCATTACTTATATGTTCAAACCTAATTTTAGTAACGATCGTTCCTTAATTTAGTTAAGTTTATTCAAGTCTATTTTAATATTCAATTTACACATGCCTTACTTTCAATATCAGTAATCACGTAATGAGTAATAGTCATGAAATGTAATGCTTTTGTAAACGTACCTAATGATTAAGTAATAATTAATGGCGAATTAAGTTACATTATATCAAGCCTATTTTACTCATAATTTTATTTAATTATATTAATGATTAATTAAGTTGTTATTTTGTCGCAATCTTCATAATTATTGGATGATTATTTAATAATTTTTTTAAACTGCCTATTTTACTCATAATTTTATTTAATTATATTGATGATTAATTAAGTTGTTATTAATTTTGTCGCAATCTTCATAATTATTGCATGATTATTTAATAATTTTTTTTAAACTGTCTATAAAATCAAATAACTTCAAAACTTCGGTCGCGATAAAATTAATTAGAATTAATTTCAAAGTGAGTTTAAAAAAAATAGTTTAATTAAATAATAATCTAACAATTTAATTATAATAAACGAATTTAAATATAATAAAGAAAGAAGAAACGTAATGGTTTCACGATTACTAAATACATCTTTTAATTATTATAAGAGTATAATCAAATAAAATATGTATAAATGTAAAAATATATGAATTAAATTAGTCATGATTAAAAAATAATTAAATTTAGTAATGTAATACTCATTAAATAATTTACCTTATACGAATAAGTTAGTCATGACTAAATAATTTACATTTATATGTGAGTAACTGAGCCTGATTTTATCATAACTATTATATATTTAGTCATAATCACTAATATATTGTGACTAATTTATTAGTGTTAAAATAATCATTATTAAATTTAGCCCAACTTTCGTATGATCAATTAAGTTAAAATTTATCATAATTATATAGCAGGCATAATCACGTATTTAATTAATAATGATTACATTCAGTCATAATTAAAATAGAATAAATTTTCCTTTTTAATATTAAACTAAGTCTTCTCACGACAAGTCACCACTAAATTAATCACGACTAAATTAAATGGTCTATGTGAATTATTTGTCCAATAATCATCGCCTGTGCTAATGATTAATTCGAAATTGTAAGTAATTAGTTGCAAGAATTCCGGCTGACGATTTTTGTTATGGTCGTATTTTCTAATTTGAATAAATTTTTGTCAATAAAGAACAACTAACTAACTAATTATTCATTTCCTGTGCTAATAATTAATGACTAATTAATTTGAAGTAAACTCTAAAGTCACTTAACCCATTCGAGACCGATTGCACACCGTGTGTGCAATGGCTTTCCGAGGCTATAAGACAGTAATGTGTAATTATCAGTTATTCTGAGTAAACTAATCGTCGAAATACGATTTTTCTGGAACTAATGAAATCTGTAAAGTACAGGAAAAATTAATTTGGCATTGGTTTTACTGTGTACAATACAAAGAAAAATAAAATTTCGCTCCTGTCCACCGCGTTCGAAAAAAATCGTCGTCTCGAATGTGTTAACTGACAAATTTAACTCAATTCGGTTTTTAAAGTGATTGTGTATAGTGAAATGTAATGATAACTAATTTGAATCGCACTTTCATTTAGTCACAACGGTCCCGATTAAAATTGTTTGAAATAATTATCTCTATACAATGTCCAACCCAATACACCCTGCACTGGTAAACAATCTATGTACATAGTCTATACCCGCAGGGCGTATGAGTAACAAACAATTGTTATGTGCTGTAAACGCCACTTATACGTTCCGGTGGCCCAAAATACCAAAGTTTTCTTGCAATGCTTATGTACACATTTCCCCCTCGATGCTGTTACAACGTTAAACGGGCCAAGCTTCTTATTTTTGTCGAATCGAATATCACTTATACGCCCCGCATGTCAAATTTCAAACATTTCCGCTTTCGCTTCGCATGACCACAGCAGCAGCCAAAACAACGCAACAAAATATTCGAAATAATTGCCTGCAATGCAACAAAGTATTACTGCTTGTACAGCATAAATCCACTTAACTTATGCCAAGTTCTTGTCCAACTGCAACAACAATAGCTGCCTTTCAGCGACTACTGAAATGATTTGGTTGTTTTCGGCGCTGCTGCTATTGACTTGTGCGCCAACTCAGTATTTATGCCTTAAGTCCATTGAATTGCTGACACACAAATGCAGCGGTCCATTTGTATGAGTTCATATGTATGGCTATGTATGTGTGTGTGTGTGTGTGTGCAAGTGGTATTGAATTATTGCCAACTGTCAGAGTGCGAACAAGAGCGCGGCATCAGCACTGGCGACAGCAACAATTGCTGCTCAATTGCTGACAGGCAGACAGTTGCATGATTTCCGGTTGGGTGTTGGCACTGCCATTGGCGTTGACGTTGGCGTTGTTGGTGTCACTGTCACTCTCGCTGGCATTGGCACTCGGCGTTTTGCTCACCTCACCGCTCACTGCTACTGATGTTGCTGTTGCTATTGTCATTTTCATTGGTGTTATTGTTATTGTTTTTGTGTCCCACTGTTATTGCGACAGTAATCTGCGCTGACAGTTTATTGAACGGGAAATTCATGTTTAAATTTATTTCGGTCCAAGCTTCGAGGCGGATTTCATTAAATGCCCGACACCAGCGTACAACACAACGCCGAACGTTGGCTTGTGTTGACAGCAGTTCTGGGGAGTGTGGCGACCAAATGGTCAGATGCACATAAAAACAATTTAAGCCTTTTTCACTCAAAATGTATTCAATGCAAAAATTCGTTCTCGTAAAGCGCGCTTTAAATATTCGAAACATTATTGTTTGAATATTTGAAGCTGCAATCAATTGCAGTGGCAGACCAAATTAATTATTTCACTGAGAGCTTTTCTACTTTCAATCAAATTTAATGATAATAAATTCTACAAGAATTGTGCGCTTTGATGAAATGAACTCATTTGAATGACTTCAAGTGGCATTTGAAGAACTTCTTTTGAGTGCAGACATTGACTTAAAAATTGTAACAAGTTAGGTTTCTTATGGCAATTACATCAAAATCTCCCTGATCACGTGTCAAAATTTCATTACTCTAACTTTATTAGTTCGAAAGTTATTAAAAAAGGCGGAAGCTGCATTTCTAATGAAGTACAAAAATTCTAATTTATTTGAGTATCAGTATTTTAAATAATAAAAAGATACAAAATCAATGAAGCGAGAGTAATGAAATTTTGACACGTGATCAAGGAGATTTTGAAGTTTAACATACTTACTTTTCGAGAAAATTCGATGTAAATTTTCAAGGATATAAAGGGCTAAAATTTTCAAAGGACCTTTTTCATATCCTTTTTTTACAAATAGATAAAAAGTAAATTTTATTTAAATTGTTGAGCCTTTCTTCTTTCATTTGATATACTTATCGCCATATTCTAACGAGGTTAAGTATTTTTTATATTTTTTTTATTTTTGATCCCCTTCAAAATTTTGAAGTCCTTTTAAAAGGACAAAGGATGTAGAAATAAAAAACTGAGTACGCAGTATTACTATGTTTGGTCTCTAGTTTTACGTCCATCTGGATTTTTTTCGGTGTGAAAAATTTTTTTAATTTTTGTCGCACGGTGTTATAGAAAAATTGCGGATCATGGATTCTGAAAAAATTGCAAAGAAAATCCTTGTTAGAAAAAGCTTCATCTCCATCAAAAACCTGTTTGCGTGTTGTGCACCAAAAAAGAAATAAAGATATTTTATATCTTACTGGACCACTCTTGGGTGCCATACTGTACTTTACTACAACTGTCTGCTTAAAGTTCAGTCACTTAAAAAAAATTGCTTTGGTTTATGTTGTTCGAGTCTAGACTTGAAGCCAGTGGCACATACAAGACAGATTTGGTGGTTCAAAACCCTTAAATGTCGCTTTATTACCAAAAATTTTGATTGAAAAAAAGAAATCTTGTAGACACCACTGCTTGAAGCCATTGATTTTTGGCTGCTTAAGGAAGAAATAAATTGAAATTATCTACTAACGAATGAAAAGTCCTACCAAGCAACCTAACCTGCTCTTCCTTGTTACCTATTGTTGTTGTTTTCGTATTCTTATTGTAACAAAATCAAATTTTTAAAAATATTTGGCCACTTTCGTCAGCCTTCAAATTTACTGCGATTTAAAAAAAAAATTTTAATTTAAAAATTTACTTTTTTATACTAGATTTGTATGCGATGCGATGCACCCAAAGGGGATTTTGGGTGTTTCCACTCCTCCTAAATCTGTTTATTACAAAAATTGTGAGTGAAAAATATGGTTTCAAATAGTATTGGGTTCACAAGTACGTGTACGGACCCCCCTAAATGAACTCCTGTATGTATATATATTTTGTATTCTTGCTTAAAATGTATGTTATTACATGTAATATTTGTTTTTGTAACTACTGTTGTATTGCTTATTTGTTGTCACTTCTGCTGTGCGTGTCTAGTTTTCGTTTTTGCTAGACGCAGTCAGCGATTTATTGCTGCAGATTAAATTAAAATACACATACAAATACACACACACACACATGCATACATTATGTAACGGCTTTCAATGTTTGCCTCTATACAAACAACCAGCTTCACACACACACACACACACACAAGTTATGTGACTTGTGTCGATTTATTGCTGTGACTGTGTTAGGCCACTACTGTTGCATATGTATTAGTATTATTGTTGTTATTGTATTATTATTGTTATTGTCTTATTGTTGTTATTGTCTTATTGTTGTTGTTATTGTTTTTATTGTATTATTGTTGTAGTTGTTGTAGTTATGCTAATATTGATATTTGCATTGTCATTGGATTTGACTTCAGCCATGGCACCTCACTTCAGTACATTCAATGCAGTCAAACGATGCGACTAGTTCGCCAGTTAGTCAACGATTCAGTCAATCAGACATTTAGTCAGTCCGTCTGCCAGTTCAGTTATTTTTAATCATACACATGTCTGCCCAAAAATTTGTGCGCATCAACGTGTGCCATCAATTTATTTATGTCTCTATTATTTTTGCCTACAAATTCCATTGTATGCTGTCCAATTCGCTTGCTGCAAAAATAAAAACTAAAAACAACAACAACAATAATTACTATACCAACAGACAACAACAACAACGAAATGTCAAGGGATTTTGTCATTTTATGTTACGGTGTCATAACGTATGACCGCCGCGCTCAAACCATTGCATATTGATAGGCGCACAGAATAACACACACAAATACAAGCACACATGACTATGCGTAGGCACGTTTATATATTCAATGACATGTCAACACAGTCTGTAGCCATCGGCTGACTACGACTTCAGTGGCTTTGCTTGCATAATGTTGCTTGTTGCTCGTGTGGCTGTGTGTGTGTGTGTGTACATGTGTGTGATTCTATTCATATTTTTGTATGCCCGCACATTGGCAAGCAGCATGTGGCAGTCGGCTTGTGCATATTTAAAATTTTTATGAGATTTTTATATCCCAAAGCAATCGCTCGCTGTATCGCAATAATGCAAAAGTCGCATTATGTGTTATAATACTGCGTTGCTATCAGCTGGAACATATTGAAATGAGCATCTGAGCGCCAACGAACTTGTTTTCATTGTACACACATAAACATAAATAATCTTAATCGATCTTAACTGCCAAGTTGACTCAAGTGCTGTCACTTGTAATCGGTTTAGTGCGCAATTGCTGATGTCATATTGCAGACGGCTATGACAGTTGTGACCTTGAAATATGTCTTTAATGTACTGAAATATTTTTGGAATTTTCTTATGTTGGAATATATAAAAATAGGGTAGTTGCACTAATTATCGGCCACCCTCCAGTAACCGGCCACTTTCTCCTTTTTGCTCTTAAAATAAGAAAACGGTTACATTTGCTTCATATTTCAAAATATCATTTAAAACTATGAAGTTTTGCAAACACATGCACATATAAAGCATTTATAGACCATGAAAACTTAATTTCTTATAAATAACTCTTCATAAGTGAATTGATGTACTAGTGTGCGGACACGGTTTTTGGTTAAAGTGCATGTGGTGAACAAATGTAAGTTTAATATAATTTTTACAAGAAAAATGCAGTGATAAGTGTTTGTGTACTTAGATAAAACTATCAGTAATGCATTATGTGAAAAAATATAACAACATTTATATATTTACATGAAAAAAAGAAGCGGCCGGAGAGTGGATCACATTTTGCCTTGTTTTCAGTTACCGGCCGGGGCGGCCGATAATTAAAATTTGCAAAATAGTAGAAGTTTCAGTATCCGGACGGCTTCAATTATTCATTCAGCTAGTATCACACAAGATTTCTAATACATATTATATACATATGATTATGTAAAATTTTAAAGTAAACACGTATGAGTGTGGGAAACAGAAAGATTCCCGACAAAGAAAAAAACAAATAATACATTTGTGGAAATGTGGTTATCCTTTAAAAAAAGATGACCTTCTTAGCACAGTCCAAAAAATAATAAAAGACAGCCACAGAAAAACTCCATTTAAGGATAATAGACCTAGAAAACCCTGGTTTAAACTATTCTTAAATCGAAATCCTGCATTGGCGAATCGAGAAGCAGAGAGTATTGGCAAAGCCAGAGCAATTGTCACAGACGAATCGATAAGGGGATGGTTTTCGGAACTTAAAAATTATCTGATAAGCTCTAATCAAGAAGATATCATGGAAGACCCATCTCAAATATTTAATGTTGACGAAACCAGCTTTTCGTTGTGCCACAAAACGGGTAAAGTAATTGCTCCCATAGGGTATACAAATTTATATCAGGTTACAACTTCTAATGAAAAAGAAACAATTACTGTTTTAATCACTTTTTCTGCCATTGGACAAATGCTTCCACCTATGGTAATATTCCCATACTTAAGGCCACCAAAGGAATTTGTGAATAGTATGCCAGAAAATTCGTTTCTTGGTCGCACCGAAAGTGGATGGATGAAAAGCGAAACCTTTTTCGAATATGTTGCTAATTGTTTTGACAAGTGGTTAGACGAGCAAAATATAAAAAGACCTGTAATTTTATTTGTGGATGGGCATAAATCTCGTAGTTTTACACATAAATATACATAAATTTGCATTAATTACAATTGTCTTTCAAGTGGCCGGTAACTGAAGTTTTTATGGCCGATTACTGAAAAAAGTGTCCGGATACTAGCACAAAATGACATTTTTCCTAAAAACGTAAATAGCTACAAAAAAATAGAATGTTTCCTAAAAATTGTATATCGTTACTGATTTATAATACTATATAGATTATATATTGGTATATCAATTTGGAGTACATTGAATATTACTTCGAAACATATGGCGAAACAAAGTCAGGAAAAAAGTTAAGTGGCCGGTTACTAGTGCCTTTGCTCTATAAATATCTGCATGAAGTAGTGCTCGGAATAAAAATTTAAAAAATAATAATAATTTCTGAAAAATATTTCATTTATTTTTGTTACTTGCCTTAAATTCAAATTTAAGGCGCCTGCTACACGTTCAATATTTATTGACGGCGATCCAGTATCGCGATATTTATTGAACGTTTAGCATGCAATATTGATGGATCGTGATCCATATCGCAAAATATTTAAATATTTTGAAATCTGGATCGCGGATCACAAATCTGTCAATAAATATTGAACATGTAGCATATTTCATGATATCAATGGGTCATTCTTTTACAAACCGAACAACTTTTTTGACCCAATAATTTATATTCATCCCAAAATTTTTTTTTCACTTCTGGGCATAAAATTAACCGACACGTATATCAGAATTTATTCGAAAAAAATTTTTTTTCTTTATATAATTATTTAAAATTTTGAAAGTTACGCGTATTTTGCTAGATTCTAACATGTTTAAAATTCAATATCTCCGGTTCGGCTTATCTTATCGACACAATTTAAAAACCGTTTTTTAGCTTATTGTATGCACTTTAGAGGAATATGTTTTAAAATTTTTTTTATTTTTAATAAAAAAAGTATATTAACAATTTGATTGTTTAAACAATCGCGCGACTTGATGGGACTCGTCACGCTTGACTTGCGGTGGAAATTTTTTTCTATCTTATGATCTAATTAAGTCTCCACTTTTTTGAAATATGCGTTTTGTAGGTAATAACATTGCGAAAATAGCAGTATTTTTTTCAATCAAATTGATTTTGGGGAACATCATCAAAAAATTGTTTAAACAATCAAATTGTTAATATACTTTTTTTATTAAAAATAAAAAAAATTTTAAAACATATTCCTCTAAAGTGCATACAATAAGCTAAAAAACGGTTTTGAAATTGTGTCGATAAGATAAGCCGAACCGGAGATATTGAATTTTAAACATGTTAGAATCTAGCAAAATACGCGTAACTTTCAAAATTTTAAATAATTACATAAAGAAAAAAAAATTTTTTTCGAATAAATTCTGATATACGTGTCGGTTAATTTTATGCCCAGAAGTGAAAAAAAAATTTTGGGATGAATATAAATTATGGGGTCAAAAAAGTTGTTCGGTTTGTAAAAGAATGACCCCAATACACGATTCGGCAGTAAATAAAAAAAAACAAATAAGAAATAAAGCATTTTAGAACAGGATATTGAAAGCGAGTGTGTGCTGCCGGTAGAATCGGAGCTTACGACAGAAAAACAAATTTTGAATTCATTTTCAAGTTGGAAGAATTGCGAATTCTTTTAAACGACGAACCACTCAGAATAACAATTATGTGAATACTGACGCTATAAATATTGAACATGTAGCATTCGCGCGCGATCTGTCAATCCATCAATATGGATCGCGATCCAAATATCACAATTAATATTGAACGTGTAGCAGGCGCCTAAGATTCAAATAAGTTTAAATTTGATTTTATAGAAATAAAAAAAAAGAACAACACAGCACAAGGCAGCGCCGCGAAAATTAAACTTTATGAGGCAGAAAATATGTGAACTGCGTATACGAATCTCGTAAAACCAGCACACGTGTTCCGTATTCATTCCATAAACCCAGCAATACGAGTTATTTGTCTGAATTAGACTTTAAAATAGAACCTATACAATATAATATGGGTTTAATATCGGCTGTTCACGCACTTTTTCAATTAGTTCCTAAATTTTTGCAAGCTAACGTGTCGGCTGCGCGTAGGAAACTGTATTTCAACTACAACGCGACGCAGTTGTGCGCAGGCACGTCCCTCCGCCGCACGCGGCTATGTCGCTGTATACGCCGTTATACGAGTATACGCAGTATATCGTACGGTACTGCGTTATTTACAAAAAAACTAAACTGCGTTGTGCTGCGTGTGCGGCCTGCGTCTCCGTATACGCCTAGGCTAACACAGTAGAAATTAACCCTTTCGACCCCGAATTTTACCCTGTGTTCCGATATTACTTTTTGGTATTTAAATCATGAAACACTTGCCTAAAAATTGTGAACACGACATTTGAAGTTGCAACGCCTCTTTGTTAGAGTTCTATAGCTAGTTTACTTTTGAACAATTTTAACTTAAAACAGGTTAAATAAATTTGTTATCAAATTTGTAATTACAGAAGAATTATTTAATATTTATGGAAAAATACAAAATTATCACTTTTTGATTTTATTTAACCATTATTAAAGAAACAGGGTTTTGATCAAACCCGCTCACTTCGTAGACTTCAATTAGAACACAAACTTTCCCTGATATCGCTGCAAATTATTAGAAATTATTTTGGGGATAACAGTAAAATATTTGTAATTTTCTTTGAATTCACTTCTAAAAATATTAATTTGTTGGTGCCTACTTAAATTAAACCCATAAATCAATCGTAGCTTTTGCTATAAGATGACAAATAGGTGAAGTTGCTCTCAGGCAACTTTGAGGTCGAAAGGGTTAAAAGTAAATATCAAACATCTAGCAACATTAGATAACAATGAGTAATTAATGTAGCAAACACAAGAAGAAGTAGAAACACAACAACAACAACCCACACACAACCAGCAACCAACCAACTACAACCAAAACAACAAACGCAACAAAATGAATTTGTAAAATGCAAACAATGATGACAAAACCAACAACAACAACAACAATTTAGCAATAAAAACAATAAATGCAAAAACAAAAGCAAACAACAACAATAACCATAACCACAGCGACTATGGGACGCACTTTGGATGAAATTCTCCAAGGAATGCGCGAGAAATTTCGTTGGCAGCGCGAACGGCGACAGCGGAACATAAGCGATGGCATGAAATGATTATTACAAGTCATTATTTTATGCACAAGTGTGCGCATAAGGAAGTTCTTCGGTTGATAGTGGCGGTTCTTGTGTGTGTGTGTGTGTGTGTGTGTTGGGGTTTGTTCCGCCTGTAGATGTGTTGGTGTTGGTTTTGTGTTGGTTTGTGTTTTGTTGTGCTTTTACAAGCAGCGCACAAATGTGTTGGCATTTTACGCTAATGTGACCAAAACAACTAAAACAACAACAACACCAATACAAATTGTCACAATTGCCATTCGCAGATTCACAGATTTTCGGTTGTCCTGATAGGACATTTTGGATTTTTGGATTTAAAAAAAAAACTCTTCGGGCATCAGGAATCAATACAAAAATTACTAGTTTATATTAATTTGGATATGTAATATTAATAATAATGCTTTACTTAAATTTTAATTATTTAAAAATGCTTTTCAATTGTGATCTCAAAACATCAAAATGCCTAAAATTCTGTGTTCCCATTTTCCATACCTAGAAAAACTGCATATTATATCCGCCGATATCTCGAACAGTACACACATCGCATTTGGCTAATTGTAATTGTAGAACCCTAATTGTAGAACTAATTGTAAAACCCGATACAAAAATAAAAGCCATCAAAGCAAAAGTTGATAGAAATACTAATGAAAATACAAATATTTATAAATGAAAACTGTCAAAATGACCGCAATGGTCTTTCTAGTGTTAACCTAATTTTACATAAACTCAATCACTGATGTAAATTTTTGTAGGCTAACATTAAAATCCAATAAAAAAAATGAAAAAATACATAAAATTCTATTCTAATTTATAACACACAAGAACAACAACAACACTTACAAAACCAACAAAAATACTTTCAAGTGTTATAATCTTTAATGAGAATTAGGAAAATATGTGATTTTTCTTATTCCCCAACAACTATTGGCCACAATTATCCCAACCCAGGATTTATTGTGATTCATATCGCAATTAATCATAGTTTATTTAAAAATAACTTATTCCAAGATACATCAGGGTCCTTATAGAGATCCATACTGGCGTATGCAGAGATCCATCCTTATCATCACTGGATTCATTGTTACTCTTCCTGTGATCTATTATAACTCATCTCGGAACCTGTAGTGATCTCTTTCGCTCGTAGTTCGTTTCGTAGTTGGTCCATTTAATGTGACTCATGTCGGTAATCATAACGACTAAGCTCCGCCGGAGGTGCCACATACGGAGAAGTCTTTCCTAGGGAATGGCAAATAGCAGCTGCCCCCGTTAGCACTGCCAACTATAGATTAATCTCCTACCTTCAATCGATTAATGTTACAAAAAAAGGACATTAGCCTTGCTTAGGTCCTATGCTCCCAAGCGAAGTGAACAAAGAATCCATTGTGGTATATTCCGGAATTCTGAGCTTGTCCTTCATCATTCATTTCAAAATCGTCACAGCACATATTGGGATTCATTGTAGACTATCAAAAGCCCACCATGGCTCGCCTTTGAGTACTTCAAGCCCCATACTGAGATCTATCGTACCTCAATCCTGCATCCGTCTTCATTCCGTGTTGCGTCATGGCTCTTCCCGGAATCCATCACGGCTCGTTCGGTCATTGAAAGTGACTCATTTTGGAATCTATCATAGTTTACGATCTATTGTAGCTTATTCTTAGAAATATTATCACTCATTTCGCGATCCTCCTCACTCATCTTGGCATTTACAAAATCCATTATGGTTTACATTAGGACCCATCGTACCTCATAGAGGAATCCATCATACCTCATTCCGGCTAGAATCTTGACTTAATCCGTGGTGCGTCATAGCTTATCCCGGAATGTATTATGGCTATTGTTGCATTATTTCTGATCTATTGTAGCTTATTCTTGGATCTATTATCGCTCAAAAAGTGATACTCGTGACTTATCTTGGGATTCACAAAATCCTTTATTAATTTACTTAATTTTCATCATTCATTTAAAAATCGTCGCGGCACATATTGGGATTCATTGTAGACTATCAAGAACCCATAATGACTCGCCTTAGAGTTCTTCAAACCCAATACTGTAACAATCCCTGCAACAATCTTCACTTATTCCGTGCTGCATCATTGCTCTTCTCGAAAGCCCTCATGGCTAATTCGATGATTGATAGTGAGTCTCTTTAGTCTTTGTAGTTTAGTCTTGGTTCTATTATCGCTCACGAAATGATCTTCGTGACTCATCTTGAAATTCACAAAATTAATGGATTTATGCTTTACTTTAGGACCCATCGTACCTCATACAGGAGTCCATCATATCAGCATGAATCTTAACTTATTCCGTTGGTACGTCATGGCTCATCATCTTTCACATATTTCTCTCTATCACAGTTATTGGTTCTTACATCGTGATATATCGTAACTTAGCTTATTCTTAGATCTATCATCGCTTATTAGGTGATCTTCGTGAGTAGCAAGCAAGTATGCAAGCAGAGTTGTGGGGGTTCCAGCCCCTCCCAAATATCTGGGTCTTTCAAGTAGTTTGGGTGTCAACCATTACATGAAACCATTACAACTGGTATTGGGCTCCAAATTTGTGTATGGAATCGCCCAAACTGAAAATCTGAGTGCGCTACTGCTTGTTACTCATCTTGCGGTTTACAAAGCCCATTTTGATTTACTTTAGAGCCCATCGTACTCTCAGAGATTCATCTATCCTCACTCCAGGATCAATCGTGACACAGTCCGATATCGCAGCTCAACCTGAGATCCATTCCGTCTCATCTCTGCATTCATCCGTATATGCATTATAGGTCCATTGAAGCTCATTTCGGAACTCATTGCGATTCATATCTGGATTAATAATGAATTCGAAACTGAATGATTTGAAAACTAATGCGGCATATTGCGGATAGTCTGGCGATTTATTGTAAACACAGATTATTGCAAACTCTATTATGTCGCACTTTGAGAACCTACCACACCTTATTCTGGAAATCATTAATTCCTAACCTCTGAATTAATCGTGGCTCTTTCCAAAGTGCATTGTTGCTCATTCTGAAATCCATTGTTACTCATTCTGAAAATCATTGTGACTCATCTCAAAATCTATAATGGCGCATTCCAAGACTCATCATATGTTATCTCTTAATCTATCTCATCTTGGAATTCAACGTAACTTCTCGCAGAATCCATCATAGCTCAGTTTGCAGCCCATCATATCTCATCCTGGAATACATTACACCTCATCGTTACATCAATTGTGAGATTCATGCATCCTGAAATCAATAGTGACTCATCTTAGAGTCTATCAAGGCTCATTCCAGGATATTTCATAGATTATCTCTCAATCAATCATTACGCATGACGTAATTCTCGTGGTTGATTTTGGCATTCCACAAACTTATTGCAGAATCCATATATGAATACCAATCTTAGCTTATTTTAAGGTCCATCTCTACTGGAATGCATCATACCACATTTCTGAATCAGTCGTGTCTCTTTTCTGAGTGCGTTGTAGTTCCTAAGATGCATCGTCACTCATTTTGGGATTCTTTGTGAGTCATCTCAGCATCATTGTAATCCATCATGGCTTAAACGGGTTCATCTTATGTTATCCTTTCTGAATCTATCATAGCTCATGATGCAATCCTCGCAATCCTCCTTCTTTGCATTGAACGAAACTTACCACAGAATCAATCATGGCTCTGTTTGATACCAACACACCTCCTGGAATGATCATGACACTTAACGAAATCTTTCACAGCTCATTAATGAATGTATTACAACTAACTCTGCCGTCAATCTTATCCTATCCCAGGATTCATTGTATCTAGCGACCACCATTCATTATATCGCATTACAGATATCATGCAAACATGTTCAGAGATCCATCATAGCTCAACTCAGTACACCTTTTGGCCCATTCTGAGCTTCATTGGAATTCATTCCGGTGTTCATCATGCCTCAAGATTCATCGTGACTTATTTCAAACCAGTATCATTTATGACGAATTTGACGCTTCATCGGATTGCATGCGAGTCAAGCTGTGTTTTTTTAAACGTGCTTATAATTTGAGTTCCCGGAATTAGCATCCATTTTAGAGACGTTCATACTTATGTTCGAATATATACCTTTGTATCTCACATCACTCGGCTGCGTATCAATTGAGGTTAGGTGCACATAAATTGAATGTCAGAGCAGCGCCGGCAACTGCCACTTGGCGCTGTCTCGTTGCCATTTTGGCTGATGCTGCGGTTTATTGGATTTTGCCAAAAGCAGTCAACGTTGAAATGTTTCAAATTGCTAAATGTCTGTCGAGGCGCATTCACCAAATTGTTGAGAGTTATGTTGGGTCAGGTTTGATGGAGGATTACATGCTCGACTGGCAGCGGCTGTCAGACATCAACAAAGTTAGCGCCGATTTAATGCTTTTGCTGTCCTAATTGCACCAACAGCAAACAGGGTAAACATTTTATAATAAAAAAATAAATATGATTTAAATGATTCTTTTTTATATTATCTTTGAAAGTCAAACAATTACATAGCAAAAACGCCACTTTTCCCATAATTTCATTTGGAATCTCTTAAATGCTTTTAAAAGGTTTTCTATTCGAAAACATATTAAAAGCACATTGCATGGAACATTCACATTCATATTTGTTAGATTTAATGTGAATGAGTAATTGGCGTGAATTAAGTGTAAATAAATTATTGTTGACTGGGAAACGCAAAGTTACTTTCGTTCCTGACAGGCTCTCACATCAATGCGCAGCAGTCGAACAAATTAAACCAATTCGGCTGTAGTTTTAATGACAGAAATTCCACGGCAATTTGTTTTCGCCGAAAATAATGGCCTATTAATTCGCAACGCGTGTCTGTCAAAACGTGCGCATCATCTCGCGTCAAGCGCCACCAATGAGCGCAATTTGAGGCGCCTCGCAGCACACGTCTCAACCCCCTGCCGACGCTTATGGAAAAAATGTCAGTGTTGCGGTCGTCAGTAGTTCGGGGTGACCTATTGTAAAGGCGGGTCGCGCCAAACGGAGGATGGCTTAGGAGCCGATGTGTTGAGCTAGAGTCTAAGAAAGTAAACGAGCAGTTTGCCTCTTGTCATTAAGCTGATTTTATTTTTGAAAAACAAGGTCTTATATACTAAAATTTACAACGATTGTGCGGAGGGGCAATTCCAGTGCTCCTCCTTCCATTTCCAGTCGATTTGCATCGAACCAATCACAGCGCGGGTCAACTCTGACGACGCGGCACTTTCTCTAAGTGAGCCAACGCTCTGCGTCGACCTGCGGTAGGTCGGGTCGTATTGCAATGCGCGATCGGTGCAAGTGCCCACATGTGTTGTGACATGTGTCGCTTGTGCAAGTGCAGGCCACTTGAGTGACGCCGGCGTTCTTGTGCATGCGACACTTGACACTTGCAAATGTAAACAAAGTGGCGCGCGCACCGATTGATGTACGTTGGTCTTGTCGATTGGCTTGTGCGCTATACTGTTGGCATAAGTGGTCACGCGGTACCACTACACCCTTACCCTTAAGCGAAGAATTATTCCTTGGAATAATTCTTAGAATCTCGGGGGGGGGGGGGGGGCATTGGAATTGCTTTACAATATGATGGGGCTTATTATCAAATAAATTTACAATGTGATATTTATCTTATATGATTGTATGTGTTCTTATATTTTTGTTGGGTAAGATAATGTCTATGTTTAGTTTTTATTGGGTAATTTAAATTCTTAGTGCAATAAGTATATTTTGTGTTTGCTTTTTGTACAATTTTATTTGATAGTTGCTATATCATTATTTCCTAGAAATTTCTTAAGGTTATTGTTATGTAATATCTTATGTTTACCATTTATTTCTATTGTGGAGTTTACTCCATTTCTATCTACAATCTTGTATGGTCCATGGTAGGGACTTTGTAATTTCTTATTTGTTTCTAACTTAACAAAAACTAAATCTCCTATTTTTAATGGTATATTGTTGACATTCTTATTATAATTTATCTTTCTCTTATCTTTAGCTAATTCTATGATATTCCTAGCCTTATTTATAGATGTTTGTAGCCTAACTTTTGTTTCGTTGGCGTAATTGTCAATGTCATAAATAGCTTTGTTTTCGTATATTTTGTCACATGGTAGTGACGGTAATTTGCCGAAAACTAACTCGTACGGTGAGTACAGTGTTTCGACATGTGGTGTCGTATTATACGCGAAAGTGTAGTATGGTACCCATTTGTCCCATTCATGTTCAGTTGTGAACGCCAGTAGGTATTCGTGTAGTGTTCTGTGATTTCTTTCAAGTGCCCCTATTGTTTGGTGGTGGTAGGGTGTCGAGAATATTTGTCGTACGTCAAGTAGTTGGCATATGTTATGCATTAGTTCATTTGTGAACTCGGTGCCTCGGTCGGATTTCAATGTTTTAAAACAACCGTACTTCAGAATGAACTGTTCTACAAGTGTTTTTGCTGTTGTTTTTGCGTCCTTGGTTTCTATTGGGTGTGCGATGACAAATTTTGTCAGATCGCATTGCATGGTTAATATGTAGCGGAATCCATTCGATACTCTTAATGGTCCGACTGTGTCAATAGTGATGGTTTCGAAGCTTGTTGTTGGCGTGTCTGTTTTGACCAGTTTTTCTTTTGTGTGCCTAATTGTTTTGTTCTTGCTGCAGGTCAAGCAATTGTTTACGAATTCTTTTACCATTTGTCGCATGTTTTTCCATGCATAGCGTTGTTTTAATTTTAAAATTGTTTTTCTGATTCCTAAATGTCCGGCTGTGCTAGCGTTATGATATTCGTCTATTAGTTTATATTGTTGTAGTTTACTTTGAATATGTCGTGGAGCGTTGTATATTAGTATTTTTATAGGCGAGCATTTATCTTTATTTAATTCATTGTATTTCTTCTTGAATGCATTCATTGTAATATTTTCAAATTTAAAATTTTCTCTGCAAAGGGCTAGCTCCTTTATATGCAGGTTCTTTAGTGAGCTGTGTAGTTTCTCCAACATTGAATCTAGATTCAAAGGGTCATCGCTACAAGTCACGTGCACTTCATTATTATCAATATGTATCATCGGCCGATGCTTTTCTTTAATTTCAAATTTCAATTTTTTCATATTTTTCACGTCGTTCATAGAGGTACATTCCCATATGTAGAGTTGATCGGGCTCTTGAGATTTGTCCTTCCTATTGTCGCGTGTAATGGTACCCTTATCTTCATTAATATTCTCATTTTCAGTAATGCGCGCATCTTCAATGTTCTTTGTTTCATTTGCTCTTAAATTTGCTGCCTTGCTCCTTGTAATTGCTAGAATTTCTTTTCGTTTGCCGTCATGTACGTTATCTTCCTGTGTTGGAATCATTGCCTTCAGGGTGTCGCTGTCGATTTTTATGCGTGATAAAGCATCCGCGTTTGTGTTAATTTTTCCTTGTTTGTATATTATTTCGAAGTTATAATCAGATAAGTCTAATCTGATTCTTGTCATTTTCGACGATGGGTTTTTATGAGAAAATAGTGAAACTAGTGGTCTATGGTCAGTTACTACAACGAATTTTCTACCGTAGAGATATGATCTGAAATAATTTATTCCCCAGTGTATTGCTAAGAGTTCTTTTTCTATAATTGGTTTATTTATATCGTGTTTTTGTAGTGATTTGCTTGCATAAGAGATTGGTAGGTCTTGTCCTATT
The DNA here is from genome assembly GCA_964056695.1 of Melieria picta. Classification (NCBI taxonomy): domain Eukaryota; kingdom Metazoa; phylum Arthropoda; class Insecta; order Diptera; family Ulidiidae; genus Melieria; species Melieria picta. The sequence goes on from OZ057399.1 coordinate 48,074,225, forward strand.
TCACCTTGTGATAGTACTGCTCCTAAGGCAAAGTCTGAGGCGTCTGTTGTTAGTATGAAAGGTTTGTTAAAATCTGGATATTGTAGTACAGGTGGATTGACTAATTTTTCTTTTAAATTTTTAAAGGCTTGTTCGCACTCGTCTGACCAAATGAAAGGTGTCCCTTTCTTGAGGAGAGAGTTTAAACATTTGACGATATTCGCAAAGTCAGGTATGAAACGTCTGTAGTAATTGCAGAAGGCAATGAATCTTCGTACGTCATCTGCGTTTTTTGGCGTGGGGTATTTCATAACTGCTTCGCATTTGGTTGGATCTGTCTTAACGCCTTTGTCGGTGATTAAATGGCCTAAATAGATAACTTCTGGTCTAAGAAAGTGGCATTTGCTTGCGTTTAGCTTCAGGTTGTATTGTTGCAATCGGTCAAATACTTTGATTAAGTTTGCGTTGTGATGCTTTAGTGAGCATCCAAACACAATAATGTCATCAACGTATAAGAACGCTTCTGAGCTTAATCCGCTGAGAGCTATTGTCAACATTCTTTGGAAACTATTAGAGGATATTTTAAGTCCAAAAGGGAGTCTTTTGAATTGGTAGTGTCCATCTTGAGTTGAAAATGCTGTGGGTGGTCTTGAACTTGGTGCTAAGGGGATTTGGTGGAAAGAACTGGTCATGTCCAAGGTTGAAAAGTATTTGGCTCTTCCTAGGACGTCTAGAACGTCTTCTAGTCGGGTGAGTGGAAATTTGTCGTTAATTATTTTGTCATTGAGTTTTCTGTAGTCCACAACTAGTCTCCATTTTTTTGTGTTATCATCACTTTTCTTCGGTACTAATAGCAGAGGTGCATTATATGGGCTTGTTGAGGGTTCTATTATGTCGCTGTCTATTAGTTTCTGTACCTGTTGTTTTATCTCTTCTTGTTGTGTTTGTGGTAGCCTGTAATTCTTTATATAAACTGGTGTTGTGTTTTCTAGATTTAGGTGCTGTTCATAGAAATTGTTTGTAGTGAGTTCTTCTCCTTCCAAATGAAATATCGATTGGTACTGTCGAAAAATGTTCACTAGTTCTTGTTTAATTTGTGGGTCAAAAGTGTCTAGCTTTAGCGTGGCTATGAGTTTTTCAAATCTGCTATTGTTTGTGCACTTATTCCTGTGTTGTGTTCTTGATATTGTGTAATTTGACAGTTTTTCTATTTGTGGTTCTATGTTTTTTATTGTGACTGTTTTGTTTGTTGTGTTGATGATTTTGATGTGACAGTTGCCTTTTGCTGGTGCAATAGAGTTGGCTAAGAATACTCCGTTTGTGAGTTCTTTGTTTAAAATGACGCTGTCTTCTTCTAGGTTTAAATTTATCGGTACTATGACTTGACATCTGGGTGGAATTGTGTGTGTTTTGTTGTGTGGGGTTTTTGTTGTAATGGGAAATACGTGTTCAATTTCGTTTATTATAATTGTTAAAGTGAGGGTTTCGTAATCTATCTTGCACATGTATTTCAGTAGAAAATCTCTTCCTAAAATTCCATCTGTGATAATTGGAAAATCGTTGTTGACCATTTGAAAGGTTAGTTCGGTTTTTGCGTCTCTTAAGGGAAATGTTAGTTTAAATGTTCCTATCGAATTGATTTCTGCAGGTGATATTCCTGTTAATTTGCATCTGTTTTCAGTGTTAATGTCGAAAGTGTCGTCGTTGTTTACTTTGCAAATTGATACGTCTGCTCCGGTGTCAATGAGAAATGTCATGGGTTTGTAAAATTGATTGCATTTGAATGTTACATAATTGGTTAAGTTGTTTGTTATTAAATATATTCGTTTATTATTTGTTCTTCTTCCCCCGGAGGAGTCGAATTCTGTTCCTCCGGGTCGCCCTCGTTTCCCTGTATGTAGTTTATTCGAGTCGGGCGTCCTTGTCGGTTATTAATATTTTCTGCAAGCATTTTAATTGCTGTTGGTAATGACCGTGGATCGTTTCTGTTGCTTCGGTTCTTGTTTTTGTAGTTTGGTTGATAGTGATTTGAGTTGTTGACATCTCATCTCACTGCTGGTTAATTTGCATTACTTCTATTCTACCATGCTTAATGTATAGTGTAACGTAATGACAAATTTGCAAATGTTTCTCTGGTGTGTACTTTGGAGTTGACTATAAGTTTGGTATAATGTTGTTATTACGTATTCTTGTGTACATTTTTTTTTTGTTTTTGTTTTTTATTTTTGTATTGTAAAATTATGAAAATAATTGTAAATGTAAATGAAACTAATTGTAAATATATAGAAAGATGTTGTTGATTATTAAGGTGCACTTTTCTTGGGTCTGGACCTGTGTATCCTTCGGTAAAACGTTCTTCAAGTCTTGTGTGATTTCCTGCACTCGGTGCTGTGTTGGTGGCTTGCAAGTGAGCGGCTTAGTTGGTTTACGGTGGTGACGAATTTTACGTAGAACCCTTGCGTCTGGGCGGTTGCGATGGGGTTTCATCAGGTGCGCAACTTTGGTAGTTAGCTGTTTGCGTAGCGCTTTGCTGTCTGTAAATATGAAGGTGATCGGTGCCATTGTCATCAGTGCTTGCGTTTTCATCATTGCGAGGTCGGATGTGTGTCGTCAGTTCGTGTTGGGCAGGATCGGTGTTACGGTGGGTTTTTCATTAGTCTGTGTTTCAGAATCAGAAGATGTGGTCGAAGTGTTTCTCAGTTTAGTTGTGAATTTTGTAAAATTTATTATATGACCATCATTATCATTTTCGGTGGTAAAAAGTAGCAAAATTTACAAATACTTTTTGTTTTTCTATTTCTTTTTGTTTAGTTTTCTTTGCTGATGCATTTAAAACAGAATCTCAGGTTTGGTCGGCAGGATCGCCATGTGGTGGAAAAAATGTCAGTGTTGCGGTCGTCAGTAGTTCGGGGTGACCTATTGTAAAGGCGGGTCGCGCCAAACGGAGGATGGCTTAGGAGCCGATGTGTTGAGCTAGAGTCTAAGAAAGTAAACGAGCAGTTTGCCTCTTGTCATTAAGCTGATTTTATTTTTGAAAAACAAGGTCTTATATACTAAAATTTACAACGATTGTGCGGAGGGGCAATTCCAGTGCTCCTCCTTCCATTTCCAGTCGATTTGCATCGAACCAATCACAGCGCGGGTCAACTCTGACGACGCGGCACTTTCTCTAAGTGGGCCAACGCTCTGCGTCGACCTGCGGTAGGTCGGGTCGTATTGCAATGCGCGATCGGTGCAAGTGCCCACATGTGTTGTGACATGTGTCGCTTGTGCAAGTGCAGGCCACTTGAGTGACGCCGGCGTTCTTGTGCATGCGACACTTGACACTTGCAAATGTAAACAAAGTGGCGCGCGCACCGATTGATGTACGTTGGTCTTGTCGATTGGCTTGTGCGCTATACTGTTGGCATAAGTGGTCACGCGGTACCACTACAGTGGAGACAAGAATTTGCTCAACGCAAATCTCTGCCATCATAACAAATTCGAGTTAAAAAGATAAAAGTGCTCAAGTATGTTTGGCGACAATTTGGCAAATACTCGACAGAAGAATCAACAAGCCAACGTCGAGCGATAACGACAGCGAGACGAAGGAAGCGTCGCCGCCAGTGCTGGTGACAACGACAGCAACGACAATGATGATGTGGTTGCCTAGCAAAACGATAATGATGGGCCTTGAGCAATGCGCTGCTGTCGCTGACAATGTTGTTTCATATCAGACAAAACCACACACACACACACATGCGCATTCATAGCGACTCGCATGCAGTGACGTCCAATTTAAGCTTCTCTCGCAGACACGTGTTGGATGGTCTGGTGGCCGCCGCAGCAGCCAGACAAACCGCTCAGTTAGACAGCGCCAGAATCCAGCAGCCAACAAAAGACAGACACAACCGAAATGCGGCAGCGCACTCGACATGTTCGCATGCAAAGCCAAAGCGAAATTTCAGCCAGCTGCGAGTGGAGCCGAACTGCCCGCAAAGTTAGGGCCGCAACCGAAAATGAAACTGAAACTTTCGCATGCTGTCATATTGCGTGAAATCCAATTTAATCATTGCACCAGTTGCACCAATGTGACACATGTCGCCGTCCGATGTGAGCAATTTCGCTTTAAAAGCCAAAATAATTGCTACACCGAATGTGATGGCTGCGTTGTATTTGTAGATTATTTGCTTCTTCAGAGTTTAATTTAATTCGGAATATTAAAAAATGCATTGCTTCAAGCATTTAATCAGAACTTTTACTTATAAAAAAAGTAAAATAAAATGGCAGCCAAATGGTTGTAAACATGTTTACAGATTAAACATGGCTAAAATTTTTGTATTCTTATTCACTCCACTTGAGAGTGTAAAACCCCAACAAGGCTAAAGCCTTGTGTTGGTTACGTTAATCGATTAAAATTGTGCCACTTTATGTGATTAGCCTATCAGCAGTTCAGCAGTATTAGTTGATTTGACTGCCATTTGTCGACCCCTTTAGAGAGACGCATCCGTATGTAAAAATTTATTGCTGGGTTGAGTAGAGAATACGAATACATTTTAAAATGTTTAAGAATTTGCATTAATATTAATGTAAATCAATGAGTTGGTCAATAGCTTACTTAATTACAATTAAATTAATAATAAACTAATCAAGTATTATTTTAATTAATTAAAATAAATAATTCATAATTATATTATGTTATAATTAACAAGTGCAATAAAATAATACTTTTATAACTATGTGAACCCATTGAAATGCATTGAATTAAAAAATTGATTAATCAAAATTGTAATTTTATACAATTAATTATATTCAAATACATAGAGAATTGTATAACTAATAAAATATAAATAAAATAACTAATTAAAATTTAATTCTGTATTCAAATACATAGAGAATTGAATAACTAATAAAATATAAATAAAGTAACTAATTAAAATTTAAATATTTTAACAACTCTACCTTTTGACAAAATCGATTGCTAACAAATTTAAGGTTTTTTAATTTCTTTTTTAAATTTAAATTTAAAATTTAAATAAAAATTAAAGATTTTTGCAATAAATGAAAATTTAATTAATTAATTAACTCACATGATTTTACCTTTTTATACTACTAATTCCATTTTATTATTATTTATTATTTTAAGTAGTTATAATAAGACTTGACAAATTTCCAACCATAATTAATTAATATTTATTATTGTTAATATTATTATTGATTTATTATTTCATTTATTAATAATTTAGTTAATCAATTGTTATTTTAATTATTTAAAATTAATAAAACTCGTATTATAATAGGTTTAAATTATTTGAATTTAAATCAAAAAATTGTTATTAATTTGAACTTATGAAATTACTCTTAATTATAAATAAATTGAATACCTATCTACATTGTTAGTTAATGATGGCGCTACATTTTTGAATAGTTTAATAGTCAGTTTGCAATGAAAATAATTTTAATTAGTCAAATAAAAAACATGTTACATTCAAATAAATAACTTAGATTATAATTTGTGATTAACTATTAGTCAGTAATTTGAATTTAAATTTTTTTAAATTTGATTACACAAATGATTAAAAAAATCATTCATTCATTTCAGTTGTTGGTAATTTAACAATTAATTTGTATATTTAAGACTAATTAATAGTTAATTGCTTGAAATTAGTTTGTTAAGAATGAATAAAAGTGAATTATTTGAGACCTTTTGAATTAGTAAATTAGTTAGTACTAATTAGCAGTTCATTATTTAAAATTCGAAAAATTCTAAGAATTTCAAATCATTAGCTATGTTTTATTAACTATTAGCAATTACTAAATTATTTAAATTTAATTATACCCGTGATGAATTAAATAATTCGTTTATTAATTTGTTACTAATTTAGGACTTTATTTTCATAGTTCAGAACCATTGAAAGTCAATTACTTGATATTAGTTAGTTAGTAGAAACTGATTAATGAGTGATAATTTGAAACTCTTAGAACCAGGTAATTAATTAATCCAAGAACTAGGAATAATTAGTAATTAAATATTAACCATTATATGAATTTTAAGAAATTCAAGTCATTATATTTTAAGTATTCTTAATTTTCTAAATGTATTTTAAATACTAATAAGTTAATTACTTATAAATAATTAAATTTAGATAAAAAATAAAAAATAATAAAAAAACTGATTAGATAAAACTTATTAAATTAATTTTTTACATTAATATTAAAATATGAAAATATTTTACTCATTTTAACACATTCGAGACGACGATTTTTTTCGAACGCGGTGGACAGGAGCGAAATTTTATTTTTCTTTGTATTGTACACAGTAAAACCAATGCCAAATTTATTTTTCCTGTACTTTACAGATTTCATTAGTTCCAGAAAAATCTTATTTCGACGACTAGTTTACTCAGAATAACTGATAATTACACATTACTGTCATATAGACTCGGAAAGCTATTGCACACACGGTGTGCAATCGGTCTCGAATGGGTTAATTGAAATTTCTATAAAATACAATAACTAACTTTTTTACTTAAAACTAATTTATCTGTTTAATAAATTAAAATAAATAAACTCATTAAAACCCAATGATTCATTTGATTAACTATATTTAATGAAATAATTGAAACTAATCACATAATTAATTTAATTAGTTTAGTTAGTTAGATAGTCAATAAGTTAGCTGATTATTTGTTACTTAGTTTAGTTAGTTGATAAGTTAATAAGTTTATTATTTAGTTAAGTTAGTTTAGTTTATTTAGTTAACTTAGTTAATTTAGTTAGTTCAATTAGTTTAGTTAGTTTTGTTATTGAGTTAATTAGTTGGTTGATTATTACTTAGATAGTTAGTTAATTTGTTAGTTCATTATTTAGTTAGTTAGTAAGTCATTTAGTTAGTTAATTATTTAGTTTGTTTGTTGGGTTGTCAGTTAGTAAGTGATTCAGTTAGTTAGTTAGTTAGTTTGTCATTTAATCAGTCAGATAGTCAGTTAGTTAGTTCGTTTAGTTTAGTTAATTTAGTTAGTTTAGTTAGTTTAGCTAAGTTTAGTTAGTTAAGTTAGGTTAGTAAGTTTAGTTAGTTTAGTTAGGTTAGTTAGGTTAGTAAGTTTAGTTAGTTTAATTAGTTTAGTTAGTTTAGTTAGTTTGGTTAGTTTAGTTAGTTTAGTTAGCTTAGTTAAGTTAGTTAACTTAGTCAATTTAACTGGTTTGGTTTTTTAGTTAGTGTAGTAAGTTAAGTTAGTTACTTTAGTTAGGTTAGTTGATTTAGTTGGTTTAGTTAGTTTGGTTTAGTTAGTTAGTCAGTAAGTCATTTAGTGTTTTGGTGGAATCAAAATAATGGTCACATTAAGTGCTCCAAGACACAGTTTTGTAATTGACCAGTATTTGTCGAATGTGGGTAAACTTTCGAAGATCGATCACAAGAATCGTTCACTGAAGAGAACGGATGGAAGTAGCCTATAGTAGCAAACCCTCTATTTAATTTTTTTCATTTACCAAATGTTTTCAGTATTCGTATTCATATTAAAAACAACAACAAAAATTTCAAATATTTTCTATTAATTTACAAATGAATTCGATAAAGTCTTAAACACTTTTTTCACGTTTAAACAGATAAAGTGACATTGCGCCAATGCTCCCATTTCAGCTGCTTTAACCTCGACAGCCGTCAAGCGATTCGCTGCCAGCGCAGTGGGATTCGCTGAGATCAAACGGCAGCAGCACAACAATTGCTTCTTATTTGCAGCCAGATGTCAACCATACAATTTTCGTAGAGGGTAAAGAACAGATCCAAATCAAATCCAGCTAATCATCATTTATCATAATTAAGGCTGACAAGACGAGGCGTTGGCAGCGGAGCGCGAGTGCGTTGAATGCGATTCGGGTTTGTGCTGCGACTTATGTGGGATTTGGCGCTGCTGAAGTGGGGGCAGGCGGCAAGCGGCTGACTGCTAATCAAACGCAAATAACAAAACGCAATACGGCAGTGAAGCCAACAAAAATCCCCAAAATAGCGACGCATGAAAGTGCGCACAATTCATTTGCGGGATTTGCAAGGCGAACGCGTTGGGGAGGCTGCAGTCTCTCATATCCGCTTTCGCTTGGCAGCAATAACAACAACAGCGGCAATGGCAAACAAATGTATTAAGCGTGGCATAAACAAGCGGAAAATGCAAACAACGAGCGCGCAGCAAATGTTGCGCGGCATAAACAAGGCGGAAATTGAAGCGTAAAGAAATATGAGCGCGCGCGTAAAAAGGCACAAACAAGCGAGAAATTACATATGAAATGCAACAACAACAACGACAATAGCGATATAACAGCCATACAGCTATAACAATTTTTTAGCGCGTTACGCACTCATTTTTGTGTGGGTTTTATGGGTGCGTGCGTGTGTGTGTGTGTGTTGGTGGCGAGGTGTTTAAGTAAAGTCACTTCCGTTTCCTGTTTTCATCGGCAGCGACAACAATGCCCGCTGGCTATGGCAGCAACAACAGTTAATGGAACGCCACCGGGCATAGCGCGTGTGTTGGCATCTGTGTGTGTGTGTGTGGGTGTGTAGAAGCGAGGAAGTCGTCCCACACATTCTGGCACAATCAGCATGAAAAATCGCACTTAAAACATATTCAAAATGTCGCATTAAAAGTACAATATTTACAACAATTTCAATAACAACAAAAGCAATACAGGCCCACAGATGTTAGCGCCAACGAACGTTCACAGTGGGCGCAATGCGTAATAAAAGTCACACCGATTTTTATGTGCGTAATAAAAATTCAATTTCATGTTTTTTTGCCACACCCGCATTTCGCCGCATTTGGCGGCATTGTCGCACTGTGCGACGTGACAACCGGGCGACGAAGCATGACAACATTTTATGCATGAACAATGCAATGGCACAAACAATGCAACGTTTCAACCCACCGTACGACAACTGCTTGCGGAGTATTCTCTGACAGTTGTTTTTGTTGCTACACATACATTCATTCAAATCGGATGCGTGTGGAAAGCAACAAAGTGCAACGGTTTTGTTCATTTATTGTATGTGTAATACACTGTTGTATTATTCAGTATTTTCAACTGATTTGATTACAAAATTCAGTGCAAAGTTTCAAAAATTGTGGCTTCCATAGTGCAACATTGCAGTCAATACAATTTCGGAGCTTCGAAGTTATAGTTTTTTTTAACACAAATTTCAAAATAATTCAAAATAAATAAATAACTAATTCGATTTTTACTTCTAATTGAAACTTTTTTAATTTTAGATCCTAATCCTCACAACTTTCGGTTTCACTTATTTATCTACATTTTCTTCTTTTGCTTTCACTTCTAATTATTCTTCTAATACATTCTTCTATTCTTCTATTACTTCCATTTTTCCTTCAACTTTTAGGACATTTCATTAGATTTTTTACTTCTAATTTAACTTTTTTTAGTTTAATTTTCTTATCGTCACTTCTTTCGCTTTAACTTCGTTATCTAATTCTTCCTCGCTTGTTTCGGCTTTTAATTCTTCATCCACTTTTTCTTCTACATTCATTTCCCCTTTAGGACATTTAATCAGATTTTTTACTTTTTGTTAAGTTTTTTAAGATTCATTTCCTGATTCTTGCTTCTTTCGCTTTAATTTCATTATCTTATTCTTTTTCTTTTGCTTCCATGTCTTATTCTTCATTTACTTTTCCTCCTACTTCTATCCTTATATCTTCTTTAACCGCTCATTCTTTTCCTCTATTTTTTTCTGCTGAAACTTTGTATTCCTTCTTTCTTTTTATTCCTTTCCTTCTCCTTCCTTTTTATTCTAATAGTTTCTTCATCTATTCTTCTTCTTCTCCTACTACGACCTCAACTTTTCTATTTACTTTTCCAAACAACTTTTTCTTTTACTTTGTAGTTTTCTTCATTTACTTTTCCTCCTACTTCCGTTTCAACTTAAACTTGTAATTCTACTTTTACTTTTATATCTGTTTTAACTGCTCATTCTTCTTCTTCTATTTTTTTTTCTACTTTGACTACAACTTCTCTATTTAATTTTTTCTCAACTTCTTTTACTTTGTAGTTTTCTTCATCTACTTTTCCTCCTACTTCTGTTTCAACTTGAACTGGTAATTCTACTTTTACTTGTATATCTTCTTTAACTGCTCATTCTTCTTCTTCAATTTTTTTACTGCTGAAATTTTTACTTCTTATTCCTTTCTTCTTCTATTTCTTAACTTCGTCTACTCTTCTTCTCCTACTTCAACTTCAATATTCACTTTTTCTCTCAACTTCTTCTTTTCTTTTGTAGTTTTCTTCATCTACTTTTCCTCCTACTTCTACTTATACTTAAACTTCTATTTCTATTGTCTCCAATTCTTCTTCTTTTTCTCCTACTCCGACTTCAGCTTCCCTATTCACTTCTTCTGTCTACTTCTTCTTTTACTTTGTAGTTTTTTCATTTACTTTCTGTTCCACTTCTATTTCCATTTCAAATTATAATCTGCATTCGATATTTAAATCTTCTTTTACCTCTCATTCTTCTACATTTTCTTCTAATCATTCTTCTACATAAACTTTTTCTCTAAATCCTTCCTTCTTACATTTCGAACTTGTTTTTTACATCTTCTTCTTGCACTTCTAGTACTTCATTTACTTTTCGTCCTACTTATACTCGTACTTCAACTACTTATTCTTCTACCGTTACTGGCCCCTTTTATCACTCATGCTTCTTCTTCTTTTTTCTCTACTGCTACTTCAACTTTTCCCCGTTTCAACTTTCTCTTCGTTTTCAACCTATACTCATTCAATTTACACTTCTTTTACTTTTTCCCTTCTACTTCAAATTTTAATTCTTCTTCTGCTGCATGTTCTTCTTCTTTGAATTTTTTCTTCAACTTGAACTTTTAATTCAAATTACTTTCTGTGTTCACTTCCACTTCAACTTCGTTTCCTACTTTTGCTTCTTCTGTGTACAGTTTAACTTCTTTTTCTACTTTTTTTCTCTATAGCTAGTTCGGCTTTTCCTCTTTTCAACTTTCGTTTGTTTCAACTTTTTCTTATTCTGCTTTCAGCTCAAAAGCATCTTCTACTTTTTCTCTTCTACTTCAAATTTTAATTTCTCTTCTTTTATTACTAATTCTTTTTCTAAGTTTCCTTCTACTTAAATTTTTAATTCTAATTTTGTCTCGCTTCTTTTAATGTCCATTCCACCTAACATATTTCAATGTCCATCTGATTTTTTAATTCTTCGCTTTTCTCTTTTTACTTCCTTTTTAACTTTTATTTCTACTCTAAATGCTTCTTTTAAGTTTTTTTTTAGGGTTTCTACTTTGATCTAAAGTACCAATTCTACTTATAATTTTTCCCATACATCAACTCACAATTATTTTTCTTATTTTGCAACTTCTTCTTACTTTATAATTCTTCTATACTTCGAATTTCTTTTTAACCTCTAAATTTTCTTCTGTAATACTTCTAATTTTTCTATTACTTCTATGTCTGACTTTACTTCTAGCTCTTTATTTACTTCCATTCTATTCTTAACTAATCTAAGTCTCACTAAAAATTATTTTTCTTCTTGTTGGTTTCCTTCAAATTTCACTATATTTTCTACATATTATTTTTCTGTTTCTACCAATATTTTTATTTTCTTATTTTCTTTTTCAACTTCTACTTTGTCGCCCAGCTATTTTTCTATAAACCACTTCTTCGACTTCTGTATCCAATTCTTCTTCAGCTTTTACATTGACTAATCTAATCTTCAACTAGTTAAATCCTTCTACTTCGATTTCTGCCTCTAGTTTTTATTATAATTCGAGTTACACTTTTGATTTTTAAAGTACTTTGATTTTTATTTTTAATTCTTTGAATTAATTCTTCCTTCTTGTATTCATCTTTTAATTTTTGAAAACAACTTTTACTTTGAATTCTTCTTCCATTTTATTCTCCGCTTTTTAGTTCATTGGGAACAAGTGTCCTGTCTGTTTCTTTCTGTGGTTTCAGTTGTTTTTGTGTTTCATATTTCTGCCTTCTATCTTCCGCCTGGCTTTGTAATAACTCTTCTTTCTTTTCTTGTTCTACTTGCAATATTATTTGCTTTACTATTTTCTTTTTTTCATATTACAGTCTTGTAATTCATTTCTTTTTGCGCTTCAACAATTTCCTGCATTGCCTGTCTTCATTACTTGTCCTTTTACCCAGCCACTGCCACTCTCTGCCATGGTTCGCATTCCCTCTTGCATTGTTAATATTTTTGTATTTTTCTTACTTGTATTATCTTTTCACTTTTTATTTATTTTGCTTTTCCTTTGTTTTCCTAATATTTCTGTTTTTCATTTTTTATTTGTCGCACCGTATCTGTTTCTATCAGTTTAGCCCAAAATGTGGTGGAGCAGATAAGCAAAATTATGGCCACCCACTTCCTCCCCAACATCTCACTGTTCTTCTGGTCGTCTATGCTCTTCCCATCTCCCCTCAATATCCGACATCTCTTCTCGTTCTCGCTTCCATGCACACATTTCACGCCGTAATCCTGCATCCTTTATCATGAAACAAATCCGCCCACACACTTGCCGCTGCACGCACTGTGGCACCCGTTGGCAGTTAATTTCAATTTCGGTTTTTATTTCCGTTTATTTTCAACAATTCACACCATTATCAACATTCGGTGCTGCCCTCGACGCGCTGCCCACTCTTTCTCTGCAAAACAGCCAATATCGGCTTTTCTCGGGCTTTCGCTTTTCATTTGCATTGCTTTTGTTATTCAAAGTGGCAAACAAATTTTACTCATTTTCATGTCGACTGGCAGCTGCCGCACCGCACTTCAACTCTCCTCCCGCTGTTTGGGCATTGTTCACGAAATATGCGGCGAATGTTCACCGCACGCATTGTTCACCTTTCGGCAACGCCAACGTCGTCACTGTTCAATAATTTCGCATAGCAGCGTAAAAAACTGAGAAATAGTGGCCCCAAGGGATTTAACGCACACACACATACACACATACACAGGGCCACCCTCAAGAGGGACGCGAAGTGTGCGACTGCGGCCGTCACATTAATTTGTTGGCTATTTGTTGAGCCGCAGCGCGCCGAGTTTGTCGTCGCTATTTCAGCATCGAAGCGCAGAAAAAAAACAACGGCCGAATCGAGGTGCGCCCCGTTGATTACTTAATGCAAATTATTCAAATTATTGCCGCTTTTCAGGACACCGTGGAATGCGTATTCGAAGCAACGCATTTAATAGCATTAAAGGATTTCTCTAAAATATCAATTTAAATGTCAAACAATGAGCATTGAAACTCTTTTTGGATGGTTCATTAATTTCCAGTACTGTTATAAGTCAGAAGAGTACCAAAATTCATAAGCTATGCCTTGGAACTTAAGTTGAAGTTGAAGAGCTGTTGACGCTTTTGAGTGCTGACATTTCACCCATCAACATTTTTATGGTCAACGTGTTGCAAGTGTGTTGCTCACTAAATGCTGCACCCTTACGCACACTTACTGAATGGATCCCCATGCGACCCCCCCCCCTCCATCACCACTGGCTGTCCGCATTTACGACACGCTTCACGTGTGCCTTCAGTACACGCAAAGTTGCCCCAAGTGCAATGAAGTGTGGCCAACTCAAGTGCAATATTGTTGTTGTTGTTGTTGTTGTTGTTGGTCTTGGTTATAGTAAATGCAAAGTGACTTTAAGCGTGTTAAAGTTGACGACACCGACAACACTGGCTAACTGCTTGAGTCATTTCAAAACTATTCAAGTGGACAGATTTAAGCGGCTTAGAGCAGCTGATGACCAAGTTTTACTTGTTATTACAGTTATTCAGTCCAATAGTTGCAACGAAAAAAAGATGAAAGCGAGGACTTTTGCTTTAATCAATAATTTTCATAATGCTTGAAATTATTAGAAACTGTCGCAGCTCTGTCGAAGGCAACACCTCACTTTGCAGGGAGAACAACCCTTCAGGTTGGTGGGTTAGGGTTTTGAAAGAAAGAGAGAGAGAGAGCTCAGGCTCAGGAGTGGCCGATTATGAGGCCACAGAGGGGATTATTTGTAATACCTGGAACCTCATATTTTGGAGTAAATATTTAAGGAAAGCAATTCGAACCTCATAACATTTCTAATACACCTCATTCTTTGGAGTATTAGATGAAACCAATTGGAACCTGAAACACTCCTAATATACCTCATCCTTTGGAGTATTAAAAGAAATCAATTTCAACCTAAAACATACCTAACTTATTCCATTCCTTTGAATCGAAAGCATTCGTAATTTATTCCATCCCATTGAAGTATTAAAGGACTCCTAATTGAGGAACCTAAAACACTCCTATTACACATTTTCCTTTGGAGTATTAAAGGAATCCACTTTGAACATAAAACTCTCCTAACATATTCAATTCCTTTGGAGTATTAAAGGAAACCAGTTTGGACTGATAACAATCCTCCTAGGACTCCTAATTGAGGAACATAAAACACTCCTATTACACATTTTCCTTTGGAGTATTAAAAGAATCCACTTTGAACATAAAACTCTCCTAACATATTCAATTCCTTTGGAGTATTAAAGGAATCCTAACTAAGGAACGTAAAACACTCCTTATACACCTTTTCCTTTGTAGTATTAAACAAATTCAGTTTGATCCTAAAATCCTCCTAATACACATCCTTGAGAACTATTATAAGAAACCAATTTGAATCTACTTAACCCACAACCTTCTCTTCAGGGTAGTAGAGGAAGTCAATTCAAACCGTTTCTTAATAAATAAAGCCCAGTAATCTGTATTCCATCGTTAAGATCAGCAACAAATGGTAGTAGAAAAAGATACAGAAATTTCCTTAAGCTAAGATAGCACAATAACTCATTGAGTGCAAAGAGATATCTTACTCATGAAATGAATTGCAACTGTGACTATTACACCGTGCGACAGCATTTTTCACACCGGAAAAAATCCATATGGGCGTGAAACTAGAGACCAAATATAGTAGTACTGCGTACTTACTTAGTTTTTCATTTTTACATTTCATTTCATTCATTTCATTTGTCGTTTCAAAAAAACTTCAAAATTTTATAAAATAAAATAAATACAAAAAATACTTAACCTCGTTAGAATATGGCATATCTGATATGATATATGTATATCAAATGAAAGAGGAAAGGCTCAAGAATTTAAATAAAATTGATTTTTTATTTATTTGTAAAAAGAGGATATGAAAAAGGTCCTTTGAAAATTGTAATCCTTTATATCCTTGAAACTTTACATAGCATTTTCTTGAAAAGTAAGTATGTTAAGACCCAAGACCCAATCTCCTTGATCACGTGTCAAAATTTCATTACTCTAACTTTATTGGTTCGAAAGTTATTAAAAAAAGGCGGAAGCTGCAATTCTAATGAAGTACGAAAATTCGAATTTATTTGAGTATCAGTATTTTAAATAATAAAACGATACCAAATCAATGAAGCGAGAATTATAAAATTTTGACACGTGATGAAGGAGATTTTGGGTTTTAACATACTTACTTCTCAAGAAAATTCTTTATAAATTTTCAAGGATATAAAGGATTAAAATTTTCAAAAAATCTTTTTCATATCGTTTTTTTACTTTTTTTTAGAAAGTCAATTTAATTTAAATTCTTGAGCCTTTCCTCTTTCATTTGATATACATATCGCCATATTCCATCGAGGTTAATTATTTTTTTATTTTGTATCCCCTTCAAAATTTTGAAGTCCTTTTAACAGGACAAAGGATGCAGAAATGAAAAACTGAGTACGCAGTATTACTATGTGTGGTCTCTAGTTTCACGCCCATATGGACTTTTTCCGGTGTGAAAAATTTTTTTAATTTTTGTCGCACGGTGTTATCAGCTTTAAAATTATTTAGTGCTATTCTAAACTTTCTGGCCAATTATATCGTTTATTAAATAAAACCTGAAGCTTCACAAAAGCAACTAAATAGTTGAACAAGTTTAATCTTAGCCAACGAAACAATATCTATAGAAGCCCAAGTCGCTGTCTATATCCATCCATCCAATGGTCCAATGGCTCATTAACCCATTAAGTATTAAATTAGGTAAGTGCCAGCAGTCTCTGCAGTTTTTTGCATTCTGATACCTCAGGAATTTACTTCACATCAATACTAAAATGCCCGGACCGGTGCCACTGTGATTGATTGATTTGTTGTATTTGTTTGATTTAGCATGCAATAAGGAAAGGATTCAAAACAGTATTGTATTTAATTCATTCAAAATCCTTTGGGTGCCAGGACACAGAGGAATAGGCGGAACTGAGGATGCGAATAGCATTGCTAGAAATGCAGCAGCCACGGTCCCTCGTGGACCAGAGCCCTGCATTATGCTGGGCAAGAAAACCCTAGCAGGGTAACTAAAACTTGAGGAAAGAACCAGGAATTTAGAATGCTAGTCCAATGCCTCGGGTCTTGAGCATTTGAAGGTCTTTATCAAAGGTTATAACGAAAAATGGAGTAAAGAATGTCTTAGACATTAGACAGCTTAGGCAGATCTTAGACAGGCCTAGGGAATGTTTTCCAACAATTTCTACGGGCCCTCAATAGATCATTTTTGGCTTCAGAGCAATTAACCCCACTAAAATATAATCGAATCTATTTATATTTGATTAAGAAGGAGTGAAAGCAGTCCCTGAAGACGTAAAGACACACGTAGGTTAGTGTAGTTTTTGTGTTGCTTGAATACTTTGATCCACCGAATGAGTTTAGTTCTATTTTTAGGTGAAGTTTAGAATTTCAAAGTAAACAATTTTTTTCTGAAACAACAACAAAATCAACCATTTTTTTCAAATAACAAGGTTCTGACAACAAATTATGGTACATGGGATCAATATACCTGCATCGGCTATTTTTAAAGTTTATGTCTGAATTTTTTTTATGGGAGGTCAGAGCTTTCTCACTTTTACACATTCTTGTGGTGATCGGCCTATGAAAACCATGTGACCTTACATTTTAGGTATATGATGTGTTCAGCAATTTCATGTAAAATACTATGGAACATTTTTGTGGAACACTTTAACCCTCTACCTCCTATTTGTATGGGTCAATTTGACCCTTATTCTTTTTTTATTTCTCCTACTATTCGCATGCGCGAAGTACAATGACTCCAAAAACTGAGTCTTATGGAAAGCCTTTGACTCTTCACTCCACCGTAACCATAATCATATAATTCTATGCCTTTTCAACAGGGACCGGAAATAACAGTTATTAATGAAAACTATATTTGAAAAAATTTCTATGAAGGAAATGTCGTACAAGTAAATGAAATATACCAATACATTTCTTTTCGCACCGAGAATCAAACTTGGTAATAAACTTTTTTTGTAATTTTTATGGAAAAATTAAAAAATAAGAATTAGTTTTTATTTATATTTTAAAAGGCTTATAATATTTTTTGATTTTTGTTGGTGACTTTTATAAATAAAAGTCACTTACTGATTTTTATTGATGAGTTTTATAAATAAAAGTCACTGAATGATTTTTATTAATGACTTAAACATAAAAGTCACTGATTGATTTTTATTGATGACTTTTATAAATAATAGTCACTGAATCATTTTTATTGATGACTTAAAAAATAAAAGTCACTGACTGATTTTTATTGATGACTTTTTTAAATAATAGTCACCAATAATTGTTATCATAGGACAACTAAAATAAAAATCGCAAAAAAAATGTTATTTGTAGACTAATAAGAAAACAATAAAAAATAATTATTATAGGATTTTTAAAATATAAATAAAAAATAACTGTTATTTGTTGAGACATAAAATAAAAGTAAAAAAATAACTCTTAAACATTGATTTTTATAATAAAACTTATAACAGTTACAGTCCTGCTTTTCAAGCATCAACACAAATATTTCAAACAAATAATACTGCATTATGAATCATAAACTTTACTGAACAAACGAATCAGTGTTTTCAATTTTAAAAAATCGATATTATCATCACTGCAATTTTGGCCATTTTTTTTTCTCTTCAAATCCCTTTCATTTTCTTGGCTGCTGCAATTTCATATTGAAACAACAAAAAACTAGCATTTGAAACTTTTGATTCAATTTCAGTGCACGCTTCGTAAAGCACATCACACCTTTCGTGTGCACATGTCGCCACACACACACACATACTTATGTTACATGTTCATTGTATTTTTGTTGTTGTTTGCTTTTTTGTTCGCCGTTACTTTTGTGCTTATGGTGTTTGTGCGCCCAAAAGGCTGCACAACTTTCGTGCGGAATTGCCAAAAGCAACAAAAACAACAGCAACAGCAACTATAGGTGTTGCCTACTAGACGACATGCAAGAGAGCAACAACAAAAACCAAACACTACAACAATAACGTTACAAGAACAGCAGCAACGGCGAACGCTAACCAAATCAACAACATTGACAACCCACATACACACACACACACACACACCAACTCACACAACAGACACACACATGACGCAGCGCTTCACTGATCCGCTGAGTGGCGGAAGTGCTGCTGGCGCGCAACGTTGACTCCATTTGTGGGCGCAACGCAAATACAAAAACATACAAATATCTACCTGTGTATGGCTGCATATGTGTGTGTGTGTGTGTATTTGTATGACAAGCGCCATTTTAGGCGCGTCCTCACACTTTATTCCCACCTAAATCCATTTATTCTCATGTATTTGTACAAGTCGCCTAAAAGTATGCACGCCCATAAGCCAAAGCTAATATTTTGTCTAGTGCTTTGGGACATGTGTTTGTACGTATGTATGGCTGTGTGTTTAAGTGTAAATATATAAATGTGTGCGAAATATTTCACAAATACCTACTTTATGCTTCATTTTTGCTTTCTTTACGATTTGTTTACTAGCTGTTTGCTTTAAGTAGCTGCAAATTTGCTACAAAATATTATTGCATAATTTTAGGTGTGTTGATGTCTGGCGTTTTAGTGTCACATTTGTTGCAGCTTATTGCTTATGAGCTCCTTTTTAGCTCTTATTGCACACAAATCTTGTACAAACATATAAACTAGAAATGATTTAGTGTAGTCGAAGATGCTTAGAAATGATTGCTCAATATTCGGGAACCCTTCATTTTAGGAGGTTTGATGAAAAACCTGCATGAGCCAAAAAAATTAGAAGTCTAGATTGGAACTAAATGGCATCGCTTTAAGATCAAAGTTCACAAAAATTCTAAAAAAAATTTGACAAATTGCTTCGTAGCTAATCAGAATTTGCTCTTAGAGTGTTAAAATCTATGAGTGATTCCCACTAATTTTCACTTCTGAACATTTCTGCTGAACATACCTATGGTCTTCTTGAACCCTTCATGTGGTTCCCATACAAAATAATTGTTTTTATAAACTACTAGCTGGGCCCTGCGGCTTTGCACGCAAGTTCTCTTGTTTCCCCCGATACAAATTTTTAACCCATTGTTTACCACGTCAGATTTTGATTAAAAAACAAAAAAAACATGTGTCTGATTATCTCTGATTTCAAGTGTTTCCAAAAATTGTTAAGTCAAAAGGCCCATTAAATCATGTGTTTTCACATTTACTCTAAACCAATTCTTAACCCTTTTTAAAAAAAAATGAAAAGCACGTTTTTATTACTTCCCGATTCCCGAAGTGAAAAAAGTGAAAACACGTGTCAAATTATTCCTAACAAAGAGTACTTACACCAAGTTTGAAGGCAATCGGCCCATTAATTCATGTTTTTTCACAATTTATCCACACAAACTGTTAACCCGTTGCTGACCCCGTCCGATTTTGATGTTCGAAAAAATGAAAAACACGTATCGAGTTATTTTTCATTTGAAGTACTTTCACAAAGTTTGAAGTCAAAAGGCTCAAAAAAATGTGGTCCTCCATACATACTTTTAACCCGTCGTTGATCCAGTTAGATTTCGATTTTGAAAATAATGAGAAACGCGTGTCCAGATAAATTTTGATTTTCGAAAAATTATAAAATACGTGTCGAATTATTTTTGATTTAGAGTATTTTCGGGAAGTTCAATATCAATATGTCTCTTAAATCACTTTTCTTCATACAACACCTTAACACATGTTTTGCCCCTTTACACCCCGAATTTCTAAAAATTCCGTCTTAGCGGAGGTTCATTTTTCAAGATGTACCTACAGTTCAAATTTCATATTTGTAGCTTCAGCGGTTTGGGCTGAGAGATGATGAATCAATCAATCAATCAATCAGTCAGTCAGTCAGAACAAACAACCTATGTATATAAAAATGGAGGCGGTACCACGCCCCCTTGTCCAATGCTCCGAACTTTCTTCTAGTCGAATTGTGCTACTAAGTATGAGTTCGTACCAAGTTTCACTGATGTGTGTGTGTACTGCATAACTGTTGGATCATAAAAAATGTGCCACGCCCCTTGACCAACGCCGATCAAATCTCATCAGTAGAATGACACATCTATAAAACAACGGTACACCAAATTTCAATGCTGTGCGGCTTACAACTCCGAAGCTATTCCATATAAAAGATTTGAGTTGTATGGGCGGAGCCACGCCCTCTTGTGAATACCCGCCCCATTCCCTCTGTGGAAAGATATGACTACATGGTAAATTCGTACTAAATTTCATTGATGTACGACTTACAGTTCTGCTGAAATATTGGGTCATAAAAAATGTGCCACGCCCCTTGTCCAACGCCCATAAAATTTTAATAGCAGAATGACACATCTATGAGACGACGTTACACCAAATTTCAATGCTGTGCGACTAACAATTCGGAAGCTATTCCATTTAAAAGATTTGAGTTGTATGGGCGGTGCCACACCCCCTTGTTCAATACCCACCCCATTCCCTCGGGCAAAGGACATGATTAAATAGTAAGTTTGTACCAAATTTAATTGATGTGTGACTTATGGTTCCAAAGTTATTGTCTAAAAATGTATTCTTGTGGTGTCACGCCCCGTTTTCCCGACTTTTCTTTTTTCCTAAACCTTCACGTAACAATTTCAAACAAACCCGCCGAAGGAAGTATCCAAGTTGGTCCAGCCGTTTTCAAGTTTTAAGCAGCCGAACGGACCACGATTCATTTTTATATATGTATATAGATGCTCTCAATGGGCTCGCAGGATGCCCCAGACGTGTCAAATGTAAGGCCGACCCTATTTCATTTTTCCTTCCAAATGTTTTTCCAAACATATCTACCCGCTATCTCCAACTCCTAAGGGGGCTGCCATACAAATTTTACCATTTTCTATGAACTGGTTCGTTCTTTTTGCAGTTAATAAAGAAACATCGTGTATCGAAAATTGCTGAGCCATTTTTAAAAAAGTGTTTTAAAATTAGACAGCATTCGTTAGTGTAAAAAATACGAAATTAATTAAGGTTCCAAGAACTGCCACCAGAGGGTGCCTCCCATGCAATCAAAGTTTTGAACTTTTGGGTTGAAGTTAAGTTAGTAGCGAAATATCGTAACCGGAAAGTTATTAAACCGATTTGAACGATTCATTCACATGGAATAGTATTGTTTAGTGCCAAAAATACAAATACATAATTAAAGTGGAAAAACTCAACACCAGATGTTGTTCCCCACACAACCAAAGTTCTGAAACTATGAACTTGTGGGTAGTACTTTAGTTAGAAAACATCGTATCTCGTACACTACTGAACCGATTTGAATTATTCTTTAAATAATAGATTAAAAAAATCAGTGAAAAAAACACAAAACTATTAACATTTCCAGAATTCGCCACCAGAGGGCATCTTTCATATAATTGAAACCTTGAAGTTATAATATAAGTTAATTTTGAGTAGAAGTTAAATAGTAGAAAAAACAGTCAACCAGTTTAACAAATTCTTTAAGTATTGAACACCATTTTACATTGCAAAGAATACAAAATTAATTAAAGTACTAAAACTGTGTTCCAGAAGGTACCTCCATACAATTAAAGTTCTAAGGTTCTAAGTAGGTTAGTGAGAAATCACCGTATCTCGTAATCTACTGAACCGATTTGAATTATTCTTTAAATATAAAATCAAAAATGTCAATGAACAAAATACAAAATTATTTAAAGTACCAAAACTTGCCATCAGAGGGCATTTCCTATACAATTGAAGCTGTGAAGTTATAAATTTTGAGTAGAAATTAAGTAGTAGGAAAAAACTACTCAACCGATTAAAACGATTCTTTGAATTTTGAACACCATTTTGCATTGCAAAGAATACGAAATTATTAAAAGTGCTAAAACAGACGTCCAGAAGGTGCCTCCCATACAATTGAAGTTCTGAGGTTATGAGCTTTTGTGTATCTCGGAATCTACTGAACCGATTTAAAAGATTCTTACAAAATTCGACAGCAGATTTGAGTGAGAAAAATACAAAATTAATTATAGTACCGATACTCACTATCAGAGGGCGCTTCCCATACATTGGAAGTTCTGACGTTATCAATTTTTTGTAATTAAGCACGTTGGAAAACATCGTATCTCTGAAACCACTGAACCTATTTGAACAACTCATTCAACAATGGACAACATTCTTCAGTGCGAAAAATACAAAATTAATTATAGTTCCAAAACTCAATATCAGAGGGCACTTCCCATACAGTCAAAGTTCTAAAGTTATCAGTTTTGGGGTTGTAGTTAGTCAAACCCCGGAAACCACTGAACCGATTTTGAACCGGTTCTTTCAAACTTGGACAATATTCTTCAGCGCAAAAAATACAAAATTAATTATGGCTACAAAATAACAAACCAGAGGGAGCCTCCCATGCAAACAAAATTTGAAAATTACCAACTTTTGGCCTTCTGCCAAGTAAGATTTAAAATATATCCACCGTCACCATCCGTCACATCACTGCACACACAAATATTCACAAATTTATGTTTTTAATTTCATGCGCATTGTGCGCTTTCATGCGCAGCTTTAACACACTTAATATAATTTTTTTCTTTTTCGTTATTGTACATAATTGTGTCAATTAATTGCAAATAATTAATTAAGTTTAATAAGTTCACCGTAATTACACGACTGCACTGGCAGCCCTTTCAGTGTCTCGGCCGTCACATTTGCCGCTAAATATTTGCAATTAATAAAATTGTTTTATATTCAACCTGCGCCTCATCGACCAGCAAACAATATTAACGCACGCCTGAAAGTGTGCTACACACACACACACACACATACACTGGCACCGTTAAGTGTTCGCCGCAGTAACCGAACTTGGCCGCTCAAGCCGCATCGATTTACTGCTGCAACGGCTCATTAATTGAAAAATTTTGATTGAATGCATTCACCGGCGGTCGCGCACTGCTTAACTGCGTTCAGGTGGCCGAGTTGGGGGGCGAGGGGGCGCACACTTTATGCCAGTTTCATGTTAACGCGCAATTGTTAGTTACATGCGCGTTTTTATTATGTTGTTCATTTATCTTTTAAGCTTTATTGAAAACATTACAAAAATAAAGTACGAGTAAAATTAAGCGAGAAAAATGTAAAAAAAAACCGTAAATGAAATGAAACGTAAAATTAATAATTAAATAAATTGCTTTTTTGTTGTTACTGACACAGAGTATTTGTTGTAAATACTTACAAACGGGATTCAAAAGTAATTTAAAAGCTCAATGGCCAAAGTTGCCAGTGCTGAGGGGAAGCAAACAACAACAAAATTGATAAAATAGAAAACGAAATGATGTTTGGTTATGTCGAATACTTTGCCTCCTTACAAAAATTGTAACGCCATTTTTGGCGCTCGCTCACTCAAAACTGAGTCAAGCCATCACAAAACTGTCTGAGAAGTTTTTCTAGTACACAATCTTGTCTCTCCAACGCCACCTAACATAACCCAATAGCACTCAAACAATGCAAGATACAAATTACCAAAAACCACTTTAGTAATCTTTTGAATCTAATTTGATAATTAATTTCAAAAAAAATAATTATTCCCCAAGGAATTTCATCTTGGGCAACACTAATTGCTTCCCTACAACAAAAAACAGATATTAAACAATACGCACAAAACGTATTTAGTTTCCAGTCTCATTGTTGTGAGCTTAAGTAATGTTGGAATGGCAGCTCTTCCTGGATTTTAATTAAAGTAATTGTGCAGCATATTTTGTTGTTTTGTGCGTTTTGCACAAAAATGTCATAAATGGCACAAAGGCAACAGGACTCGGCTCATGCTGACGTATCTGTCAGAGGATTACAAGTCAACAAAGCATTAGGAACGTAAACAAAAAAACAAAGCCCACTGCAAAATTACTTAAATTTGAATAAGTCTTAATAGGCGAGCAAATGGAAATTTAAGAAAAATATAATGAAATATAATGAAACACTGGGCTGGTCACTTAAAGCAGTAAATAGAGACTTTAAGGACTAAAAGAAAATATAGTTGCAAATTTATACTAAAAACTTGGCCAATGAATTAATCGTGAGTTGGACTTGTAGAGTAAAAACTGCCAGATCTGAAAGCTGAGTAGTGACAATCAGTGCTGGACATGAAAAATCTTAAATCAATATTTGAATATATTTGAACCCATTGGAACTTTAATTAATGAGAGTTTTAATGAGAGTTTAATGAGAGAAGCTTTTGAGAGCGAAGGAGATTAAGACTAAATTCAAATAAAATTTGTAGCTAATGCTGTCTTCAAGCAAAGGTAATGAGCTTGAAGAAGAAGAAGAACAAGTTCGATTAACGAGATGAGAAATGCGTTTAAATATTACACGAAACCCACAAGTGAGTAGAAGTTGTGAGGATTGGGCAAACAATTTTTTTTGTAAATATTTTTTATATTTTTTTTTTTTTAGGGGATTATTGAGCTGTTGGGAGTTTCTTGGGCTCTTGTCTTTTGCATTGTTGAGAGTTTTTGGACTCTTGTTTCCTGCAGTGTTAGGAGATTTTTGTGTTCTTGTTCTCTAAAAAGTTGGGAGTTTTTTGGGTTCTTATTCTCTGGGTTTTGAGTTTTCTTGGTTCTTGGTCTTTGCAGGGTTAGGAGATTTTTGGGCTCTTGTCTTCTGCAGTCTTGGGAGTTTCTTTGGCTCTTGTTCTTTGCTGAATTAGCCGTTTTATGGGCTTTTGTTTCCTGCAAATTAGGAGTTCTTTGGGGCTCTTTTGGCTCTTGCTGTGTTGGAAATTTTCCAGGCTGCTCTTACTCTCTGCTGGGTTGAAAGTTTTTTGGTTCTTGGTCTCTGCAGGGTTAGAAGTCTTTTAGGCTCTTAATCATTGCAGTGTTGGGAATTTTTTTGATTTTTGTTATCTGCTGGATTGGGAGTTTTTTGAGCGCTTGTTTTCTGCAAAGTAAGAAGTTTTGTGGGCTCCTTTTCTCTGCGCTGTTGGGAGTCCTTTGGACTTTTGTTTTCTGTAGTGTTGGACAATTTTTGAATTCTTGGTATCTGCAATGTTGAGAGTTTTTGAGCACTTGTTGTTCTACGCTGGGTTGGGAGTTTTTTGGTTTTTGTTCTCTGCAGCGTTGGGAGTTTTTTGGTCTCATGTTCTTTGTTAGGTGGGGAGTTAATATGGGTTCTTTGTTAAGTTGGGAGTTATTATGGGTTCTTGTTTCCTGCAAAGTAAGGACTTTTTTGGGCTCTTGATCACATCAGTTTTGGACGTGTTTTGGAATCTTGTCTTCTGCTGGTTGGGGGTCTTTTTTGGGTTCTTGTTTTCTACTGGATTGAGACTTATTTGGGGCCTTATTCTAAGCAGGGGTTGTGAAATTTTTGGGCTCTTGATCACTGCAGTGTTGGGTGTTTTTTGGGCTCTTATTCTGTGCTGAGTTGGGAGTTCTCTTGGTACTTGGTCTCTGCAGGCGTTGGACTTTTTTGGGCTCTTATTTTCTACAGTGTTGTGAGTTTTTTTTGGCTCTTGTTATGTGCTGTGTTGGGAGCTCTTTGGGCTCTTACTCTCTACTCGGTTGACAGTTTTTACTTGCTAAGTTGGGAGTTTTTTTTTGGGCTCTTATTCTGCTGGGTTGCCAGGTTTTTGGGATCTTATTCCCTGCTAAGTTGGGAGTTTTTTAGGCTCTCTGCTGGATTGGGATTTTTTGCGCTCTCGTTTCCTGCAGTGTTGGGGGTTTTTTGGCTTTTATTCTTTGCATGGCTGGGTGTTTTTTATAAGGGCGCATTTGCCATAAAGAAATTTACTATTGAATGTTTGCCATTTCTCACTTATTAGACAGTTTCCAAAAGAAATGTCACGATCCAAACCAGAGACCATTTACAAGCCAACTAATGCATTAACCACCGACATCTACACAAATCTTCATAAATTAACAGAATTTTCGAATAAAAATTTCAAAAAGGTAAATAAATTTAAAATTAAAAAACTTCCGTTTACAAAAATAGCTCAAAGGAAAAAATAGAAAAAATCCATTTACTTGCCATTTTCAACCTCGAGCAAGAAAATAAAACTCCAGCCTGTAAACTGCCGCCTCAGTCTCTCCCAGACTTTGTAACAATTCCATTACCCAACGTTAGCCCAACGAGCGCAGTCACACTTAAACACGCACACACAGAGGCCCACACAAAGACCACTAACCTATTTTGCATTCTAGCTGTAATTCTGCTGACTGGCCGCAGACAAACACACCCAAACCGCTGCCGCGTACAGTGGCAGCGGTAATCAGCGCTGCCGAGCCGCAAACATTTTACATAAATTTATATTTACCTACGGCACACCACTGCGCAATGGACTGCCGCTTGGTCAACCAAACAATTCGCTTGCAAATCATTTAACAAAATAATAATTTCCGCAAATTAGTTGGCCGCATTGACTGTCGTTCGTGTACACACACACAGCGGCAGTCGGTATGAATCGCTGAAATGGCACTGAGCCTAATGGCCAACGCTGGCGGCAGAGAGAGACGGCCAAGTGAAAAAAATCTACAACAAAAGCATGGAATGAATGAAGGAAGGCAAGTTAGTGTGGAAAGAGGGAGAAGAGGATGAGATTGTGGCCGAGCTGGTGGCGATGGTGTGAGCGCAAAAAACAAATTAGACAAAAATGGGTAAAAGTCAGTGCGGCAGGATTTAGGTTTCAGCAATTTCAAATGTCAACAACAGAGTTAAATAATGTGCACAAGTAAAAGGCGCACACGCCGCTACGCATCAGAAAGAGTGACCTTGCACGCAGCGGCGCACATGTGAGTCACACGAGAGGACGGACGGCAGTGCCGTGCGGAGACGTTGTGCTATGTTATGATAAGCCAGCAACATTGCAAAAAACAAACACACAGAAACTCAGACGCACTCAAATGATGTACAACAGAACCACACACACACACACACGCACACAAACATACCAAAGTACACACGCAGCTGAAGCAGAGCGCAGCCAGCGCGAAAATGCCGCCACAATTCAAGAGGGAAATTATTTAGTAAACTTCCTGCCCTGGTCGCAGATTTTGTTGCTTCGCTTGTTCCTGTTTATGAATTGAGTGGAATGTCCTTTTCTTGTTCTGCTGCCCACTGCGACAGCACAAACAACACCAACAACCGCGGACATAATTTCCTATTAAAATTTGCTGGCAAGCAACAAAAAATTCCAAACAAAAATGAAAATTGTTGAGAGACTACATTGAGTTCCTGCGGCCATCAGAAAATGACAACAGTTGCAAAAATGCAAATATAACAAAATAAATATTGCATATTGTAGCCTACTTTTGTGCGCTGTGCTAGCGTAGCGACTGCAATGCGCCGTGCGACGCGGCGCTTCCAGGTGCGCACAGGGCGTGTCAAGTTGTAGCAAAATGTGCGGAAAAATGTCAACATTTCCTTGCAGACGTTGGCGTTTGCGTTGTTTTTGCATTTTACACTGAACAAACAACGCTCTTCGCAATTCGGATTTGCCTTTTGGCTTCTTTCGTTTTGTGTGTTTTCTGCTCGTCGCTTATGATGAACCTTTGCGGCGAAATTATATGCAAATTTCGCTTACAGTTTGTGCGCTCTTGTGCAGCGTCCTTGTCCATTTAACTTTTCTCCTTGTCAGCCCTTCTGCGCGCTAGAGCCGCTGCAGCCTTTTGCGCCTTTGTACTATTTGGTCGCTTCGGTTGCTTTGCTTCTATCTGGCACGGTTTGAATTTTTCGTCAGTCGTTGTAGCTGAAAATTTGCAAAGTTTGCGCAAAATTTGCATACTTTACGGCGCAGAAACTACGCTGCGCGATGCTATGCGACGACCCGTGCGTCTTATTGCTTTGCGTCGGAGCGGCCAATGACTTGAAAAACTTTAAGACGCAGCTAAGCCGCAAAGTGTCGTGCAGTCTTGCCGCGTGCCTCGGTGCGACAACATACAAAACTTTTCGGGCACTTAAATGTGAAATGAAAGCTACACAATGACCCTTGGGATCGAGTCCAAAAAAAACATTTGAGCAACTCTGAAACTCATTATTTGCTAGTCTCCGTTTCAGTTCGGGTGCTCGTTTGAAATTGAATTAGATTGAAGCCTAAAGTGTTCCAAATCTTGACAAGATTCTATTGTCTGGATTGTCTTTGACTGTTCTTTCGAATATTCTCCTTTTGTTTGTTGTTCATATTAAGTAATCAAAATAGGTTCCATTGATTTCAGTGGTTTCTTGAAATAATGTGGACTACGAAAGGGGTAGGAGGGTCATTCATGTTTTCATCCGAAGAAATTTTTCCTGATGTTTTCAAGTGCCGATATTTTATGGTTTTATGAGATTTTGTTAAACTTAATGAAAGAAGAGACTTAGAGACTTAAGGACCTGTGCACCCGTTTCTCTCTTCCTGGTTCAGATTCTCTTTCCATGGTTCTGAGGTTAGAAACACCATGATGCAACTCTTAACTTTGAGTTAATTTGACTTGAACCCTCACAAATCTTGTCGTTTTTGTAAGCATTTCATTTACCAGTCTTTCTTCTTTTGCATTACATGTAAATTTAGCCACTTTAACCAAACTTAACCTAACCTAACCTATCTTTCTGACATTCTGGAACCATTCTTTTTGTATTTCCTCTGTCACTTTCTGCCATCTATTTGTGTCGTTTTCGTTTTCTATCTGTCTCTTGAACATCTTCTATTTTCTACCAATTCGTAATTTTCGCTTTTTTCTGCCTTTATCTTGTCCGACCTTCATCAGTTCTCTTTCTTTTTTGTCTTGTTTCTATCTATTCTTCTGTTTATTCCTCTTCTTCTTCTTATTCTTCTTCTTCTACTTCTTCTTTTTTCCTATTCGTCTTTTTCGCGTGTTTTGTCGATCTTCTGCCTTTCACTTATCCGTCCTTCATCAGTTCTCTTTCTTTTTTTCTTTCCTCTTCTCTCGCTGGATTCTATCTGCCTCGTTTTTGTCACCTATCTGTCATTTAATCATTCTCTTCCTATCTCTTAATCATCTTCTATATTCTATCTATTCATCTTTCGCAGTTTTGTACATCTTTTGCCTTTCTCTTTTCCGTTCTCCATCAGTTCTCCTTCTTTTTTGTCTTTCGTCTATATCTTTCTTGCATCTTTATGTCTCGATTTTTTCTATCTATCTCTTGCCAGTTCTTTTTTCGTTCCTTAAGTCTTGATTTTTTCTATCTATCTCTTGCCAGTTCTTTTTTCGTTCCTTAAGCATTTTCTATCTTTTATCTATTTGTCTTCTTTGCATGTTTTGTGCAACTTCTGTCTTTATCTTGTCCGTCCCCCACCAGTTCTCTTTCCTTTGTGTCTATCTGTCTCGTTTTTGTCTCCTATCTGTCATTTTATTAATTTCTTTTATTATTTTTCTATCTCTTAAACATCTTCTATATTCTATCTATTCATTTTTCGCGTGTTTTGTGCATCTTCTGCCTTTCACTTGTACGTTCTTCATCAGTTCTCCTTCTTTTTTGTCTTTTCTCTATCTCTTTCTTGTATCTCTTTGTCTCTTCTTTTTCTATCTGTCCTTGTAAGTTATTTTTTTGTTTCTTAGGCATTTTCTATATTTTATCTATTATATATTTTATTTTATATTTTATATTTTTATTTTATATTTTATCTATTATATATATTTTATCATTTTTGCATGTTTTGTGCATATTCTGTCTGTATCTTCTCTCTTGTCTTGTATCGTTCTCTTTTCCGTTCTCCATCAGTTCTTTGTTTCTCTTCACTGCCTATCCATTGTCGCTTGTTTTCCCACATATCGCTTATTCTTCAACTATCAGACTTCTGTTTCTCTTGTGCCTGCCTCGTAACCTTTATCTATCTGTCCCGTTTTCCCCCCTTTCTATCACTTGTGCGTTCTCTATCTACTTTTCTCTTGCCTGTCCTTTTCCTGTCTCTCTCACCTTCTAACTGTCTCTGGGTCATCTTTTGCTTTTGGCTTTATCCATTTGTTGCTTTTCTCTTATTTATCTTCAACCTATCTCGTAACCATTATCTATCTGTCCCGTTTTCATCTTTTGTAAGACATAATAAAGCACAAAAACACAAACGCATACATCCTCTGCTTCTCTCTTGTCCGTAGTTTTTCTATCTCTCTCATTTCTTAACTGTCTCTAGTCAATTTTGTTTACCTTGCCCATCCTCTGCTTGCCTCTATCTGTCGGTTTTTTGCCCCCATCAATTTCTTAGCTATCATCTATGGGCTTTTTCCCCCTATCTGTTTCTTTTTCGCCTTTTGTCTGCCTAAGAGTCATCCATTCATTCACTTTTCCGTGCTTTGCCCCTTGTTAGCCCTCTTCTTCTTCATCTTATATCTCTGTCTATTCTATTTTCATCCTCTCCTCTCCCATCCTCTGTCTTACTGCTGTCCTTCCTCTGTCTTACTGTTGTCCTTCCTCTGTTTTTTTCAGCAATTAGAGCATAAAAAGGTGTCAAAGGATACATTTTTAAAGGACTTTACTAACATATTTTGCTCCTGAAAATTCAATGTAGAAAATGTAGTCAAAAGGCAAACATTTTCTTTCCGACAAATTCATCCCAGCTACTGCACTTTACCCACAACTCGCTTTTTATTTTGATTGTTTTGGTTGCTTTGATTGCTCTGTTAACTTGTATCACTTTCATCTTCTTCTATGTGCATCGCTCAATTGTGGATTTGCAGCCTCAATCTCGTTCAAATTTTCCCCAGCCAACTGTCACTTATTCAACGCCACCATCGCCTTAATCTTCGCAACAAATATGGCTTCTGTACCGCAACGTTGCGTCCTTTGAGACGAATTGCAGCCAAGTTAAGTCAACATTGCCATAATTTTGCTTTTGTCGCTGCAAGGCAACTTTAAAATTCACCAAATTGCCATCAATTGTTGTTATTGTTGTTTGGTGCGTTGCAGTTTCTGTTGTTGTTTTGGACAGACTCATATGTGCGAATTATGAAAGCACACAGCCACATAGAATCACACACACACACACACATGAAAACACAGTGTGTCTCCGAAAGTCGAGCTCAACAATTTCCGCAACAAATTGTTGCAAGTCTCCCTCCTACCCTCCTTCCTGCGCTGCACAAATAACCGCAAATGTCGCATTTAATTTTACTGCCTTGGGTCCTGCATTCATTTGCATTGCGTTGCATGAGTACCGCATATGTGTTTGTAACCGTAAGTGTGTATGTATGTGTGTATTTCATGTGTCTCCCAAAAATGAGAATTTGTGATTTTGTCGCATTTTGGTGGTAATTCTCAAAGGTGTGTCGCTGTCATGTGCAGCTTTCGTGTTGCGCCATTGGCCAAATTTGTGCGTCCGTCCGTCCGTCAGCACTTCTCTCTGTCGCTCTGTTCATATACACAAATGAAGTCTTCGTGTAGTCAGCAAATGTGTGTCACAAAAAAAAGTATTAATTAAAATTATATGCAAAACTTTTTCAAGGAAGCTGAAGAAGAGTGCAAAAAGGCGCCAAGTACACAACTTGGGAACTTGTGAAATGCTGCAAAAATATGTCACGTTAATGCTTTTTAATGCATTTTTTGTCAAATTAAATTTTCCGCTTATGCATTCCTAAAATTTTGCAAATATTCGTTTGACAAAATGTGGGCCACATTTTCAATTTAAATGTACACAAAGTGGAAGGAAGTTCAAGCGGTTTATCTGTTGATGTTGAAAAGGAAGTAATGGAAGGCAGACGAAGGCAAACGCAAGAAAAAGAAAGGAAAGGAAAGGAGAGAAAAAGAAAAGAGAGAAAATAAAAGAAAAGAAAAGAAAAGAAAAGAAAAGAAAAGAAAAGAAAAGAAAAGAAAAGAAAAGAAAAGAAAAGAAAAGAAAAGAAAAGAAACGGAATGAAAAGGAAAGCAAATTAAAGTAACAGAAAACAAGGTAAAGCAAAGTAAGGCAAAGGTAAGAAAAAAAAGTAAAGCGAAACGAAGGAAAGCAAAGCAAAGGAAAAATAGGCAAAAGAAAGCAAAGAAAACAAAGAAATCAAAGCAACGGAAACAAAAGGAACGAAGCGAAAGGAAAGAATAGTAAAGCAGGGTTTAAATTAATGTAAAAAAAGTAAACGAAAGCAAAGTGAAGCAAAGGAACGCAAAGAAAAGGAAAGTAAAGGAAAGATAGGCAAAAAATGCAAAGAAAACAAAGGAAAGCAAAGGAAAGGAAACCAAAGGAAGGAAGGGAAAGGAAAGGAAAGAATAGTAAAGCTGAGTTCAAATTAATGTAAAGAAAAGTAAACGAAAGCAAAGTGAAGCAACTGAAAGCAAAGAAAAGGAAAGGTAGGCAAAAAAAGCAAAGAAAAGGAAAAATAGGCAAAAGAATAGAAATAAAACAAAGGAAAGTAAAGCAAAGTGAAGCAACTGAAAGCAAAGAAAAGGAAAGGTAGGCAAAAAAAGCAAAGAAAAGGAAAAATAGGCAAAATAATGGAAATAAAACAAAGGAAAGTAAAGCAAAGGAATCAAAAGGAACGAAGGAAAAGGAAGGAAAAGTAAAGCAGAGTTCCAATTAGTGTAAAGAAAAGTAAACGAAAGCAAAGTGAAGCAACTGAAAGCAAAGAAAAGGAAAGATAAGCAGAAGAAAGAAAAGAAAACAAAGAAATCAAAGTAAAGGAAACAAAAGGAACGAAGGGAAAGGAAAGAATAGTAAAGCAGAGTTCAAATAAATGTAAAGAAAAGTAAACGAAAGCAAAGTGAAGCAACTGAAAGCAAAGAAAAGCAAAGGAAAGGAAAGAAAAGAAAAGGAAAGATAGGCAAAAGAAAGCAAAGCAAGGGAAACCAAAGGAAAGACAAGTTAAGCAAAGTTAAAATTAATGTAAAGAAAAGTAAACGAAAGCAAAGTGAAGCAAAGTAAAAAGCAAGGAAAAGCAATTCTGGTTAACGTGTGTATTTTTATTTATATTTACAAGAAAAAACCTTCTTGAAAAAATGTTTTAGAAAGTCTTCTTGTGATTTGGTTTCATTTTCTTTAATAAATAAATTCATTTGCCTATTGAAATGGCAGCCATTGAAAGAATAGTTGTCTTTGTTTGAATCAATTTAGTTAGAAATTTGCACCCACCCAGACAACCCAAAGCACTAACCACTGCACCACAACAACCACAAACTACCAACTAAACGTAATTTAACCCGCAATTTTAGTGCATTGCACACATAAACATTCAACTCTTCACTTCTGCCCTTTGCTCTGCACCACTCTGACTCAATGGGTCTCCATTTATTTGGCAGTAAATACATAAATGAAATGCTATTTTCAAATTGTTAAAATGTGTCCGGCAACTTTGAACTTCAGCATGATTTCATCAATCGCAAACCGGGCTATAAAGTTTACACTGTGCTGCAATAAATACTCACTTGTTGAAAGTTTCAAATGTTGGCGCATTTCGGCAAAAAAAAAACAAAATAAAAATGTTAAACAAGCAAATGCAGTAAAAAAAATGTATAAAACAGTTACCAGTTGAGCATCTGACGAAAGTTTCCAAAGGATGCGCCTCCATTCACTGCACTGCAGTGTCGAAAAGTGGAGCAAAAAAGATTTAGAGACTAGACTACTAAAAAAAAGGGAAGCGGGAGTTGTGGTGTAAGCAAAAGAGTTGGAGAGATGGAAAGACGAGATATGCTTGCACTGCTCGTAAAGGCATGAAGAGCACAACATAAACGAAATAGAGTCGTAAAAGTGTACATAGTCACTTTTCTAGTTCATTTCCTTGAAGTTTATGCTTATTTGCTTCATTTTTTATATACTTTGCACAAAAGCTTTGCAACTGCAACGAATGGAGTTCGACCAGTATCGCCTTTCACATTTTAGTTTTGACTATAAAAAAATCTGCAGTTAAAAAGGCATTGAACAGAGAAGAGCAAAAGGCAGAAAGGCATTTTAGTTGGAGCAAATGAGACCAATTGATGAGAATCTGATCTGATTGGATCTGATCAAAGGGACAGTCATAAAATTTTGACAAACGCTGTCAGCTCGAAGAATATTAAAGCTTATGAGGAATGGTTTGGTTTAATTAAAAATTGACAAAAAAGTGTTTAATTGTTGGTTAAAATTAAACATTAAAAACAAAACTAAAATAAAATTAAAATTAAAAATTAAAAATCAAGAATGAAAAACTTAAAAACCAAAATTAATAACCAAAACGTAAAAAATTCAGAAATAAAAAATTGATAATGAAAAAAATTAAATTTAAATTAAATATTTAAAAATCAAAATTCAAACTAAAAATGTAATACTAGTTAAAGTAAAAATTAAATTTGAAAGTTGAAAATTTTAAATTTTAATTAAAAATTTAAACTTGAAATAAAGATTAAATATTAAAATTAAAGTTAAATTAATTAATTAAGTTAAATTAATTAAGTTAAATAATTAATTTAAAATTTGAATTAAAAGTGCAAATTGAAGGTCAAAATAAAAAAAAAAAGGAAAGTCTAAAAAAAACACATTTTAAATATTAAACTAAAAATCTAATATCAGAAATTTAAAATTAAAAATGAGAAATCAAAAAATAAAACTTAGAAATAAAAAATTAAAAGTTCAAAGTTGAAATTCAAACATTTTAAATTTAACAATATAAAAAAAAAATTTACAAAGAATTGTATTAGGAGTCATGCTAAGCTTCGTAAGATTTTTGTGTCTGGAACCAGGAACTTTTGCTGGCCATCCTTTCAGTTGGTTATACTTTTCTATTCTTTTCTATTTCTACTTAAATTAAATCAAAGTTGAAAAGTTACTAAAAAAAAAGTACAATTTTGGAAAGCCGTTTTACTGTCTGTAGAAGGACTACAGAACCAGAAGGACTAGAGACCGAAAAATAAGACTAATGTTGTAGTTGAAAGTTTTTAGGCATTGAAAAATGAACTCAAAATTATAGATATCCCAATAGAAAATTCGATTAAATCCAAGTTGAGGAATGAATTCGAAATCTCTTCAATTGTCTGCAGATCTAAAGCAGGTTGGGTTAGCGACCTGAAAAATGGTTCATTTTGCAGTGAAACTCTTTAGATATTTCAAAATAGGCTCAAAATGTAAGATGTCCTCATGGAAAATTCCATTATATCTAAGTTGAAGAATGTTTCAACAACAATAGAACAACAGTTCCTTGCACTTTACTTATTTCCTCCGTGTTGTTCCGTCACTGACTGCTGCGCAGTACCCGACGGCCTTTTATCTGCCTGACCAGCGCGCGACTCGTTCTCGAGCATTCCAGCATCGCCTCGAATCGTCTCCGTCGAAATTACCATTCTCCCCTAAAGGTAGGCAATGCTGTTACGGCCGACACAGTTGTCCAGTTGCTGTTGCTGTGTCATGTCGCCTATGCCAGAGCAAGAGGCATGCATCATTACTCTGCTGATTCAATCTAATCTGAACCCATTTTTCGCCTAAATGTGCCTTTCGAAAAAGTTTCATGACAATTCAAGACACCCTAACCAAACCCAGTTCAATCTAACCTATCAGCCTACTAACACAATGTCCATTAAATACTTTTAGTATTTTGAATTTTTGACAGAGAAATGGGTTGAATCTGAAAAACCCACTATTGAAATTATAAATCTAACCAATCTCATATAAGTGCCAAGAATTTCGAAAAGCTTCGCAGAAATATGTTTACTGATAGTCTTAGGAAGAAAGACTTACTAGGTTTCATACACAAATCCAACTGGCTTTCATAGACTCTCTAATGACTTCTTCCCCCATTTGGAATCGCAATGAGTTCATTTGTGACGGAAGTGTGTGTCTTGAAAATTTACAAGACACTTCGAGCCTAACCTATGTAATACAATCTAACCTAACAAAAGATAACACCGTGCGACAAAAATTAAAAAAAATTTTCACACCGGAAAAAATCTATATGGGCGTGAAACTAGAGACCAAACTAATAATACTGCGTACTCAGTTTTTAATTTCTACATCCTTTGTCCTTTTAAAAGGACTTCAAAATTTTGAAGGGGATAAAAAATAAAAAAAATATAAATAATACTTGACCTCGTTAGAATATGGCGATATGTATATCAAATGAAAGAGAAAAGGCTCAAGAATTTAAATAAAATTGATTATTTGTCTTCTTGTAAAAAGAGGATATGAAAATGGTCCTTTGCAAATTTTAATCCTTTATATCCTTGAAACTTTATATAGAATTTTATTGAAAAGTAAGTATGTTAAAATCCAAAATCTCCTTGACCACTTGTAAAAATTTCATTACTCGACCTTTACCACATTTTATGAATCTGTATAAACTTTCAACTATTTATTAAAAATATTAATTTGCTTCTGCGTCTCTAAATTCCCCCCTGAAAACTTTCATCTAACAGAAAAATACTACAACTTTTTGTCCTTTGCATATTTTCACAAATTAAAAACTCCACAAAGCAAGCCGTGAGCGACTCAGACAATTGAAGACAAAACGCCGCCATTCCAAGCAATTGTGCCGCAATTTAGAACAAAACCGCAAATTGCTTCAATTAATGTGCAGCAAAACGCATTGTTCCTACGCAGATAAACGAGCATTGGGCTCTTAGGCCCACAACGCCAATGAGCACAATTACACCAACAACAACAACAACAACAAGGAGCTTCTTTAGAGCGACGGCAGTGAAGTAGCAAACAAAAACCAAAACCCCGAGCAATCATTACTTTTCATTATTTTGATTATTTTGTAAATTAAACTGGCCTATGCGTGCAAGTGGGCGTGTGTGAGTGTGTGAGTGAGTGAATGTGTGTCAGGGAGTGTGTAAGTATGTATGAGAGAGTGTGTGAGGGAGAAATGGCAAATAAAAACTAAACAAATATGAAAGACAAAACCAACACAGAACAGCTGAAAAAAACAAAACAACGATACAAAACAATAACAACAAACAGCAGCAGATTTGAAGAAAAAATTGCAGTAGTAAAAGAAAACAGCAGCAAGTATCAAGCAGCAAGCGGCAACACTGTCCATGGGAATAGTGTCCCAACGGCGGTTGTTGTTGTAGCGCAACGCTTTCGGGTCGAGCGGCAATGGCTCGACTTGAATGTGTGGACAGCCGGCACAAATAGACAGAAGTAAATGTGGCAAGAAGTGTTTGCTTTACAATGGCAACAACTGAGCGGGAAAAACGAGCGAAAAACGAGTACAAAAAGACTGCAAAGGAAGCAAAATGAAATGAAAACAAATAAAAAGAAAACAACGAGAAATTAGAGTGCAGCGCAGAAGGCAACATTTGTCAAGGATGGGCGTTGGGAATGGTAGGAGTGCAAGTTAAAGGGCCAAAAAGACCCAAGCAAATACAGTCATTAATTCATATTGTGCTACTGCACCAAAGTGGGAGGGCGGCGAGGGGAGAAAAGAGTGTGTACACTTAATGAACAATGACCAGTGCGGAAGGATGAAGTAGTGCGATGGCAAGGGAATGGAAAGCGATGAGGGTGGAAGGCAGCGAACTGGGCTATGAAGCGGTAAGAAGAGGAACGAGTTGATGAGATGATGAGATGACAGCACTGGGCAGTAAGACCAGATCATCATGGCTTGGGCGCCAAGAAGTATGCAAACAAGACGGCACAGGTTGTGCAATGACTGCGTGCACCTTTGCATTTGAGTGGGCACGAAGCAGACGGAAAAATGAAGAGCTACACGAAACATTCCAGTTGATCATCTAACATTTCGATTTCTATATAGTTGGGTATGAAGTTTGAAATTAAAGGACTTGAAGAACTTGCAGGTATAACAAATGTTTCGTTTCTTTTTCAAAATCATCTTTCAAAGATTTTAGTTTATTTTCAAAAAAGTCACCATTTACTTCGGTTCAATCGGATTTTACATAGGGATATCTAAAATGTTTAGCTAATTTTTAAATACCTGAAGAGTTTCACTACAAAATGCGCAATGCTTCAGTTCGATTGCGAGCCTCGGACTGTTGTTCTATTGTTGTCGAAACATTCTTCAACTTAGATATAATGGAATTTTCCATGAGGACATCTTAAATTTTGAGCCTATTTTGAAATACCTAAAGAGTTTCACTGCAAAATGAACCCTTTTTCAGGGCGCTAACCTACGCGGCTTTAGACCTGCAGACAATTTAACAGATTTCAGATTCTACTGGATACGAATTCATTCCTCAACTTTGATTTAATCGAATTTTCTAGTGGGACATCTATAATTTTGAGTTCATTTTTCAATGCCTAAAGAGTTCAATTACAAAATTAGTCTTATTTTCGGTCTCTAGTCCTTCTGGTTTAATATCAACAGACAGTAAAACTGCTTTCAAAATATGTACTTTTTTTAGTACTTTTCCACTTTAATTTAATTTAACTAGAAATAGAAAAGTATATCAACTGAAAGGATGTCCAAACCCAAATATATCCTGGTTCCAGACACAAGAATCTTAGGAAGCTTAGCATGACTCCTAATACAATTTTTTTTAATATTTTTTTTATTTTACAATTGAACATTTTTTAATTTAAACTTTAAATTTTTAATTTCAAAATTTTATTTTAGATTTCTAATTTTAATGTTAAATTTTTCATTTTTGATTTTCAATTTTAGGTTTTAAATTTTAGATTTTAATTTTTTTTATTTTACTCTTTAGATTTTTATTTTGACTTTGATCTTTAATTCGCAATTTTAATTCTAATTCTAATTTTAATTTAATTTTAATATTTAATATTTTTTCAAGTTTAAATTTTTAATTAAAATTTTAATTTTTCAACTTTCAAACTTCATTTTTTGTTTTAGTATTAAATTTTGAATTTGAATTTTGAATTTTAAGTTTTTAGTTTTAAATTTTAAATTTTTTATTTTCAATTTTTCATTCCTGATTTTTAATTTTTACGTTTTGGTTTTAAATTTTGTTTTGATTTTTAATTCTTGATTTTTTATTTTTTATTTTAATTTGGTTTTGTTTTTAATTTTTAATTTTAGTTTTAATATAAATTTTAACCAGCAATTAAACAATTTCTTTTTAATTTTTAATCTTAAGTTTAAATCTTTAAATTCCAATTTTTCATTTAAATTTTTAAATTTTTAATTTCT
>OZ057399.1:48761162-49203662 GCA_964056695.1 Melieria picta
ACGAACTGAGAATTTTACAAAAGTGAGAAATGTCGCTCATTTTGACATTATTGACTGCTATGTAAGAGAAAAAAGAGATATCATTAAGTGTGGAGTATCTCCTACATTTAGAGGTAGAACAAACGGGTCTGATATACTTTAATGAGCTCTTTTAGTCTACCACTCAAACTGAATCCACCTTATTACAAGCAAGAGTAGTCCGGGTAGGAAGAAGACGAGAAATCTTCGCGAGGTGCGTGCAATGAAAAAAAGCCCATTGGCCCTCTCTGAGGGAGGGGCCTCATTAAGAAGAAGCTTCTCACAGAAAAACTTCCCATGACGAGTTTCATTTTAAGGTCTTTTAAGGCGCGAAAGCATTGACAAAGCTCTGAAGTGGCTGTTAGGGGTGTCTTCTGGAATTATCGACAGTTATTAAATCTGAGTGATCCACTACATATCTGACATGTACGAATGGTTTTAGCAAAACGAGGCACTAGTGGATGAATGTCCGAGACATTGCTATGCTTACCAACGAGGCTAAAGATAGAGTGATAGGTAGTTAGCCTTGTCAGTAGTTCTGGCTAGGAAGCTCAGTGGTCAAAATATTGACCTATAATGCTTGTGTCCTGTGTCCGGATTCACGAAAGCATGGATGCTCTCACAATGCATCCAAGTAGCTCTTAGGAGTGTTTGAGCAAATGACAAATATAAAATTATTAGCTGACCCGTCGAATTTCGCGTCGCACGACATTTGTTGTTTTTATTTTATAATGAAATACGCGAGATGGCAAATCTATGGCGATGCAAATTGACGAAGAAACCCAACTAAAGGAAGGGGAGGAGCTACTGATTAACGCAATCGAAGCCCACAAATACGCAATGTTGCTGCTAAGTTTTAGTAAAGAAATGGACTGCGCTTGAACCAGATGTAAATTATATAGGCGGTGCCACGCCCCTTTACTCAATACCCGCACAATGCTCTCTGTCGAAAGAGAAAATGGTAGGTTCGTACTAAGTTTCATTGCTAAGCGACTTATAGTTCAGCGAAATATTTGGGTCACAACAAATGTGCCACGCCCCTTGTCCAACGCCCATAAAATCTTCCCAGTAGAATGACACGTCTATGGGATGGAGCTATACTAAATTTCAATGCTGTGCACCTTACAATTTCGAAATTATTCCATTAATAAGATTTGGCTTGTATGGGTGGTGCCATGCCCCCTCGTCCAATACTCGCCCCATTCGCCCTGTCGAAGGATATGACTAAATAGTAAGATCTTAGTGAATTTAATTGATGTGTGACTTATGGTTCCAAAGTTATCGTATGAAAATTTTCAGAATTCACGGTCAAATAGTTATGGCAGGGATTTTCCGACTTTTCCAATAGATTTTCCGGAATTTTCTTTTCGCACGAACCTGAACTGACTCAATACGAATCCAACAAAAAAAAACTATAGAAATCGACCGGTCCATTTGAGCGTGATTCGCTTACATACATACATCCACTTTCTTTTATATATATAGATATATACATATATATAAAATATATTAATATATATATATATGAGTTTTTTATTGATTGATCCTACCAAGCAACAGATATGAAATATTCTCTATCAATTGGCTAAAACATTTGACTGGGATGAATATAAAAATGGCGCTGAAAAAGATTTCGATGCCATAGTCAAAAGTCAGCGATGCAGAGGAGTTCTCAAATCCTTATGGTGTGACTAACCGTTGAAGGGGAGCTTGATTCAGGAGTTTGGAGATTCAGTTATGTAAGTAAGTAAGATATATTGTTGAATGCGGCCACACATGTGTGAAGCAAGAAATTGAAACGTTGCAGTTATGATTTGAGTTTTTGAATTATGGTCTCTCAAGCAATTAAATGCATAAAGTGTGACAAATTGCTGGCAACTCTACCGAACGCAACATGCAAAATGGCAGTGTTGTCTGTGTGTTGTTGCTTCAGGCAGGCGCGTTGAGATCATTTT
Organism: Melieria picta; assembly: GCA_964056695.1. NCBI lineage: Eukaryota > Metazoa > Arthropoda > Insecta > Diptera > Ulidiidae > Melieria > Melieria picta. Next base: position 48,763,136 of record OZ057399.1, read on the forward strand.
GCCGTGCGCGATGCGGTGCGGTGCGGCGCCCCCCGAATGCACACGATGCGATGTGGTGATTTGTGGTGAGAAATTGTTTGCACAGTGACAAACGTTTGGCGTTCGTCTTTGCGTAAAATGGCAATAGCGAAATAGCAAAAAGCAGCAGCAGCAGCAGAAGCAGCAGTGGCTGTAAAAGCGATTGCCAATGCCTGGGAGGGCGGCAGCCAAAGTGGCTGCGGCTGTGGCTCTGAGTGCGACACGAGAAGTGGCTGTATTGGTGGCGTGAAAAATGTCTGCGTCATTTTTTTTCTTTATGTCCTTTTTTTTGTCATTTACTCCAGGCTTTCCATTTGCAAAACACACGCACACACTCACTCACTCACTCACACACGCAGCAGATAGTGTTGCGTACGAGCTGGCGCCCTTAGAACAGCCGCCACCAGCTTTCAGCCAACATGCTGGCTGTCCTTCTAGATTTATTTCATATAAAGATTTAAACGTATCTATGTACATATATATATATATTTCGGGCTTTCACTCACACACACACATGTACACATTCGCCACGGCAAGCTGATAAAATGTGGCAATACTTTAACTTTGGTTTTAAGCATTTCGAGTACTAAGCGTGCGTGTGCGTTATGCTTTGTGTGTGTGTGTGTGTGTGTTAGTATCTCTCCGCTCCGTCCTGTCTGTGCGTTCTTGTACTTTAGTGTTGTTCGTTTTTTGTGTGCCGTGGTGAAATTTTATTGCCAAAACGTGTTAAAGTTACTTATGCATGCGTGAATAATTAAAATGTTCGTTCCGGCGCTCGGTCGTCGTTCGTCGCTTGTCGCTCGTGCCGCTGCCATTTTTGTGCCCACCTTCTGCAGCGCGTCGAAATTTCTATTTAAGTAGTGATTTGCTTTGGTGGGTAGTGCTGCACTTTGCCGCCTTAGGTTTCGACTTCAGAGTTTTGGCGTTGGCATATTTTCACACACCGAAAGGATGTCGTGTTGTGGGCGATGGTTGGATGGGCGGTTACGGGCAAAGAGATTAAAGTTTTGCCCAATGATGAAATTAAATTATGTAAGTTTCGAGGAATCTATACTGCAAATGCGATTAGGATCATATTCTCAACTCAATGAGAATTCGAGTTGGGCATGCGAGAAAATATTTCCTCAAAAAGATTTATTAAATAAGTTTAAAATTTCAATCTAATAAATCTTTTCATACTCGTACAATGTTCAAACTAAAGTTAATTATTTTAAAGCTTTGATAAGGAACACACAGAGCAGAAAGAACATAGAGTAGGGCAAATGTGATTTGAGAACCATTGTGCGGCTTGTCATAAGATTTGTGCCGCTTAACACTGGAAAGACAGCAAGTTTTCCATACAAAGACTACTAATATCTCGACTTTTGCTAATATCTCGAAAAGTACACATTGCATTTGGCTAACTGTAATTGTAGAACCCTAATTGCAGAACTAATTGTAGAATCCAATAAAAAAATTAAAGTCATCAAAGCAAAAGTTGACAGAAATACTAAAGAAAAGACAGATATTAAAAAATGAAGAAGCGTCAAAATGAACGAAGTGGAAGAAGAAGATGATCCATGTGTGACATGTATCTGGAGGACAATTCACTGCATAGACGATTGCTCAGATGTACACCTAACTTTGAACATTTAGTTTGGGAGTGCGAGAACTGGACGAGAATATAATGGTCCTCGTATAAAGTGAACAGTTGAGAAGCATGCCAAAAGAGACATTTAGACCTCAAAATAGGTTCGTTATGCTACCGCAAGGAGAGAGTGATCTGTCTCACTGAAAGTCGAAGAGCCTACACGGGATAATTTGTTTTGGAGATAAACCCCAGCAAGTCTCTGATGTTGACTGAACTGTGGTTATTCAAGTTGTGGAAGAAGGGCTAGGGATTTCTATCTTCGTCTAGACTCTAGAGAGAGGTGGGCAGGGGCAGAGAAGGTGACATATAGTTCGTTCCTGGAAACAAAGTTCAATGAAAAAGATATTATTCGATTTTGAACATCTAATGGGCCTTCAGGATGGTGTGATTTACCAGCGTTCAGTTATTTCTTGTGAAGATAATGTGAAGTCAATGTCGAGGCCTCCAAATCACAAATGATTCCCAAACTTCAAGACAATATAGAGCAAGTTATAGCTTAGATCAGTCAGTCAGATATGCTGGAAAAAGTGATGTAAAATTGGTCCCGTCATGGTACGTCAGAAACAACCGAGTTGGCAAGTGCCTGGAATATTAAAATTTTAGTGGTATACAATCAGTAGCGCCCACAGTGTTTCAGTTTGGGGGGGAAGGGTTCAGTACAAAAATTTTGAGCTTAATACCAGCTGAAACCATGCTTAAAATCGAATACGTTTACAATATTCAGATATTTTTGAGGGGTTTGAACCCCTAAAATGTCTATTTGCGGGAGCTACTGTGTACAAAAAACTTCCAAATACAAAAAAAAAATCATTCATTCATTTAATATAAAAACCAATTTAATCATTGTGTACGTTTTTTTAGTTTTCAGACTTTTAAACACACCTTTTACAGAATTCGAAGTTGCTTCTGTATAAATGTTTATTTTATTTATTTATATGTATTTATTATTTATTTCATATATATTTATTATTTATTTATTTCTTTATTTCTTTATTTTTTTTATTCATTTATTTATTTATTTATTTCTTTATTTATTTGTTTATTCATTTATTTATTTATTTATTTATTTATTTATTATTATTAGTTATATATATTTATTATTTATTTTATATTTTTGTAATTGATTAAATTTTTTATTAATTTGTTACAATTACACTAATTTACAAAATAATTTACAATTAGTTTTTATTATTATTATTATTGTTATTAATTTAATCGTTGTGTACGTTTTTTTAGTTTTCAGACTTTTAAAAACACCTTTTACAGAATTCGAAGTTGCTTCCGTATAAAAGTTTATTTTATTAATTTATATATATTTATTATTTATTGCATATTTATTTCTTTATTTATGTATTTATATATTTATTTATTTATTTATTTATTTATTTTATTTATTTATTTGTTTATTTATTTATTTATTATTATTAGTTATATATATTTATTATTTATTTTATATTTTTTGTAATTGATTAAATTTTTTATTAATTTGTTAAAATTACACTAATTTACAAAATAATTTACAATTAGTTTTTATTATTATTATTATTATTATTATTTTTGTTTGTGTTATGTGTTTTGTTTTGCCAATATTTAAAATATCGAATATCGAACATTTAGGTTAACGCACAGAAAGCGAACGTTGAGCTGCACTCAACCAATAAAATTGTTGTTGCCTTAAAGGACACACCTGCTGCTTGTGTTGGTCTCCTTGCTGTGGCCGAGCAAATATCCTTTTGGGGTCAATAATTTCTTCATTGCCTGCACCAATTATAAACTTGGAAACTTTGCGCACTTTGGCACTGCGCGGCAGCTGCGATTGTTCACGTTCGTGTCCACGTCCGCGCCGCACGCAACTTTAATTCCCAGCACAATTGTCACAATTAAAACAGTGCAAAACAGCAACAACAACGCACCAAATTGACAGCTGTCATAATTACTGAAACAACGGCAGCATGGCAACAGGCAGTAACTACAGCAGCAACAGCAACAACAGCGGCAACAGCAACAACTGCGCACAATGCAGCAGGAAATTTTCAGCGAAACTTTTCAAAAACTGCAGTTAGGGAGAAAATTTGAAAAACTGCCAACGTGAGTGGTTTGCGTTGGGCTATGATGAAGTGGCGGTGTGAGGACAAAAATGCCAAACCGACAAAACCAAAACCAACAAAAATGCAATAATAACAAAAAAAAAAAGAACCCCCAACAACAACCAACAGTAACATGAATGTAACAACAACAACAACACGAGCGAGGCAAAATTGAGATAAAAATAAAACGACGTGCCTGCATAAAAATTTGATTTAGTTCATTTGGTAGGGAAAAGTTTGACAACAAGTGGAAAGTTTTCCACTTTTCTACGCTCGCATAGTCGTACTTGTAGTAGGAAAATTTTGCGTTGGCAAGCAATTAACAGTTCAATGACTGGCAATAGAAAAATTTTCATTTACCACCAAATTGCAATTACGAAAACATTTGATGGAGCGACGAATACGTGGCACCGGCAAAAACCCAAAAACGCACAAACCGAAAGTTGCGTCTTGGCGCGGCGGCGGTTTAGAAGTCTGCAGTTGGGTGGTTTTGTGGGCTGGCAAAAGTTCATTGAAATGTTATTTAATTGCAATTAAGCGCATTTATCAAAGTCGATTGAGCACTTAGGCGATGCCCACATTCACACATCCAAATGCGCAGCCACAACGAACAGTCACACACACACACACATACAAAAACACCCCAGCAATGCGCACGCACTGCATGCACGGCGGCAATGGCGATGGCGCTGGCTGACGCAGCTGGCGGCATTGACGCGCTTGCAATGCGCTCGACGAAAAGTAATAGCTGCAGATAAATTTGTGGAGCGCAGACGAAATTTCGTTTGCTACACGCCAAATTAATGTGATTTGCGGTTAATTTGACGCCACCAGTAGCAATGCCAAGTTGAGCACTCAAACACAAACACAAACACACTCAGATATACTCACACTCACACTCGCACGCAGACAATCGCTCCACTTGCTTTTAGATGCGCACGTCTAAGGATTGCAGCGCCACAGTCGAGGCGCGTAATTGAGCATAATTTTATTTTGAGCAAACTGCATTACAACGCCACTTGACTAACCCCCCTGGCCAGTCAGTCAGTCAGCCAGTCAGCAATGCGCCAACGACTCCGATAATACGCGCCGCAGCAGTTAACGGTGGCATGGGTTGTGTAGTTACTTAGGTGCTCGATTGGCACTAGTTGCCCCGCGTCGAATGTGAAGTGACCATTTGTGCTTGTTTGATGTTGGACTGCGGAACGACGATAACCTTGCTTTCATTATGCGGCTATTACAACCCTTAACATCTCACTTCTTCAGATGCCTCTTTTCCAATCGATCGCCTTTAGCTCGTCTTGGGGTCTGTTAAAACTCTCTCCAGGCACAAAATCGTTCATTCCAAACATGAATTATGATTCCTTTGAGTGGGTTTTTCTATCGATCGTATTACTTTGCAGCCAATCACAACCAATCTTAGAGTTGCGGGTGTACTCAACAGCTCCCTTCAAACACGAATTGATCAGATGAAGCACAAATTACGGGAACCCTTGAGCTGGTTTTTTCGGAAACATTGTAACGTGTGGGGAATGAAATACGAACAAATTTTAAATGTCAGTAATAAACTGTTTCATAAAAGTTATTTAATTTGGTTGCAGTTTATTAAGTAGCTTTGACACTTCAGTTAATTTACGAAAAAAAAAATTGGCTCCATTGCGACTCGCTTTCCGTATGTTCTGAGGAACTTTCTTCATTGACCTCTGAATTCCATTTGTATCAATGTTCTTCAGCACTTTTCGGATTTTATAAATCAAGCAATATAGCTTTCTTTTCACGTTTGCCCAAAAAGTTTCGATTGGTCTTAATTGTGGAACATTTGGGGGTTGAAGTCCTTCGGTACAAATTCAATTTTGCACTTATTCAAATTGTCTAATGTTACTTTAGCGCAATGTGACGACGCTAAATCGGGCCAAAATATAATTTATTCATGTCGATGATGTTTTTGGATGAAATTTTGGAGTGCTGGCAAACATTTGTCTTTGTAAGCTTGCAGCCAAACCTCCTTTAAAAAATATTGGCTCACTGATAGCCAGCCACAATAGAACCTTCCCTGGAAACTTTGTTTTTGCAATATGTTATTCTTTTTCAGGTGCTTTGTTGTCAAGGGACCCAAAAACTCTATTTAGGCTCTTAATTGCCAATTGATAAGAAGAAAAGATTAAAATCTCCTTCTACCGATTCTTTAAACTGACTCATGGTTCTTAGGCTATAACAACCCATCATTGAGTTACGGAGAAACGCAAGAGATCACTTGTCTCCAAGGGATATATTTCAGCAATTTGTGCTATCGAAAGTCTGGGTTTTCTGCCATAAAATCAAATTCGAATTTAAACCGATCTTTGCTGCTCTGTTTAGGTGTTCCGGATAGATGCCTTAAACACTGATAAGGGTCTTTTCACGCCAATAATAACCCTTCATTGAGTTACAGGTGATCTCAATAACATTTTTCAGACTCTCAATCACCAATTGGCTGCATCAAGCAACAATAAAATTCTTCTCGGTTTTATTCTTACTTTGTTCATAATTCAAAATTTGTGGATATTTGAAGATTTATTTTATTATTTATTTATTTAGCTCCCGTGGTTGCGTGTGCGCACTTGAATCGTCACAATCAAAAGTGAAGATGGCGTCCTTGCTGGTCAGCACCGAAGCCCAGGGTCGTATTCCCTGAACTCCGGTGCTGCCAAGTTATTCAACTTAAAACTATGGCGTTGCCATATTAAAACATCTTACAATATAATGACTCATTATTGAGTTAAAGATGATCTCAGTAGAGCATTTTAGGTTCTCCACTTCCACACGGTGCCATTAAGCGCGGTTGGAGATATTTTTGAGCAGTTGATATTATTGGAGTAGCTTATTTTATTGGGTCTCTTGTGGAGGCCCTATGCTCCAGAGAGGAGTGAACAAGGAAAAAAAATATTATTGACCGTTTGATTTTGCTGCCATAACATTTGTTATCGAGTTTGAGGTGATCTTACCTTTTCGGTTTGGGCCTTCCGTCTTTTATTGGATACACCACGCATTTATAAGGGTCTCCATGAGCTGATTTCTTCATCCAACAAAATCATCTAACAAAATTTTGTTCACAAATAATAACCAGACGATTACAACAACTCTTTTTTCGCTCTCAATAGCCAATCATTAACTCTAACTTTAAGTAGAAACTTATCGAGCTGATTTTTTCACTAGGTACATGGTTTTTCCGCTTCAAGAACTCATCATAAGAACTCATCATAAGAACTCATCATAAGAATTCATCATAAGAACTCATCATAAGAACTCATCATAAGGGGCCGTTCACATATTACGTAACGCATTTTTCGACCTTTTTTGACCCCTCCCCCCCTGGTTGTAACACAACGTAACAAACCTCACTACGCCCCCCCCCCTAATAACGTAACGCGGGGTTTTTTTTTTATAATGGAAAGTGTATAATGTAGCCAGCAATATTTTTAATGTTATAACCATCCAAATACCGTAATTATGATTATAAGCGTAAATTTTAAACAGAAACAATCGTAACGATTCAGATAATCAAACGAGAAGTGAGCAGGCACAGACGTGCATAGACCGAAAACAGTGCTGCCACAAGATTGTTTGAGGGCCGCTTCACAATGCAAGTCATTGCCAACTTTACCGAATCCGCGCGCGAATTTGAATTTCAGGTGCTGATTTTTGGGTATTTTTTCGACGTTACGTAACGCAGTCGATGACCCCCCATCCCCGTCGTAACACTTCGTAACACACCTTTGAACCCCCCCCCCCCCCCTAAGAGCGTTACGTAATATGTGAACGGCCCCTAAGAGCTGATCAACTATACTCAACAGTCATTTCGTCGCCTTAAATTCAAATAGGAATGTCTTTGAACAGTTTCTACTATTGAACGTCTTGTTTTGGGCCATCATTATTTACCATCGTGTTATAGGCAACCTAATCAATGCTATCCAAGTTTTCCATCTCAAATACATTACACCAAACGCGGTCTTATAGAACTGATTCTTCCATCGGATACACTGTTTTCGGTCATAACACTTCTGATCGAGTTAAAAGTGAAATCAACAGTTCTCTCTAAGCGTTGTGTCTTTAATACTAAGCATGGAGAGGGTCTCATCGAGTTGATTTTTCTGTTACTGTAGTCCATCATAGAATTGTAGGCGACCTTATAAACTCACTTCATCCATGGATTCACTCACTGCTTCATTTATGCAAAGGATAGTTTTTCGAGTTTGCAGAGGCACCTCACCGACTATCTCCAGATGCTTAGTTACCAATCAGTTAGACAGATCTCTAATAAAGTTTTCACAAGACTGTTTGTTAAACAGATCACGTGGTCTTCCTCCTTCTGTCGCAGTTTCTAAGTAAAATCCTATGGCTTTTCTTTAGCTAAATTAAAATATTTTACTGATCCTATGGGTTTCACTGAAGATCATATCTTTCTCTTTTACTTTCTTTCCATCTTTCTTTACCATCGCTTTACACTAATTTTCGATGCTATTAGTGAGCATTTTTAGTAATTTCTCATTACATTTGAACATTTTTAAATGTGATGGTCACTCTATAGCTTGGGCAGCGTTTAGCTTGCCGAATGCTATCAGTTACAATATTTATATAAAATATTCGTTGTTGTTGTTGTTGGCGGTTTTCGCAGTTTGGCAAAGTTCTATTTCCAATCAACCATTCAAGCGTCCAACGCGCATTATCCCAACAATTAAGTGTGCTATTCCTGTGCTAAGTATTTGGTGCTGGTTTGTTTTGTTTTTAGCTGCTACTTGTCTACCCTGGACTGGGTTGCCAACATACATACATCGATGCATATGTATACATTTTGGCGTAGAGTTTGTAATGTCCTGAAGCGGGTATTTTAGTTGGCGAAAAGCATTTAAAATTTTTTTATTACCAATTTTTTAATAAGCGTTGACTTGACTGACATTTTCGATGATCAGAACGTTACCAGAATAATTCAGTTTTGGCTATGTTGATGCGTTTGTCTGTCTGTCGAATGTTGGATATGTCCAATGATTTGTTTAAGCAGCTAACACAGAAATCAATTTGAATAGTTTCAGGGGATCACAATGATAAGATTTATTTTTTTCATTAACTCGGCAATGAGATCTTAAAATTTTGGTTTTTGTGAAGCATAAAGATTAGGCGGACTGTCCAGATTCTGAAATCGTATTTTTATTGATGTGTGGAATGTGTTCTAAGACGTAGAATTACTTAGTATAATTTCACCTGACCTGACTTAATCTAACCAAAACTAGTCTAATCTAACTTAATCTAACCTCATCTAATCCGGTTAGTGCCACAAGGCCAAGGAAAAAAAAAGTGTTGTAAGTGTAGTTGTGAAAAGGCGTGGCTGTAGTGCAGGGAATGTTCAAGTCAGTTGGAACCTACTTAAACTGCTTTTGAACTCACTTATTTACACACATATCGCACACACATATACACATACACACAAAATAAACCCACACACAGGCGCCAGTAGCCGAGTTGGGAGTAGCGCTTTGGCCAAAAGTAACAACAGTTAGCAGTTTATTCATTATTCAGTGGTAATCCACCACGCGCTCATATGTGGAGTTTGTTGTTGTTGTTGATGTTATTGGCATTTCTTTAATACGCCATGCGTCACTAACACAATTTTCGTATTAGTTATATGCGTGTACTGCCGCTTTGAGTTAGCGACAACAACAACAACAACAACAACACGCCCACGCGCAGCAGCTGCAACGTCAAATCATTTATTGCTAATTAACCGCTATGCAGCACACACACTTACACACACACACACATAAATTTAGCTGTCCAGCAATTAGTCTAGCAACCTGCCAACACGAGTGGGTGGCTTGCTGTAGGTGTGGCTATGTGTATATATATGTGTGTGTGTGTGTGTAGGGCGCCGCATTTTTTTCTCTCCTCTAGGGACTTTAAGCATTTGTTGTTGTGCGTATTTTTGCAAATTAAAACGGAATTAGTGTAAATTGAAGACGAATTTCTCTTGCTGCCTCTCACTACGTCTTCTTCTTCTTCGGCTTCGCTTCAGCTGCTGCTTCCATCCATTCGTTCCATTCCATCGTCAGTCGTTCATTTATTCATTTGGCAAGTTGTTAGCGCAACGTGCTAAGAAATTTAATTGATTTCGCATTTTTCTCTTGTCTCCTTCCACATTTTTCTCCATTTAATTCGATTTGGTTTCCGTTGGTTTTTTTTTTTTGTTTTTTGGTTCCTTAACTTTTGCAGAATTGATTTTTCATGGGCGTGTTTCTTGTTAACATTTAACGGCAAATTGTTAATTATATTGGCGCAGCGAGCTGTTATTGCAGCCGTATTGGATATTTTCCAATCATTGGCAAATGGACGAAAAAATGGCAAATTTGTATTTATTAATTTCTTATGCGCTGTCGACAGTTGTGTCGTCGATGGCGCGCCGACTCCAGCTGCGAAGCGATTGAAAGGCCATGAAAAAGGAATTTGCACAAAGACGAAGGATATAATTAACTTGCGCTGAACTTAACAGTGCGACGTTTTAAATAAACTGAAACCGAAACAAGCACAACGCTGAAATGCAATCAAGTCAGGTCGACGAGGACGGACTGCTTTGTGCGCTGCAGTATTGAAAGATTACATTAAATTGATCGCCTTGAAACACATTAACTGGGTAGTGGATCATAGGGACCCAGAAGAAAGTGAAATAGTTGAGGAATAGTTGTGGCGATATAAGTTCCTAGGAAATTGGGCCAACTAAATCTCCATCACGTTTCCTGAAGAAAAGCAATTAAGAAACTTTAAGACCTTAAACAAATAATTTTTTAGTCAACAAAAGCAACGGGAGTGGGGCTTTTATAGGACCTTAGGTTGGTTATGTTGGGGGACCACTTGGGCCTTTTATATGGCCCGTTGTGATACTACAAATTCCATCCGTTTAAATGTGTATGCGAAATTATTTTTCAACTCTAAAGAAAGAAAAAGTCTGCGAAAATGCCAGGAATGGAGTTTCCGGAATAGGCACAAATCTTCAAAAGACCCAGAGAAGACAAAAAGATTGTATGAAAGCGAAAGCCAGGTAAAGGAATTTCAGCATTTTTAGAGTTATTCAGATTCTGAAGAAATCAAAATGGTTCGTTATGATACCACAAATTTTACCCCATAAAATGTGTTTTCAACTCTGTCTTTTCAATTCTAAAAAAGGAAAAGTCAACGAAAGTGGCAGGAATGGGGTTTCTTTGGTCAATGGTTAATTTTCCGAAATAGGCACAAGTCTTCAAAAGACCCAGAGAAGACAAAAAGATGGTATGAAAGCGAAAGCCAGAATCTGAGAATTGTCAGAGTTATCTAGTTCCTAAAGATATCAAACTTTCGTTCCATTGCAAAGATTCTAGAATAGCCACGAGTATACTTTAACTTTGGCTTGAGGAAGAAAACCCATTGGATAAGAGTTCGCAAAGACAATCCAAGGAACTTTAAGAGTCATAAAAGATAAAAAGTTTCTAAACATTCATCACACTTTTTAAAAATAATCTGAAGAAAAAAGATATTCTTACTTACAGGACACTGTAAACAGAACTCACCTACTTCTGTTGTTCTTTTTTTTTTTGATTCTTTAAATAAAGAAATAAATACGTCTCACCGTTTCAATGCACAGATATATAGAAAGATTCATAGATGAATTCAAATAGGGAGAATTCATTGTTAACTGAATTCAAAGCTACTGAATTTAGATCTAACATTCCATGACTTATGCAAATTCTGCCTGAACGAAAAAGAGAAGTCTTGAAATGTGTTAATCCAAAGTCCTCCAGCCAATTCTCTTCACGCTCAGAAGACACTTGGGCACTTTTTTTTGCAAAAAGTATTTTTAAATGAAGTACTTCCAGTAGATTTGACTCAAGGAAGATCTTTGAACCACTGATAGAGGCACAATAGACCTTAAAGGTCCAAGTCTCTTATCCCAAATATATAAAATACCAAATATAGATGTACTCATGAGTCATTGGGTCAAGTGGCCAGATGGAGGTACAAAAAGTTGAGAGTAAAAGCTAGAAAGACCGCTCTACTTCTCTCCCTAATCACCACTTATGGTGACACTGAAGCTGCTATTCGTAGCCCCTCGACGTCTTTCCAGTTGTCAGGGTATTGAAGGACATGAATTAGGTAGTTAATTTCAAAAGAAAGAGTATCAGATAATTGAGTACTCTATATCCCTTAATTTAGTGTCAACTTCTGTTCTTTATATGTGATTTGTAATAAAGAAAAATAAAAAAACTTAGTGAAGCTTTTAGTTGCTGTAAGAGCAACAGGATCGAGTTCTTCTTCTCTCGAGTTCTTAAAGAGCGACAGAAGAATATTAACAGTCATTCAGTCTTGTCTCCATACGACAACTCTTCGAAGTTACCATCGAACGCTTCAGTTAAAAGTTACCTTCAATCTAGTGACATCCGCTGGAGAAATAGAGGAAGTAGGAATGGAGAAGAAGAGGAAGTAGAAATGGAGATGAGAGGAAGTAGGATAGATACACAACTTTCTATATCACTTTCTTATCTTCTAAGAACAACGATTTCGTACTATTAGGCAAACGTTTTTAACGAGTCTGGCCAAAGGGGGGAGGGGGGGGGGAAGTGCAGTTACCGGACTTACTTAGCTTTTTTAGGAGGTCGAAGTGATTTGAGTCATTAAACCAAAGCGTTGCCTACTTCATGAAGCGACTACCAACAGGCCTTCTCAGACTAAATAGCTGAGTTATATATTTTTTTCTATTCACAGCCCTGACGAAAGAGGGAGAGAAAGGTTTTTAACCAAACGCGGGGTTTTCAGGTGTTCAGCTTTTATAGTTGTAATTCATTTTATAACATTTTATGGTAGGAGAAATTCGACCTCTGAAACCAAAGATTAATTGGATACAGATTAAAGGATCCTCTAACTTTTTAATGCGGATTTCAAGCAGCGACTTTGGAAGTTTGAAATTTTTTTTTTAATATATTTTTTTATGTTAACTGTGTGTGCCTTCTTCACCGAACTTCAATTCATCATAAACGGATTGAAGCACTTAGAAATTCTACAATATTTCATAATAATCAATACATATATATTTCAAATTTTGTCAAAATCTGCTGTCAAACTTTCAGCACCTTATCCTAAGTATCGTTGTTTCCTCGTCACAGATAATAGTTAGCCAGATTTTTGCCCAAGTTTCTTGCATAAATTATGCGAATTTCGTCGGCAATGTTACGATCATTTTTAATTCAATAAACTTGAAATTTGTCGAGAATGTGCAGCTGAACGAAAACTAACCAAAAAAAAAAATTAACAGCAGCAACTTTGCTCAAAAAGCCGTTAAGGCCGCGCAGGCAAGAAAGTTCCCTCTTTTTGGGTGAAAAGTGGGAGGCAACTCAACTCGAGTGCACGATTTCAGCTTCGACGTAATGTACGCAACGTGCGGAAATTTCATATCGCCCTTGCAGCGCTAATTAAATTAAAATCTTTACGCATTTTCAACGCAAAATCAAGAGGAAAAATTGTAGCAATTTTCAATTTCACTCGCGCTCATCTTCGGCTGCGGTGCTGCGTTGCTGCGCCAAGTTGTAAGTTTTGCTGCTGCGGCTGCTGTTTCTTGTACTTTTGCTGCTGTTGTTTTTATTATTTTCGCTGTTGGCGTTATGCTACAAAGACGAACAGCAATTTGCAATTAATTTCTACAACAATGCACATAGATTGAGCGGCGGCACGCAGCGGCCGGAATGCGCGCGGCGCTTTCATAGTTCACGGCAGCAATTTGAGCGCATGTTGAGGGCAATAAACAGTTGAGCGGCAAACAGCAACGAGCCGCTGAGTGGCAGACACCGAGTACGTGCGTGCTGTCGGTAGGGCAGGGGGCGTGGCTCATTACACAGCGCATTAGGTTCGCACGTTGTGGAGCGTCGAAAATGCCGCCCACTCATACACGTGTCGCCCTCGCGGCGCTGCCACCCGAGCCCAACGCTTTCGAGGTAAATACAGACTTTGACTGCCAGCGGTGTGAGGCAACAAGCGAGCGTTCATGTGTATGCAAGCATCGTATTTTCATTTATTTTCCAACTGAACGATCAGTTTTGTAATGAAATTTGTTTATTTTATAGACACTTTCTCACAGCTGTAATTGTCGAATTCGACCGAATTATTAAAAGATGGGAGCATTAAAAACATAAAACTTGTATGAAAGACCCCTTAAGGGTTGAAGATAGGGGGTAAGTGTGTTCGGAGAAAATGTTTAAAATGAAAAATTAATAGGGATCAGTCTTACATTTCAGCTCTTTGGAGGTGACAGGAAATCGATGTGGAGCTAATTTCATAAAAATCACCTATTTTATAGGGCAAGGTCCTTAAGGGTTGAAGATAGGGGGTAAGTGTGTTCGGAGGAAATGTTTAGAACAAGAAATTAATAGGAGTCAGTCTTATATTTCAACTCACTGGAGGCAACTAGGAAGCGATGCGGAGCGGATTTCATAAAAATCATCTATTTTGTAGGGCAGTCCCCTTAAGGGTTGAAGATAGGGGGTTAGTATGTTCGGAGAAAATGTTTGAAATGAAAAATTACTTACATTTCATCTCTTTGGAGGTGACAGGAAAGCGATGTGGAGCTAATTTCATAAAAATCATCTATTTTATAGGGCAAGGTCCTTAAGGGTTGAAGATAGAGGGTAAGTATGTTTGGAGGAAATGTTTAGAACGAGAAATTAATAGAAGTCAGTCTTATATTTCAACTCACTGGAGGCAACTAGGAAGCGATGCGGAGCGGATTTCATAAAAATCATCTATTTTGTAGGCCAGTCCCCTTAAGGGTTGAAGATAGGGGGTTAGTATGTTTGGAGAAAATGTTTGAAATGAAAAATTACTTACATTTCATCATTTTGGAGGTGAAAGGAAAGCGATGTGGAGCTAATTTCATAAAAATCACCTATTTTATAGGGCAAGGTCCTTAAGGGTTGAAGATAGGAGGTATGTATGTTTGGAGGAAATGTTTGGAACGAGAAATTAATAGGAGTCAGTCTTATATTTCAACTCACTGGAGGCAACTAGAAAACGATGCGGAGCGGATTTCATAAAAATCATCTATTTTGTGGGGCAGTCCCCTCAAGGGTTGAAGATAGGGGGTAAGCATGTTCGAAGGAAATATTTAAAATGAAAAATAAATAGGGGTTAGTCCTACATTTGACCTGACTGGAGGTAGTAGGGAAGAGATAGGCAGCTTATTTAATAAAAATCGTTCATTTCGTATGAAATACCCCTTAAGGGTTGAAGATAGAGGGTAAGTTTTTCGGAGGAAATGTATGAAAAGAAAAATTAATAGGAGTCAGTTCAAAATTGTGCCTCTCCAGGGTTAATCGGGAAACTTTGGTAGTCTTCTTAAGGGATGAAGATGGTGATGTAAGGGGGTAACTATGTTCAAGAAAAATCATTTCTTGAATTTTTTAATAAGAGCCAATCTTATATTTCAACTCACTGGAGGCAACTGTGAAGTGAAGGGGAGCTCATTTCATGAAAATCGTTCATTTTGTACCGAAGCCCCCGCAAGGGTTGAAGATAAAGAGTGAGTTTGTTCAGATAAAATGATTGAAAGTGAAAATAAAGGCACTGCGGACACTGTAAATATTTGAAATGTTTTGTTATGTTACGTGAGTTTTTGCTCAAACTTCGTTAGATATATGAAAGTGGTTCTCTAAAAAAGGAGACGCGTCACATCTTCTTTGGGCAACGGTAGCGATATGACGTCATAATTCAATCACTCGAATAATTTCTTCATTAATATTCATAGTCAGCCACTGAATCTCCTTCAAGGCATTCCTCCCTCTCTCTCTCTCTCACACTTGCATCAAATCTCCTTCGCCGCAGTTTTGCCAGCAGCCAAAGCTTCTTGAGCACTCAAGCAGCCAAACGAAATTAAGTAAAATGCTTTACACAACACACCAGACAAACGAAAACAAAAAAAACGGCGCAAAATATTTTCATTTCTGATGAAAATTAAATAGGCAAAAAGTTGTATGTGTCGCACCCCTTTCAAACACCAAAAAAATAAAATCAAAACAAAAACAATAACAACAGCAGCAGCAGGAGAAAATTTGCATACAGCGATGCGGCAAAAAAATCGTTTAATAGCATTAAACAGTGTTAAGAAAAACGCTTAAAGGCCAAACAAATAAACAAATACAACAACAACAACAACCAGCAGCAGCCAACAGCCACTCTGCGCGCATTAATTTGTATGAACGCACATTACACACAAACACACACACACACACATATGCTCACATTTGGCTGTGGGAAAATCAACAGGCTACAAAGGGTTGCCATCATCGCTGCAGTAAAGCGATGCTGCATAGAGGTGGCTGCGTATTTGTTGTGAATTTTATGTGCAAATGTTTGTAAAATTTTTGCGCGAAAATATTCATTTGGCGCCAATGCAAATACCTTCAAGTCGTACCTGACACTTGTGCTGCTGAAACAAGTACACACACACGCTCGCATCCGTACAAACTCTGTCTCTGTAAATAGAGAAGCATTGTGTTTGCCAGTGTTTACACTTTAAACACGTAAATAGCTACGTTGCCCCGGGGGGAGAAATTGCGCGATTTGCACGAATGGGATACGAAGTGTTTGGCTAAAATGTTCCAACAATTTTATTGCCAACAAGCAGCACTAACCAGCCGGTGATTAGCTCGTAGTTGTCCATATAAAAATGTTTAGTGTTTGTGAGTGTGTGAAAAAGGATTTCAAGTAGATTGGTTAGGTGTGTTGTGTGCGTGTGAGCGCCATTAAAAATTTTTAGCGGCAGTTTTTAATGCTCACATTTCAGGCCCTTTTTTCATGCACCACCGTTTTTATGCGCTTGCAGACCATTTTCTACTTGCACTACAAGCACAGTGAAGCAAAAAAGTACACAATCACAACGCATGCAGCCAGTTCGGCTCAAATATTTGTTAAAGGATTTAAGAATTACACAATCAAATTGAAAGCTTCCTTTTTAAAAAAGAGTCTTTACAATTTTGGCTAGGAACCAATTTTTGGTTCAGTTACTTTGTTATTATTTGATGTATTGAATTACACTGAAGAATTTTTAACAGTTGACTGGGTACATAGTAAAATTTTAAGCATTACACTTTTATTTATCTGCACTTTATTTATTTGTATTAAAAAGTCTAAAAAAATTTAAAAAAAGTTGAAGAAGATCGTCAGTGAAGCAGTCGAGACTAAACAAATGAATTTGACATCTTTTTTAGGAGTCGATAGAAGTAAAAGTATTCAGTACTCAGAGCTTTCCTTAGGACATTCTTTGGGTCGTAATCTAGTTCTGTTTTAATGATCATTGATCTACTAATCTATCTATCTAAAGTTTCCAACACAAAAATCAAACAAACAAAAACAATTTTCAAAACTGAAAAACAAAAACATTTCAAGATCACTTTCTACCCTTAAACAAGACCGATTGCGATTAAGAAAAGATTGATCTATATATGTGTGTGTGTGATTGATTGATCTATATATGTGTATATATCTTTATATCTTGAATAACTAAGTAACTATCTGTGATTAATAATATGAATAATTAAGGATAATGCAGTACCACTTTAATGTTTCCTGCGGCTATTTGCAAACAAATTTGAGTAGATCCTTAATAAATAAAGACAATGAAAGTATTCTTAATGTTCCATGAGTCTATCCATCTGCTAACAAATCTGAACGTTCACTTTAATATATCTTGTATCACTCTATCTGTGATCAAATTTGTATAAATCTTGAATAACTAAGGATAATGAAATTCCAATTAAATAATTGCTCAGTCTCTCTATCTGTGAACCAATCTGAGTAGATCCTGAATAAATAAGGACAACACAGTACCACTTTACTGTCCCCTGCATCCATCTGTAAATAAATCGAGATAGATCCTGAACAAATAAGGACTATTTATTTATACTTTAAGTAATAGTCCCTGAGTCTATCTTTCTGCTAACAAATCTGATTCGATCGTAAACAAGCAAGAATAACCAAGGTCCACTTTAATGTTCCCTGTATCTATCTATCTGTGATCAAATCTGTATAGATCCTGAATAACTAAGGACAATGCAATTCCTATTAAATAAACGCTCAATCTATATATCTGTGAACAAATCAGATAAGATCAAATCTGAAGTAGCTCCTGAATAAAATAGGACTATGTAGTTATACTATAATGTTCCCTGAGTCTACATATCTATCTGCTAAAAAATCTGATTAGATCCTTAATTAATGAGAATAACGAAGGTCCATTTAAATATTTTCTGTATCTATCTATCTGTGATCAAATCTGTATAGATCTTGAATAACTAAGGACAATGCAATTCCTATTAAATAAACGCTCAATCTATCTGTGAACAGCTCCGCTCTGTTCTTAATAAAATTAAATGAATCACTTGAGGAAAAACTCTTTTCTAGGAAACGAGCAAAAAGCTTTTTTCTTCTAGAAAAGATATAAAAAGCATTAAAAAGTGTTGAAATGAACACAGGGGTCCTGTGTATTATGAGATAATTAATTCTCAGCTCAGCTCTCAGCTCTCTAATTAATTTTAGCAAAATTAATTTGAAAAGGGAAATAATTAAAAATTTTCCAAGCTTATTTCTTCCTTTTTTTCAATTTGTTGCTCTCTCAAACCAACTCTTTAGCTGGCTAC
This sequence comes from Melieria picta, assembly GCA_964056695.1. Classification (NCBI taxonomy): domain Eukaryota; kingdom Metazoa; phylum Arthropoda; class Insecta; order Diptera; family Ulidiidae; genus Melieria; species Melieria picta. The sequence goes on from OZ057399.1 coordinate 48,781,552, forward strand.
TCAAAACATAACCAAAAACTGACAAGGGAGAAGAAATTTCGAAGCTAGAATGACACCAAAATATCTCAAATTTTTGCTGTTTCTTAACTTTAAACTATTTACAACAACATCTTAACAAAATTCCTGCCTTGTCCTTAGTCCTTAGTTTTCCGATTTCATAGCGCAAAAATCGCCCACCCAACGCAGTCTGTTAACTTTTCCCCCTCACTGTTAGGCATAGCTTCATGTGTGTGTGTGTGCGTTTTCATTTTCTTCCGTTTTAAGATATTTCACTTGTCATAAAAAACGAGTTAATAAAAGTGGCGCCTCGGCTTTAGCGCGCAGGTAGCATCCGCAAATGTAACAGTGCATGTATGTGTGTGTGTGTGTTTGTGTGTGTGTTCGCTGTGGGGCGTTTGCATGCGTCTGGCAGCGTTGCCTTAAGTTGTGTAATAAATTTAATTGATTTAAAGTGCTCGGCAGATAATAATTTTAGCCCCAATCGCGCCGCAACCCCGCCGCATCTGTCGGTTGTTTATATATTTGCACTTCGAACTTTACGAGCCAATAAAAATACGCTTTTCAATTGCAGACACACTACACGCTCTTTCTTCGCTGCTTCTGCCACCTCTACTCGGTGGTTAGTACTTGACTTTATTATTGTTGTTGTTGTTCTTCTTGTTGGTGTTGTTGTTGCTTTCCTTTTACCTTTTACATGTGCATTTTGGCGTGAACGAGCGAGCTGGATTATTGACTTTGCATATTAAATACTCGTAATTGAATTTGCAGCGAAAAAAAGGCGCCACTGTAAAAATGCTGCAAGCGTGGCTTTTATAAAAGAGATTTTCATATTTTGTTCATTCAATAAATGTTTGAAGGGAAACGTACACAAATTGCCATTTGTACCACAATGTTTGAATGCCAATGAAAAATGTTTGAGTAGAGAAGAAAATTTGTTGGCTTTTGAAGATTTGGCGGAATGGTTTTCAAGCTCTACTCGTGGGAGTTGAATGATCCATTGATTTTTTTTTAATTTTCTCATACAACACAGGAAGTCTTTGAACTTCGGAGAGTAGGTTTCGAAGGAATCATTAAATACAGAAAGTCATTTAAATCCAGAGAGTAGGAAAAATTTTAATAAAGAAATAATGTTAATATTGAATGCTTTTCAAGAAGTACCAATGGAAGTCCAATGATCCATTGGTTTGTTTAGAATCTTTTCATACAATACAGAAAGTCTTTTGAATCAAGAGAGTAGTAAAAATGTTAATAAAGAAAGAATGTTAATGTTGAATGCTTTTGAAGAAATACCAATGGAAGTCCAATGATCCATTGGTTTTTTTGGAATCTTCTCACACAATACACAAAAGTCATTCGAATCCAGAGAGTAGGTTTCGACAGAATAGAAATGTTGAATGCTTTTCAAGCTGCAGAAATCAAATGATCCATCGGTTGTTTGGAATCTTCTCATACAACACAGAAAGTCGTACAAATCCTGAGAGCAGAAAGAATTTTAATGAAGAAAGAATGCCATTTTTGAATGCTTTTCAAGAAGTACCCATACAAGTCCAATGATCCATTGGTTTGATTGGCATTTTTTGATACAATACTCAATACAACACATTCAAATCCAGAGACCAGAAAGAATGTGAATGAAGAAAGAATCTTACCCGTAGAAGTCGAATGAACCATTGATTTGTTTGGAACTTTCTCATAGAATACAGAAATTCATTGAACTCCAGAGAGTAAGTTCCGAAAGAATGTAAATGTTGAATGCTTTTCAAGCTGTAGAAGTCCCATGATCCATTGAGTTGGTTGGAATTTTTTTATACAATACAGAAAGTCATACAAATACTGAGTGCAGAAAGAATGTTATTGAAGAAAGAATGTTAATGTTGAATGCTTTTCAAGAAGTACCCATAAAAGTCGAATGATCCATTGCTTTTTTTTGGAATCTTCTCATACAATACGGCAAGTCATTCAAATCCAGAGAGTGGATTTAGAAAAATTTTTTTTGTTGAATGCTTTCCAAGCTGAAGAAATCGAATGATCCATCGGTCGTTTGGAATCTTTTCATACAATACAAAAGTCATTAAACTCCAGAGAGTTTCGATAGCTTGCGAAAAAACTTCAACAGAAGTGAAAGTTAATGGAATTGATGGGGAAAATAAGTGTTCGACGAGGTAGTTGAAGGTGGACGGCGAATAAGGAGATCATGTCTCCGGTGGAAGGACCAAGTTGAGGACGCCGAATCAGCTTTTCGTGTGACCAACTGGAGAAAGCTCGTGTAAACTAGCGGCGCCTGGAGAGAACTTTTGCGGCAGGTCGTAATCCGCTAACGGGTTGTTATTGCGAGGTAAGTGAGGAGGTGAGTAAGTAAGTAAGTAAGTAAGTAGGTGAGTAAGTAAGTAAGTACGTAAGTAAGTAAGTAAGTAAGTAAGTAACTAAGTAAGTAAGTAGTAAGTAAGTAAGTAACTAAGTAAGTAAATAAGTGAGTAAGTAATTAAGTAAGTAAGTATGTAAGTAAGTAAGTAGATAAGTAAGTAACTAAGTAAGTAAGTAGTAAGTAAGTAACTAAGTAAGTAAGTAGTAAGTAAGTAACTAAGTAAGTAAGTAAGTGAGTAAGTAAGTAAGTAAGTAAGTAAGTAGTAAGTAAGTAACTATCTAACTAAGTAAGTAAGTAGTAAGTAAGTAACTAACTAAGTAAGTAACTAAGTAAGTAAATAAGTGAGTAATTCAATAAAAGTAAGATACCAACAAATCACTCCCTTTCGGAAAAAACACACTCGGATACTTGTCCCAGATCTCAGACTTGAGCACATTTTCGAAAAATGAATCATCTTTCATCGGTCATTCTTTACACATTCGTTTCAGTTAAAAATAAGTACGTTCTCGTCTATATGTATGGATTACTTTGCTCCCTCCGCTTGGCTGCTCGCACAAAAGCCAAAATTCTCCCACTTTAATTAAGAAATTCATCAAAATATGCATATTTGAACAAAAGCACTGCATGAAATAAATTTGCTTTCAAATGAAAATTTGCATTTCGGTTCTAACCTCATTTTCGAAAGGTTGAAAAGCCAAATGTAAAACCAAATTTATCTAAAATGTTGCCGCTTAAACGATTCCTGAGCCATTACGAGAACGCTCAGTATTTGCTTTGTGTGTAAATACGGCTTCGTTCCTTTTTTCCTACATCAGCTTACTTGTGAACCATCTGCTCGCCTAATCCGACAAAGATACTCAAGGTATTTATTCATTTATTTTATTTAGTTTTTTTTTGTTTTTAATTCTACACTCAACTAAAGCAACGCACTGGCTGCCGAATCTGGCAAAGTCGAGCGCCCAACAAATCACTTAGTAGATTTCTGCAGTTTTTGCAATTTCCATGCAAAAAGAAATGCATGAAATTATTCAACTTCAGTTCAAAGTGCTGCTTCTGCTTTTTCCTATCGGGCGAAAAACATAACCTCACATTTGCTTAATGCCAGCAACTTTTCAAAGCAATAAAATTGCAAGACCGGGGCCAACGTTGTCGCTAATAGCTTAACCCAAAGAGAACAAAAACAAAAAAAAAACGCGAATGGCAGGTGAGTAGGAGGCAAAGAGGGCCAACACACGAAGGTGTCAAGATTGATGAAAAGTCATTAAAAATCACATAAATCAAGTAATTTCGGGTGCGCAGCAAAAACAAAATCGAAACGAACCGAAAAAAAAGGTTGAGGAGTGGAAAAATGGCAAATAAAATACCTGACAATCTAAATTACCTCATTCAGCACCAGCCAAAAAAAGAAAACGTAAAACGTGGAAAAAATTCAACTCAAGGAAAACTTAAATATCGAGCGACCAACGAACAGCGAATGCGTGTAAAGGAAACTGAGTTAGCAGCCAAAGCTGCTTAAGGTGTGCCGGGTTTTTCATGCAGTCGCCACGCACTTTCACACTCCGCGCCGAACTTTTTCCTGCCGCTGCGGAACACAAAAGTTTCAAATGATTTGCATGCAAATTAATTGCCTGCTGTCTTAGCACTTCTTCAGCAATTGGCGGCTGGCGCGGGCCAGCGACGAACGGCGAATTCAAATTCAAATTCAGCTCAACTCGGCGCGACTTCCAATGCGCGGCGGTGGGTGGAAAGTGGATGAGGGCGCGCGCGGACGGCCGGGCTAAGCCACCCCGAAGGTATGCAACTGCTTACATGGCGGCGCGGCCGAAGCAGTCAGTGCCCGAGCAGCAGCAGTCGCGGTAAATGCGAGAGATAAGTCGTATAAATTATAGCAATTTAATAAGTTCTAAATACGCGCATCCGTATTCGGGTTGCCAGCTCGCTGCTGAGTCGGCAGCGCCCAGCCAGAGCTGCCGGACCTCAGTAGCGGCGACAGAGTGGCCATGTCAAGTGAGTTTTGCACGACACTTTTGAGCTCTTTTTGAGAAGAAACAGAAAATAAGAAAAGAAAAAAAGACAAAGTAAAAAATATAGTATTTCGGGAACTCATTTTTGGCCTTAATTTTCTTAAGTTTCCAAAGCGATTTTGAAGATTTTGAGTCATTATCGGAAAGCTTATAAAATTTTCTAGGTTTTCTAGATTCTATTTCCACTTTGGCAAAGCAAATGAAAGACTATGTTTTAAGTTTTTAAAGCCTATGAAATTTACTTCGATGTAAAAAATATATCTGAAAAGTTGGGAAAATTTGCCATTTTTTAGGTCGTTTTTCAACCCTCCTCCCTAGAGAAAGTTAGCCTTTTCTTTTTAGAGAAAGAGTAAAGAAAGTTAGGTTTCTAGTTCTTCTTTCTGGAAGAGGCTTATGAGTTTGGGCACTAGTTCTTCTTTCTAGAACAACTAGAAGGCTAGAAAATAATGCTTCAAACTGTTCGGGCTTCGGACTGTCCGGACTTTGTTTGAAGCTCTACTAGAAAGCCTTCATATCTAAAAAGAAAGCTTTTAATAAGCAAAAAAGACAGACTAGACTAGACGAAATTCATTAACTTTATTGTGCTTTATTGTGTATCGCTAGTAAGTCTTTCTAGGAGAGACTATTCATTTGGTAGGTATCTTCTTCCTTTTAGAATAACTAGAGGCCAAACTAAAATCTTGTTCACTTATAAAAAGGCTTTCGATAGTTGAAAAAGATAGACAGTCTTGATTTGTATGTCTCTTTGAACTTAAAAAAATGTATTACACTGTTACCGCTGAATAAAATGCTTCAACTACAGGACTGAACCCTGTTATAGTATTTTAATTTAAGAATCAGAAGTTTAGAAAAATCTCGTCTGGTATGACAGCTAACAAATTGTAAAGGTTTTGCTTTACTTTAAATATTGTCTGTGGAGAAAGCTTTGTATCATTGCAAGTTAGAAAACAATTAAACTTACTCATCTATATTCCGGGGCTTAGCGATGTTCTAGAGCACAAAACTGTACATAAGTTGGCAAATTATGGAAAATGCCAATGTGTTGGCAAACTTAGGAACAGTATTGGAACAAAAGGAAAAGATTAAGAGCCAGAAATTGTAAAGAGTTTCGTTTCCCACTGGAACTAGAGCCAACAATCGTAGAGTTTCGTTTCCTACTGGAACCAGATCCAGAAATTGCAAAGAGATTCGTTTCCTACTGGAACCAGATCCAGAAATTGCAAAGAGATTCGTTTCCTACAGGAATCAGAGAAAACAATCGCAAAGAGTTTTCTTTCCCACTGAAACTAGAGTCAACAATTACAAAGAGTTTCGTTTTCTACTGGAAATAGAGCCAATAATTGTAAACAATTTCTTTCCCACTGAAACCGGACCCAATAATCACAAAGAGTTTCATTTCCTACTGAAACCAGATCCAGAAATTGCAAAGAGTTTCCTTTCATACTGGAATCAGAGCAAACAATCGCAAAGAGTCTCTTTTCCTACTGGAATGAGAGCCAATAATTGTAAACAATTTCTTTCCCACTGAAACCAGACCCAATAATCACAAAGAGTTTCGTTTTCTACTGGAATTAGAGCCAATAATTGTAAACAAATTTTTCCCAATCGAACCAGAGCCAACAATCTGAAAGAGTTTCGCAGAGTTGTGAAGGTATTCGTATCTAATATGATATCATATCATATAGGAAGCAATAATCTTCATAATCTGGATAACTATGGAACTGGTGTCGAAAGTCCAGCTTGAGTGGATCTTTTAATGCTTAGAAGAAATTATCCTGGCAGAACTTGATCCTTGGGACCAGTTAATAGCAACTGTAAGCAGTATAAAGAGTCTAATTTGCCCTCTGATTGTTTCTTTACCTTTGTAGGCCTTAAGACGGCACACTTTAGGATCTGATATTTTGTTCTCCTTATTCATTCCACTTGGGAACATAGGGTCTCAACAAACCAATCCTAATCAATTGTACCAACTGAGTCTTTCAGACTGGTTGCTAATAAAATATTTTATTAAATATTAAAGAATGGATGAAGTTAATATATTTCTTAGACTTTTATATGATTTTAATTAAAAAAACAGGGTTATGGAAGAACTTTATCCATCTGCAATATACAATTTTCTTCTAATTAATTTCTTAACAATTGTATGATTTGCTAAGATTCGTAATAGAGTAAAAGGGTAACTTTTAGTCCCATAGACTTATGCACATCGCTTTCGGTGCCTCTTTCTCTACTCTTACGGTATCTCTACTTTATAGTAGTTTTCTCTTCGTGCTGCATATCAAATCTTCGTTTGCGGTATCACAATGGGCCCTATCTATGGCCTAACGGTGTCTTACAGCGAGGTCCTGTGTCCAGACTGTAACTTTAATGTACCCGAACCCAACCAAACCAAACATAACCTTCTTTTTGAATTTAAGTTTCAATGGACCAGAGTGCATGAGGCACTTTTCTCTCACTTTTCGTTACTTTCTCGAGTTCTTTTTCCTCTTTTAACTTTAAATCTATTTAATCTAATCAACTAAAGATTAGTGCATCACATTGTTGAAGTTTCCAAAAGGTTTTCAAAATGATTTTTGAGCATTGTTCTAGTCGCCACAATACTTAGAACTGAGTGCTTGAGGCACTTCTCTCTTATTTTTCGTTACTTTCTCGGGCTCTCTTTCCCCTATCAACTTTAAATCTATTTAATCTAATGAAATAAAGATTAGTTTACACATTGCTGACGATTTCAGAGGGTTTTCAAAATTATTTTTGATCGTTTTTCTAGTCGTCTGACAACATTACACAATACTTAGAACTGAGTGGTTGAGGCACTTTTCGCTCACTTTTCCTTACTTTCTTGGGTTATTTTTCCCTATCAACTTTAAATCTATTTAATGTAATCAACTTAAGATTAGTGCATCACATTGTTGACGATTTCAGAAGGTTTCAAAATTATTTTTGATCGTTTTTCTAGTCGTCTAACAACATTACACAATACTTGGAACTGAGTGCTTGAGGCACTTTTCGCTCACTTTTCCTTACTTTCTTGGGTTATTTTTCCCTTATCAACTTTAAATCAACCAAATCTTATCATCTAAAGATTATGCTGATAGCTCCAACGAGTTTTCAAAACAATTTTTTTTCTTTAATTTTTAGGTAGTCTGGCAACACCAGACACAAAGCCAATTACAAGAACAACAAAGCCTGTACGGCAAACGGAAATGCACAGGCACCCTTGGAGCGCAAACTTTTCTTGTTAGTGCCGGATTCGTAGATCGGGGCGGGTCGGTATGACGGAATAACTTAAGACACTCAAGGCAAAAATTGTTGCCGATTAAAATTGTCGGTCGGACATTAATTTTATGTCATCGGGGCAGCATGGCACAGCGCAACGTGCCGCACCATAGAACACAAACGGTGCGATTTGCAGCAACTACGAACTACGGTTCGTGCGGCTGCAAAGGGCGACGACACCCAGAACGTTAGCCGAAATCTGAACGAGTTCAGGCGAGTGTGAAAATAAGACTTAACCCCTTGGCGGCCCGCAAAAAGGTAATGCGAAAGTTTAAAGGGCGCGGGCGGCGCACGGGCACGTAGGCGGCTGAGATTTTCCCGGCAAAGTTTTCAAAGAAATTGTCGGCCGGCTGAGCTCATGTTGCTCAGTTTGTGAGGTTATGTGGAAGTATGCGGCTGCGAGGAGACAACACAATGGCAAAGTGACTAAAGGTGTGAGGGGGAGGGTGGGGTATGCTGGCCATTAAGTTTGGCTATACAAAAGGTAGTTAATGAGTTGAAATATACGTGGCGAGCGGCAGCGGTGGGCTGTTGAACGGAATAACAGGTAATTGGGCGGGTAATGGAGTGGAGAGGGGTGAGTGGCAGGAGCAGCGAGGTTTGAGTGACGTTAAGCTAACTGATAAAAGTTGCGCTTAATTTCATAAACAAAAGGCATAAATTATTTGATCATGCGCAATTTGGTATCTGTGTGTTTGTGTGTGTGTGTGTAGCTTGTTTATGTGTGAATTAATAACAACAACAACTTTACGAACAAACATAAATTTACACAAAATGTGTGTGTAGTTTATGTTTGTAGTTAAGCGTTTTAATTAAATTCACCTCAATTCGTTACATTCAACACGCCGCAACTCTCCACCACTACTGTCACCATCACCATCACAACAACACGAGCCAATAGCCCGCGGCCCAACAACAAACCAAACCCATCTAACCCAACCCGAACCGAACCGAACAACGCAAGTAATCGGCGGCACACGTTGTCGCAGGCCATAAAACGTTTTATTAAAATGACAACAACAACAAAAACAATACAATAACGGCAACTAGCAGCTAACAGGCGAAACGACACACAATAAAAATGCCAAAAAGAAAATATTTTCAAATTTAAATTAAATTCACACTAGCCAAACGTTTTGCTTTGGGCTTAAGAAGCCAACGTAACGGAGCAAAGGGCTGCGGACAGCACTGTGGTGCTGTTGATTATTGTTGTTGTTGTTGTTGTTAGAGACATGATTGCCACTGCTGAGGTTATGCAAGTTATGCATTATGCTTGCCTATTATTATTGTTGTTGTTGTTGTGTTCTTGGTTAGTTATTGTTGTTTTTTCTTCATGTTTGTTGCTGGTAAAATTGTCTTTTGTTGTTGTTGTTTTTCCCTGGGTGTCAGGCCACAAAATCCATTATTCACAGCTGTGTCGACATTTTACCCCATTTTGAGGCAACGGACAAATTTCATTTCATGTTTTTTTTTCCCTTTGTGTTTCAAATTTATTTTATTGTCCTGTATGTCTGATTGTCTTGCAAGCATAAACGAGTAGATATTTGTTGTTGTTGTTGTAGGTAATTTAAATGGCCACTGCTGTCGTTGACTACGAGTTGAGGGTAGCGGCTGGCCATTAAAAATATACTTTTGACAAATTTCCATATATACATTAAATCAAAATTTGTGGCATAATTCAAGGCGTTCGAGCATGGACCGAAACAAAATAGAATGATGCGTGTTGAATACGTAAAAAGCGAGTTATTTTTTTGTTTAGCATTTGAAAAAGTTTTAATGATTTAAAGTTTATGATGGGATGGGGAAAAAGAAGAAGAAGAAGGACAAGTAAAAGAAGAAGAGAAAAGTTGCAATAGCAACGATTTGTTTCAAATTTTTAGGTCATCAGTGACATTTGAACATTTCTCTGATCTACTACTTTATTTTATTTCGTTTTCTTTATGGTTTAATCATAGTTTTTCGTAAGTTAGTTGAGTTCTTTCCATTGGGTGGTCAAAAAAGTAATTTCGGTTTTCACAAATAGATGGCGTTAGCTTTTTTTTAAAGAACTTTAGTCAACGTTGTGATTTTTGCCGTTTAAAATTTGAAATCTTTTACTTTAAGTTTATTTTAGATGCAAATTGCGCGCAATTTGGGTTTCAGTTGTTAATTCAGTATCGTTTTTTGAGATATTTTATTATTTTATTTTCGTAAAGGCAAAAAGCCTCTGAAGCTCAAGCAAGAAGCTTTAAAGAAATATGTGAAGTTTTTGGTGTTAATTGCTTACAAATTGCTTACTTATGTATAGAATTGCTTTACAAAATTTCGTTCTGAAAGTTTTTCACTCTAAGATGACCAACATTCTAGTAGACCTATCGAAGTTGATGACAAACAAATTAAAGCCATAATTGAGTCTCATCGTAATGTATAAGAACTGTGTGAGAGATAGCAGAGAGATCAGAAGTAAAAAAATAACAAGGTTCTGACAACGGATTCTGGTAGAGGGGGCAAAAAAAAAATATACGAGTATCGGCGTTTTGAAAGTTTACGTCTGAATTTTTTTTAGGGGGGTCAAAGTTTCCCCTTTTTGCACATTCTCATGGTGAATCGGCATACGAAAACCATGTAACCTCACATTTTAGGTATATGATGTGTTCAGCAATTTGATGTAAAATACCACAAAGAACATTTTTGTGAAGCATTTTAACCCTGTAGCTCCTATTTGTATGGGTCAATTTGATCCCTTTTTCTAAAATGCCAAAAATGTCCTGTAAAACAGGACTTTTTAAGGACAAAATGTACCACGAAAATATTCGCCATAAAATTCTACTATAGGTCTCTGAATACATCAAAGCTCAGAAATTAACTTGAACGCCAGATTTAAGCCAAAACTGAAAATGTGTTTAAGTGTTTATTTCGTACTTAATCAAAATTGGTACTACAATGTCAATGTTCAACAATCCAAAATCATTTAAAAAGTCTTGGATTCGCAAAGAAGTTCGATATTTGAGTTAACACAATGCACAGTGATTCGTTCCATAGACAAAATTCAAAAAATTTATAGTCTCAGAATTGAACGATTTTGATGTAATTTGAAAGGTAAAACCCCAACTAAGAAAACCCGAAAAAATCTCTGCGAAAAAATAATTAGTCCAAGTGCAAGAGCTGCTCAAATCTGAACTTTTTTCACAAAAAAATGTAAACACATATTTTCTGTTTTTTAGTCTATTGAGTAAAAAAAATTGTAAAAATGCATGGTTACCAAGAAGTTGCTAAAACTTTCCATATAGATTAAGAAATGATGTGGCCATTTTCACTTTTAATGTTTTCTCAAAATTTACAAAGCTGAAGCTTTTACATCACTTTTAATTTAAAATATTTTTCAAAATTAAAAATCTGAAAATTGGCAAAACTTAGAGGGAAATATCTAAAAAGTATGTGAAAGTATGTTCCATTTTTTAATTTTAAGAGCATTCTTTTTTTGTCGGATAATGTAATTACATCCTCCGATATCTTCCGATCTTAGAAAATAATTCAATTTGAAAAGTGGTCTAAACATGTATTTTTCGACCAAATTTATTTTATTTATTCCTAAAAGTATGCAATCAGCATGAAAATGACGAAAATTGCAAATTTAAGTCTCAGCTATTGCCAAACTACAAAAGTTTAAGAAAAACAAAATGGAGATTTCACTTCAGCAGACCATGATTAACTAGTATATCAAATTTTATGAAGAACGGACCACTCTTTCTAATTTTGTCCCGCGGTTGTATGGAGTCGAATCACTGTGCATTGGTGAGATATAGTCCAACCTATGAAGCAGAATCATGCAAAGTTAAAGTCTTCTGGGATAGAGTCTGGTAAATGAAGCCGAGGAGATCATTTGATTGATTGATACTTTTCAGAATAAATGTATTGAATGTACTTCAATCTTCCTTCGTAATAAGAGAATCTATCATATTCCTAAAATAATTATTTTTGTTCAGTTTGAAAATTCATACACACAATAAAAACCCCCTTTTTGTTCCCAATGACCTGAATGTCCTTATTGCCATTCACATCTACTCTGATTGATACTTTCTCAAAATAAATGTATTGAACGTACTTCAATCTTCCTTCGTAATAAGAGAATCTGTAATACATATAACTAAAAGTACTCTTTTTATTCGGTTTTAAAGTCTGCACACTCAATGAAAACTCCCCTTTTTATTCGTAATGACCTAAATGTCCTTATTGCTATCCACATCTAAATACTCGGACAGTCAATCAGCCATCAAGTCGCTTGCGAAGGCGACCACCTCATCCAGACTGGTCTTGGACTGCGGAGACTCCTTAAAACACCTTGGCTACATGCTCCATCGTCTCATTATTCTGGATGCCAGGGCACAGGGGATCATAGGCAACTCCGTGCCAGAACGGGCACGGTGCTCCCCGAGTGGGGGTGTCGTCCTCTCTCTCAGTGGGGCTTCACTTGCCTTGGTCAAACTAATGCTCCAGAAATTCTATCAAGAGGAAAGGAAGCAAACGAATTGTGGTCTCTGGAATAAATCTTCTATATCTCCCGACTAACATGAAACGGACCAACCAATTGTTCAACCTCAGATGTCACTCAATAAGCACAACGGTCTCGGTGCTCTCTGTCTCTGTCTCTCTCGGGGTCTGTCTTATAGATAAGCATGCGGCCAGACTAAGACTGCAGTCCATTGACTTCTGTCGAGAGTGCGGCTTCAAGGAGGAGGAAGAGACCATTCTCCACCTGTTGTGTCAGTGTTCCTTAGCCAGAAAAAGACATCAGTTTCTCGGCTCAGCTTTCTTCATGAGCCTAACCGAACTATTAGCTCTGAATTTCAGAGATAGGTATAGCCAGGTTCATAACGGAATCTTCATGGTCCCCAGACCTGTAAAATATCACAATGAGCCATAAGCTGTGCTTAAGTGAATTTTTCACATAGAAACCTATTGTTGTCAATTGTCATTTAAGAATGTATTTCATAGAGCATTAAACTTTACTGTTTCTTCCAATTAATTCAATATGTTCCCTATTTGCATGTAATAAACTCGAAATTCTTTAAACTTAACCCACATATTTGTAAATTGACAATTACATATTTTTCATTATTTTCCAGCAATTCGAGTATATTGCAATTTCATTTTCAAAGTATGCTTGAAAGTACCGCCCAAACAATTTTCCAATTAGTCATTTAACAGGCAACACTGGCACTTGTAACACTTTTGTGGCCGCCACCTGTGCAAGTGCACATTTTCAAACTGTAATTAACTAATTTGTGTTTTTGAGCGTAATTGACATTTTTAGGTTGAATACGCAAATATTTTGCATAATTACAAAATAAAATATTTTCAGCTTAATTTTGTGGTTGGTTGTACGTTAATAACAATAACAAAAATTAGCGCCAAACAGCAATCAAATTGACAACAATGCAATATGTGAGCAAAAATATTCACGAATATGTATGCAGTTTTGTGTGTCTGGATGTATGTATGTATGCAATTTTAGATGCACATATGTATGAATGTATGGATGTAATGTATTTGTGTAAATATTTTTGAATTTCGAAAGTTTGGCCAAAATACAGTGCCACGAGGTGCTCAAGCGAAATGAGTTAATTACGAGGTGTTGAAGCCTTTTCGCTGAATTTCACATTTTTGACATTTTCAAAAATTTTGCATAAATTAATAAGTGAAATTTGCGTTTAATGTGTGTGTGCGTAATGTTAATTGTAGGTGTGTGTTAGTGGAGTAATTACAGCAAAATTGAAGAAGCGCTGAATTTCTGTGGATAGAGCAAATTTTTGAAGTAGACCTAAATGACCCAAATAAAATATTTGAAATGATAATGAAACCGTAGATAGGTCAAGATATTTGAAGCTGAAGGCCAACTCAAAAGAAAAGAGTGATTAAGATTTCTGATGGTCTCCTATTGTGCGACGGATAATTCGAAAGCTATATCGATCAAGGTTCTGATTTGCTTTAACTAAGCTGAAGGACTCTACCTATCAATGAGGTTTCAAAGGTGAATCTCTAAGAAAAATAGAGAACACTCTCTGGTTCGAGAGTGCTCGTTCGGGTTCGAGTCAACTGAGTTAAAAAAAATGGGTTCAAGTCAACTGAGTTCAAACAAAATGGTCTCAAGTCAACTCAGTTCAAACAAAATGGGTTCAAACAAAATGGGTTCAAGTCAACTGAGTTCAAACAAAATAAGTTCGAGTCAACTGAGTTCAAACAAAATGGGTTCGAGTCAACTGAGTTCAAACAAAATGGGTTCAGGTCAACTCAGTTCAAACAAAATGGGTTCAAACAAAATGGGTTCAAGTCAACTGAGTTCAAACAAAATAAGTTCGAGTCAACTGAGTTCAAACAAAATGGTTTCGAGTCAACTCAGTGCAAATAAAGTGGGTTCAAACCAAATGGTTTCAATTCAACTGAGTTCAAACAAAATGGTTTCAAGTCAACTGAGTTCAAACAAAATGGGTTCGACTGAACTGAGTTCAAACAAAATGGGTTCGAGTGAAATCAGTTCAATCAAAATGGGTTCAAACAAAATGGTTTCAAGTCAACTCAGTTCAAACAAAATGGGTTCGAGTCAACTGAGTTCAAACAAAATGGGTTCAGGTCAACTCAGTTCAAACCAAATGGGTTCAAACAAAATGGGTTGAAGTCAAATCAGTTCAAACAAAATGGGTTCAAACAAAATGGTTTCAAGTCAACTGAGTTCAAACAAAATGGGTTCAAGTCAACTGAGTTCAAACAAAATGGGTTCAAGTCAACTGAGTTCAAACAAAATGGGTTCAAACAAAATGGTTTCAAGTCAACTGAGTTCAAACAAAATGGGTTCGAGTCCACTCAGTTCAAACAAAATGGGTTCACACAAAATTGGTTTCAAGTCAACTGAGTTCAAACAAAATGGGTTCAAGTCAACTCAGTTCAAACAAAATGGGTTCAAACAAAATGGTTTCAATTCAACTGAGTTCAAACAAAATGGGTTCGAGTCAACTGAATTCAACCAAAATGGTTTCGAGTCAACTCAGTGCAAATAAAATGGGTTGAAGTCAAATCAGTTTAAACAAAATGGTTTCAAGTCAACTGAGTTCAAAGAAAATGGGTTCGAGTCAACTGAGTTCAAACAAAATGGGTTCAAACAAAATGGTTTCAAGTCAACTGAATTTAACCAAAATGGTTTCGAGTCAACTCAGTGCAAATAAAATGGGTTCAAACCAAATGGTTTCAATTCAACTGAGTTCAAACAAAATGGTTTCAAGTCAACTGAGTTCAAAGAAAATGGGTTCGAGTCAACTGAGTTCAAACAAAATGGGTTCAGGTCAACTCAGTTCAAACAAAATGGGTTCAAACAAAATGGTTTCAAGTCAACTGAGTTCAAACAAAAAGGTTTCAAGTCAACTGAGTTCAAACAAAATGGTTTCAAGTCAACTGAGTTCAAACAAATTGGTTTCAAGTCAAGTCAATTAAAAAAAATGGGTTCAGTGAAGTATTTTCAAGCCCAGTGATTTCAAATCAAATGCCTACAAGCCAAATTGATTCAAGCCAATTCGCCTACCAGTTCTTTCAAATCAACTCTTTCATCACAACTCTTTTGTCTAATCTTTGTTTGTTTGCCTTTAATAGTTCTACCCTTTGCGCTTTGGTTTGATTTAACAAAATGTTTAGTATTCGTAGAGAACTTGTCAAACTTTGTTAACAAAAAAAAATTTGATAAAAAAACAAACCAAAAAAGAATCATTGATATGAAAAGTTGTGCCTGGCAAAAACTTGTGCCCTTTTTTGTGCTTTTCACTGTTGAGAGGTGGCAGCGAGGGGGCGGGGCACATTCAGTCGTGCAGCGTTGCGCCTTCATGCCGTTGCCAGTTCATTGCGTTGCCGTCGCACTGGTGCAGCATTCGACGGCCATGTCGGCATGAAACTTTATTACAAATAATTGACATTTTCACAGAAAATTGCGCACGTTTCTGTGGTCCGCGACGGCGCACTGTCCGTCCGTCCGTCCGAGCGTTCATCCGTTCGCCGCACAGTGGCAAGGACGTGTACACACGTGCGTGGCGTGCGCTGTAAACTTTTATTTATTTACACAAACAACAACAACAACACAAATAAAAAAAAAAACAAATACAAATAGTACAACGTAAAAAAGAAAAGCGAACGAAAATTGTTGCCACACAATTACAATTGTAAAATGGCAAAATAACAGAATGCTACACAGCAATAACAACAACAAAAACAACAAAATACCAGAAACATTGTACACACTACAGAAGTGAAATGAAATGAGAGAAAAAAATGAGAATAATGAAAAAATCACAGTGTGTGTGAAAAAGACGTACACACACACACACACACATACGCGGAAATCTAAATCCAAACACAGGCAAACTTTCCAAATGATTTTACAAAAAGGCAAAAGTTTTTCAATAAAATTTCAAATCCTCACATTTGCTTTGGTGGCACCAAAAAAAAAAAAATAATGCCACATATTTAGGTATGAACCGAAGAAAATACGAACTGCGACCGCTTGGCAGGTCTGTCAGTCAGCTAGTTGGGAGAGGAGGGTGAGACAGACAACAAAATGGAAATGCCAGCAACTAAAATGTGACCAAAATGTTGAGCTAACTTTTTAAATAAAAATGTTGCGCTGCTTTGCGCTTTGGCTCATTGCCGCAATTGTTGCTGCTGGCTATAGTGGCTGCAACTGTTCTTGTTCTCGTTGTTCTCGTTGTTATTGTTGTTATTGTTATTGTTGTACGACAACTGTGGTGGCGTTGACGTGCAATGTTGACCAATTAAAACCAAACGCACGCACACATTCTCGTTCAGCATCTGCAGCTGCAGCAGGTGCGCGGGGCGGGGGCGAGCGAGACGAGGGGAGTTGGCACGCACACGTACGCTGGTGTCTGATTAACGCTGGCGGGCACTGTAATTTGTGCGCCGGACAGCAATTGCCAGTCGAGCGCCATGGCGGATGAGTCAAAATTGAATGTGGCCAGCGGCGGTCATAGTGTCTGTGTGTGTGTGTGTGTTTGTGTATGGGTGTGTGCAGCACAATTCCATAGCTGATAGAAAGTTGATAAAAAGTGAGCGGGTGTGTGGCGCAAAAAGTAAATGTTGAAGCTTAATTGCTGCCGCCTTGATGTGCGTTGGCAATGAGCGGCAACGGTGAGCTCGACTCCGCGCGCCGCCAGGTGGGCGCTGGGGGTTTAATCAACGTTTTAAATGGTAAACTGCTCTTTGCAATAACAAAAACCCGGAGTCGGTTGCGGATGGGAAGAAATTCAAAATCAAGTGAAAAGAAAAATTGCATGAAATGCATAAAGTTTGTTGAGTGCTTTTAGTGAATGTAAGCGCAAAAGTTGAAGTGCGCTCAAGTTTTTACAAAAAACAAAACGAAAAACCATACAAAATTAAATAACACCTAAAATGCCAAAATGCCTTGAAAGGTTTGTTATTTTTTTTTTAACTAATTTTAAAGTTTATCTTTTGCATGGCATTGGCTGGCTTTGGGCACTCAAATGAAGTTTTAGATGGCATATAGTCGAAAAAAATAAAGTTTGCAGTTTAAATAGTTTTTGTTGTAATTAAAAACACTTTTTTGATGATCTGAGTGTTGAAATAATTCATTTGGAAAGTATTAAAATTTGCATAGTAAATTTGATCTGACAGAATTTTGTTTCGGGGTTAAGTTTATGGCTAAGAAATGCCGCTGAATGGTGACGTATAGGAGTCTATACTGACAGTTAGACTGCACCGAAGGCTCTGGAGGATGCGGGAGTAACTTCACAGATTGTTCAAGAATGTAAGATGAAACTTAGGTCGGTCGCGAGACATAATACGCTACAACTTATCTGGGTTCCTGGAAACTGTGGTGTTCAAGGTAACGAAACTGCCGATAAATTGGCTAACTGTGGGCTTACACACTTGGGACCAGAACCAATAATCAGCACCAGTCTACCAAGCACCCGGGACTGGATCAAACCCTGTGTAAGCAGCTTCCATAAGTAGGAAGCGTTGGTCTAGTTTGGGAAGCTGTGGGACTGCCAAATGTTTCGTGTTAAGCCCAAGCAGGAAGGCAGGGACATTCGCTCTAAGTTTAAGAAGGAAAGGTCTTCTCCGGATAGTCGGACGAATCACAGGAAACAATAAATGGGGCTACATATGGTCAATATGGACATCATCGAGTATCCAACTTGCACATCTTGTCTGGAGGAGGAAGACAGCATGGAGCATTTTCTATGCGTATGTCCCGCCTTCACTAGACAGGATAGCACACTTTGAGTTCAGATGTTATGAGGATGGACGAAGCCCATTCTCTTACCCTGTGTGATCTCCGAAGATTCATTAAGATAGATAGCTTCAATAAAGATTCTTTAAAGAACTAAAACAAATTAAAATTAAAGATAGATTCATTAAAAGATCCAAGAAATTCAATCAAGAAGACATGAAGTCCCCTTCCCTACCACTTTCTCTCATTCCCTCTTGTAACCCCACCTCACTTCTCTATATCACACATTTCTTCTTGAGCCTTAAGTCAACGGGCTACCTAGCCTGAGTGCTTGAGAAATTGGACCTTCTAGGGTTCACTTTCTCGGCTTCACTCATATCCATCCATCCATCTTGCTTGATGTTATATCACTGACTGATTGTTGCGAGTGATTTTGAATACATAAATTTCATATTTTTTCTAAAATAATCTTTACCCTGTTGGGTCCCTAACGACAGCAGTTAGAGCTTCTAAGTGTTGCAGGTCGACGTAAAAGTGATTGGTGAGAATGTGTGTGTCCTAGCAAAGTTCAGCATAAATTTAATGTCATGCTTGGAGACTCATCTTACCCAGAGAAGATCGGGGCCCCTAAGTGAGTAAGGCGCAGTCTTGAGAAAACCAAACAGACGTAAAGAATATGCTCCAAGGTTTCCCCGATACCATTTTCTTTGCATATCCTACATTTATGCGACTCGGTGATGGCCGAGTTAGGCAGTGAATCGTTAGAATGTCTACGATGACTCTGTAGTCCTTTCGCGGGAGGGAGAGAACAAATCTCAAATCCACCTTTTGTAACACTTTTCAAGCAGAGATCTTTGCAATCTAGAAAGCTGTTTCTTTGAAAGCTGTTGTCTTAATCTATGAGAGTTGATTACAACCCACAGATGCCACAATTTTCGTGGATAGTCAGGCAGTCCTTAGCTGTAATGAAATCGAAGGTAGGTCAGAGTTGCCGTACCTCATTTCAAGGCATAAGGCACCAACGGGCCACTCTCTGCTGCGTTCCTGGCCACTTGTGAGTGACAGGAAACGTAGCATTGGACGAGAAAGGGAGTCGGTCTGCCCAGTACCAAAGTGAATAACTTTCTGGTTTCTTAGATATCTAATCTGTATATGAACATTGACAGGTTGATCAATAAAAGTATAGAGTTCTTATGGCGTAGCAGCACCGATAGCGGCATCTGGTGGACACCTTTCCATGATGATCCCTGAGTTCCAACACCGTCAATGAGTCTCTCTCCATTCGGCAGCTCATTGCAGTCATTATCGGAAGAAGATAGAAGCTATGAAGATGGGGAAGAGGTAGAAACGATGCGACAGTTTCTTACACTTTCAACATCTGTCAACGTTCGACTCTGGAGAAACGCCGACTTCGTACCTTTGGGTCAGGATTCCTGATGGATCTGGCTAGCGTGCCGAAAGTCGAAATCTCAGATATCTCTCATTAAGATGTCAAACTGGTTTGCCTCAGATTGAGTCTGTTGGTTCGGTCCAGAGGAAATATAAGAAGAGCTTCACAAAGGGTCCTTTTGGCCTTCGAGTGGAAGTGCGGTCTGTGCCGAATACATCCTTTCTTGTATAAGCAAACCGAACTTTACTCTATCAAATCTTATCAAATTTGGATTATTCGAATACCACCTTCATCTTCTTCTTCTTCTTTTCTGTGCGGTGGTTCATTTGGTTCAGAATTAATCTACAAAGTACTCGGTTTTGTAGGCACATTTTCAATATAGAGTAGTGGGACATACCCGATGCGTTGAGAAAGCTGACTGATTTCAGCTCTCTGTAAAATATATAGTAAAGATTTTTTCAAAATCAAAAATAGTTCTCTTGATAAAACAAAAAAATCCGTTTTTTCATTTCTTGTATATAGAAATGAGGAGTATTTTATTAAGGATCTCACACAAATCACAGGTAGGGCTCCCTGTGAGGGCTTTTCTTTGACTCTTATGACTTAAATGGTGGTATTACAATGGGTCATTTAGGCCTTAGTGTGTATCAGACAGAGGCAGCCATCCTAACCTAACCTAACTTAATAACTTGAATTAAATTGAATGAAAGACAGCAATTAGGAAAATCCTTTTTTAAAATTGCAATTCCTAACCCCACTTTCTGGCTGCATTCAAAGCAAATTTTCCGTATCTTAGGTGCATTTGTGCTTCACTTAGAGCTGATTACTCGGACATCCTGCCAGGACTTAATGCAGCGCTCTGAGTGGTCATTTGCCGTGCAATAATTACGGCCAAGATTTGGTCATGACTTGGCGACGCGTACACTTTCCGATTTAATGTGCCACTAAGTGGCAATTAGAGACGCGAACCATGGGGCAGAAACTCACGTGTGACAGCTAAGCGCACGTTTGGCGGACATTGCGAGCGATGACACACAGCGAGCAAAAGCCAGCAGCCGGAAACCGGAAAGTGGCATACAAACTTAATGGCCCACACGCATATAGCCTGGCAAAAATTACTACTCCAGCCTTTGCCTGCGTATTTGTAGTTTATGTGTTGCAGCCAAGTCGAGTGCGACGAAGGGCCGAAGGATGAAGGGAAACGTGAGGCGGCGAGGTAATGTGTGCAAATGTTTGCACTGCGCTCGCCTTTACATACGTTCCACAGCGCAATTGGAACACGTGTAAGCAAAGCAATAATAACAAAAACAACAACAATAATAAAAACAACAACAACAGCGAAAATGTCGAACTCATATGGTATGCGCGTCGTGGCGTTGGCTACCACTGGCTGGTTGGCTGTTTGGCTGGCGGCCTGGCACAGAGTTATGCGGTGCGTTGCTGGCGCCATTTGCCATTTAAAAAGCTCCCGTTGTAATAATTAATGTTACATACTTTACTTACAATTGCGCTGGGAATTCGCTTTCTGGTTGTTCCTGTTGTTGTTGTTGTTATTTTTGCTATTAAGGGGTTACACCACTGTAGAGCACAAAAAAAAGGCATATTTTGGGAATTTCTGTAGCTAAAGAAAATGGGCTTAGTGAAATTATGTAAAAAGTATTTTTTAATATCAATATTAAACTACAAAAAAACATATATTTCAAGCAATTCAAACAAAAAGTGGCGACTGTGCAGCATTTCTTCGCTGGCTTTTTTTTTCCCCATGGGTCCACGGCCGGAAACCTAGCTCCTACAATTTTTGATCTGGAACAAAAAACCAAACATTTTCTGATTCCATATTACAGTAGCAAGAGAAGTACGTATCGAATTTTCGATAAATTGATTTTTCGTAAAATGGCGACATTTTGAGAAAAAAAATTCAAAATTTGACCAAAAAATCCATCAAAAATTTGTTTATAAAAAAAAAATATTTACTTTTTCAAAAAACCCATACGTACTTCTCTGGAGACAACAATTTCAAACGTACTGTAAAAATTTTGAATCAATCAGTAAAGATTTGTTTGAGTTATGTTTCCGGCCAGCTCAAAAAAAGTGGTTTTGAGATAAACGCGTTTTAAGTTTTCAGTGCTATGGAGCGTATCTCAGAGGTCCTGCGGCAGAACTCGAAATTCAGGCATGTACACATTTTTCCCGCACTTCATCTTTTGGTATATTATTTTTAAGACCCTAAATGACCTTTTGCAATGAAAAAATTTTTTTCGATTTTTTGAAAATTCTACAGTGGTGTAACCCCTTAAAAATGCTACCACTTCATGCGGCTATCGCTTTGCCAACGCATACAAAACTTACAGCAACCATATACAAAAAAATTATATGAAAAAATTTGGCACTGCAAAAGCGGCAACGGCAACGGCAACGTTGCCGAGAAATTATGTGAAAATATGGCAACGCCATTATTTCATATTTAATGAACTGCACTGCACTGCGTCGCAAGTTTTATTTTCATGTTTGTTTTTTTTTTGTTGTTTTAATTTGTATTTTTGGCCATTTCACTGCGACTGCGCTCGCCGATGTGGTTCTCGCATACTTCATGCCACTTGATACATAACTAAATATATATATACACATATATGTATATAATTTTTTTTTAGTAATTTTTTTTAGTATTTTGTTACGCTTTTTGGCGCACATTATCGAAATTAATTGAAATTAATGTTTAAGCTACGCTTTTTGCCATTGTTATTGTTGTTGTTGTCGTTTGGCTATTGTTTTTGGACAAGTTTTTTGTGTGTTGTTGGTGTTGAACGCAGTTTTGTACTGTTGCCACATGTGCAGTTATTAGCAAAAATCAGAAAGCTTGACAATGTTTTTTTTTCACAAAGAATAAGTTGGAATTTTGCCTTTGCTTTTGCGTTTTTGTTTCGAAAACATTGAAATTTTTGCTTTTGAATTCATATAAAAATTTGTTAGTAAATAAAATTTTAACAAAAAAATTCTGAAAGCAAAAATGCTTTAAAATGAAATGCGTAAAATGGGGACAATTTCTGGCAACTACATAGTTGGGTTTTTCGATATTTAATGCTTTAGATTTTAGTCCTTTAGCAGAAATTTTTCCCATTTTACGCATTTTATTTAAAAGCGGGTTTGCCTTCAGAATTTTAGTGTTAAAATTTGATTTAATATCAAATTTTTATATGAATTCAAAAGCGAAAATTTCAAATATGATTATGTGACAACTATGACTACGTGACAATTATGACTATGGATTAACTATGACTTTTTAAAAACTAAGACTTTAAGGCAGCCATGACTTTGTAACACTTATGACTATGTGACAACTGTGACCATTTTACAATCATGACTATTTGAAAGCTATGACCATGTGACAACTATGACCACGTGACAATTAGGACTATGGGAGAACTATGTCTATGTCTATGACTGAATGACAACCATGACTGAGTTGTAGATATGTTACAACTATAACTATTTAAAAACTATGACTGTATGGTAACTATGTATCACAACTATGACTACATAATACTTATGACTATGTGACATCTATAACGATTTTACAATGATGATAACTATGACTGTATAACAACTATGGCCATTTTACAACTATGACTCTGTGAAAGCTATGACTGTATGACAACTATGTCTGCCTGACAATTATAACTATGACAACTATGACTACGTGACAATTATGGTTAGTGAACAACTATGACCATTTAAAAACTATAACTCTATGACAACTATGACTCAACTATGACAACTATGACTCAACCATGACAACAGTCAGGACTGTGTGAAAACTATGACCATGTGACAACTATGACTGCGTGACAATTATGGTTTCATTATTAACCCATTGCTGCCAAATGGGTAAAATTTTACCCATGAAAATTGATTTTTTTTTTAAATCACAAAAAAGTCAATGTTTGAGATCTCTCAAAACCATTGATAGGGATAGTTAGGGTAAAGATGGAACTACCTTAACCTAGTGAAGGTCACCCTAAAATTTCGCCATCTAGCTAGAGTTACCAGACTCCAAAAATCGTGAATTTTCCGGAGGTGGAAAATGTGGCGAAACGTAGTGGCCTTAGAACTTCACAAAAATCTGCCTCCTAACTCACTTTTAAAAAATACAAATTTTGTTCTCGTGTTTAGCTGATCACTTCACAAAGTATGGAAAAAAGCTACCATTGCTGCGTAATGGGTACAAAATACCTATTGAATATCTCAGCAACGTGCAGAGATATAAAGCTGAAATTTTGTTTCTGATCATTTTGGGTCACTTCTAGGTCGTGTATGAAAATCGTATGGGCGGAACTGGTACCCGGCAGCAATGGGTTAAGACAAATGAAGAATCATAACATTGGTTATGAGGATGTTTTCAAATTGGTTGGTTTCAAGACGAGTCAAATCACTTAGGATTTGGTGAGAGGCACTGTGGAATCTTTTTGCAAGAACTGTGAACAATTCAGAACATTTTCGAACCTTAGTAGGTCTCTAATAACCTAACCGTGGCAACTGCGGATTCTTTTCACCTTTGTCGGTTAAAAAACAAGTTCAAGTGATTTGGTGTTAAAGCATATTCAGGAAGCGCTTCTCAAGCAGATTTCAAGTCAAAATAAGCTTTAGTGGGTTTCTAACAAATTCACTTACTTGGTTTTTAAGTATGAATAAACTTGGGTAGATTTCAATACTGACCAATTTAGGGTCAACCAGATCGTTAAAGAGTTTAGTTTCCATGTTTGGATGAACTTTAGTAGGTTTTCAATACTGACTAATTTAAAAAAATAATTTGTGGAAATCGTCTTTCATTAAAGAAGTTATTTTTAAAATATTTAACAATGTTTTCAGCGAAGCTGTTTTAAAAGGCACATTTCACATAGGAGAAAAGTAAAATCCATGGAATTTCCATTCACAAAAGCGGATATTTTCGTTTGCATATTGCATAATATTTTGCCGAATACATGTACAAACAATTTCGTATTAATCGCCAATGCGATGTGCTTTTTGCATAGACGGTATTAAAATAACGCCAATGTATGGATTTTTTTCCATTTAATTTGCTTATCTGTCATACATGATGCCGTCATTTGCAGAGAATTTGAAAACCAGCATTAGCGGCATTAATTAATTAAAAAGGAAAAAATAAAATCAATAAAAATTTATTAGAATTTTAATGTGTGCATAATTTCATGAGAATATTGCGCTGAGAGCGGCACATAATTTAAGAAAATTTTAAACGGTTAAATGAAAATGTTAGCTTGCGAAAAAGTTAGTAAGTATATGAAAAAGTTAGCCTATACAAGAACCTATGAAAAGGTTAGCTTATGAAAGAGATGGTTTATGAAGAAGTTAGCAATTGAATGTTTGAGATCTAGGCTTGGTTAGGTTAGATTAGGTAAGGTGTTGTGTTCCCAGCGGTAACAATTAGAGCTCCTAAGTGTTGAGAGTGGACGTAAAATTTATCGGTAAGAATGTGGGTGTCCCTAGCAAAGTTCAGCAGCGAGTTAATGTTGTGCTTGGGTACCACATCTAACCCAGAGAAGAACAGGATCTCTAAGTGAGCAAGGCACAGTTTTGAGAAATCCGAACAGGAGTAGAGAATAGAATAGTTCCAAGGTTTCCGGGAGAAAATTTCCTTTGCATATCCTACATTCATACAACCAACCACATTCATACGACTCGGTAATGTTTGGAATCTTGAAATAAATTTGAAATAAATAGTTTTGGGTGTCTAAAAGCGTCTCAGAACTACGCTTTCGTATGATTGACTGTTGCTTTAGTGCTTCAGCTGTGCATTTGTCTGATGCTGGGTAGCAGGTGAATGCTGATGATTGATGAACTCGCTAAGGTGGTTGAGGTACAGGTTACGCTTTGCTTGCTGGTTCCGCTGGCAATGCTTTTGTGGGACTGTTTTGTGGTATATTAGCTATGTGTTTGTTTGGACGAGTACACTTGGGAGAAAAAGTTGTTCGATTCGATAGTTGGAGGTCGACGGCGAAGAGGGAGGCCGTGTCTTCGGTGGAAGGACCAAGTTGAAAATATCCAAAAGATGATATTACTTGGTGTAATCAAATGGAGGAGGCGCAAGCAAAGCAGAGGTTTCTGGAGAGAACTTTCATGGCAGCTCGTAACCTGGTAATGGGTTGTTATGGCCATTTAACTAAGATAGTAGTTTTGTGGAACAGTTAGTCCTTTCGAAGCTGCACTGTATGTTGCGCCTCAAGAGGGAAAGCAACGTGTCCTGGGGGTAGTAATGTAGCCATTTTTAATCTTTGAGAGGATCGTTAGATTAAAGAGCGATTTATAACCACAAATAGGGAACAGAAATGAGGAAAAGTAGTAATAGATAGTTCAATTATTCACAGAATTTATAGATCTCAGTGTGGGCCATTAACTTCTTTCGAGTATTTTAAAGCAAATATGAATCCATATATATCCTGTAAATACACATTAATTAAGCATACAAGTGAAGTTGGCGAGCTTTTAATTAAAGTGGCAATTATGTGACAAAAATTATGCTGATGAAAAGTGCACACAACAGCAGTGCGGTCGACAAATTAAACGCCTCGAATTCAAGCTGACATTTAAATTTTTTTTGTTGTTAATGTGCAAACCAATCAATTTGCGAAGGGAACAGACCGCAACGGCGACTGGGATCGAATTTTCGCAAAATGCCTGTCGGTCAGCGAGCGCAACAATCAGCGGCAACGAAATGGAAAACGAGCCACTTAAGCAGAACGTGCAGAAAGACCAAAAAACAAAACCAAAAAAACACAAACAGAAAAATAGTAAAACCAACAACAACAGCAGTGGCGCCACAATGCAATTGAAGTTGCCACTTGCCGTCGTTGAGGTGGCGGCCGTTCGTGTGCAGTTGGCAGCGTTGGCGTTGACGTTGACACTTGGACGACTGATGTACTTGAAGGCAAATGTGCTGCCTGCTTTTGGGCGCATTCGGGCGTTAAAGTAAAAAGCGCACTGTCACACACGCACACACATGCGGACAGACGTGCGTGCGCGTTAATTTACATACGCAAGTGCGAGCGGTGACAATTGCACGCTGCACATTGCAGTTGCGCATTTCGGTCAGCAGCAGCGGCAGCGGCAGCGGGCGCCGCACGCATGACAGCTGTCATTTATGTCAAATAAATGACAGGCGAATGGCAGCGCGTGCCGTTGTAATGTAAATTTTGCAAACCCCAGAGTGCGAGCGCGTGTGTGTGTATGTGTGTGAGTGCGTACGTGTGCGTGGGTTTTACTACCGCAGACGAGTTAGTGCCATGACTGTCAATTATGTGTCGCATAAAAAGTAATTTATATTAAAATCAAAAAGCTTATAATTTCATTATGTTCATAATGATTTTTGCTGTTGTTGTTTTGTTTTGTTGTTGTTGTTTTATTGCATTTTAATTTAAGCACAAAATGTAGGCGCCCCACAAAAGCGCCGATAGACAAAACGAACTTTTGTTGTTTTTTTTTTAATGCCAGCAGCAAAGACCAATTATCAAATACAACAACAACAATAGCAACAACAGCAGCGACATCTGCCAAACCAAAAACAACAATAACAACCAGTTTGACAAAGCTTTGCACTGCATGCATTGCGTTGTCCATTCAGCGAAGCAAAAAAGTTTAATTACAAATAAATTCTGTTATTCGCACCCGATAATTATGGTGCACAAACATTACAACAACAACAAAAAAACACGCAATAATTACGTTTATTTATTACAGTGCCAGTCGTGCAATTTACTTCCCCTCCCTTTGGCCTCTCTCGCCTTTCGCCACTGCGACTACCGCACACTGCATTCAGAGCAATTTTCCTGCTGCAGCACAATTGCTGACCCTAGCGCCTATATGTATGCAATATTTTTTGCGCCTTATCTGCCATACAGCTGCAGCAATGCTGGCCGGCATTGTAGGCGCGTTTAATGAACCGAAAACTTGAATTTATGTTTAATTTGTGCAGTAAGACAAACAAAACGAATTTATGAAAAAACATTATGAAAAAAACATTAAAAAAAATTATTAAAAAAATTATTAAAAAAAAGTATTAAAAAAAAGTTTAAAAAAATAAAAAAATAAATAAATAAAATATGAAATTGTAAAAGCAGTGCCCATTACAACAACAACACTAGCAAGGAGTGAAAAAAAATCAAAAAGTTGCAGTAATAATTGGCAGCGCCCGCATTCAGGCGCAGGCGCCTGAAAATATGCCAATAACTTTTTCATTAACAACAACAACAACAACAATAAGGCTTGCCAACATTATTGCATGCGTGCAAAATGCATTGGCTTGAAATCTGCCGTTAAGCGGGTCTGACAGCTGTCAATACAAGCGCTGCACTATGGACGCGCAAAAGCAACTTTCACACATACAAACATTTACAATTTTTTTTCGAGTTTAATGGCAATAATTTCATAATTAAATGCTAAATGTTTGTTTACAAGAATCGTTAACGTTTAATGTGCCGCATGTTGTTCTTTTACTTTTTTTGTTTTTTTTTTATTCTTTGACCAACTTTGGTGTTTTACGTACAGTTTTGCAGTACTTTTTGCCGCCTAGTTAAATCGGCCGTGCATGAAATTCAATTAAAACTTATCATGCTTAATTTATTTGCATTAATAAAAAGTAAAAAAAAAAATTGAAAAAATAATTAAAAATTAAAAAAAAAAAAACTGAAATATGGCAAAAACTTTGCGATAAGCATTCGACCAAAAGCGGCCAAAACTGCTAACTGCTGTTTATTAATTGCTCAACTGGCCGACACATCAATTTCAATTTCGTGCACGTGCACTCAGTTTGGGGTCACAGCAATATTTATTTAATCTTTTAATGGCCGTTGCGCTTTTACGTTGCAGTTATTTAATTAAAAGTTTCCATTCGAAACGTTTGCAAGTTGGCATTTAAATTTGCAACAAATAAATTTTTTTTTTAATGATGACAGACGTTTCTTCTTCTTTCTTTAGCTGCAATGTAATTTGTCACATAACGTGTTGTCACTTTATGAAGCATCGCGTCGTTGCCATATTTGTGTGCTTTTGTTTTTTTTATTGGGGTTTTAAATTTTATGACAAGCTGTCAGTGCCAAAACAAAATTTTTGTTAATATAATTTTTGTTAATAATAAAAAATACAAAAAATACAAAATAAATAAAATAAAAAATTAAAGAAAATATTTATAGTTAGCCACAGCGGCGCCGCACTGGACACTAATAGCTTTTAATGCCGTTCACATGATTTGTGTTGCATGAATTACGCCGGTTTTTATTTTTGTTTGTTTTATTATATAAAAACAAAATTTATAGAAATTACATGTTTGTGTTTCACTTGTGGCTTAAATTAATGTTAATAAATCCGCAATTATTAGCCCGCTACGTGTCAGTCAGTAGGGGAATTATGCAAATGCGCATATGTCATAATTTGCGTATTTTTAAAATGTGTCAACTGGGCATTTTTTATTATACAAAATTTATTAAATTTCTCTGCTGACAAAAGTAAAGTTTTGCTGTTTAAATTTTTAGTGAAAATATACAGCAATGATTGCAATTTTAATTAAAATGTGTTTAATGCGAGTAACCTGTAACCTGTAGCGGGAATAATTGCTGCGTATAAAAGAGTCAGAGGTCCTTTGAAATTTTTTTTGTCTTAAAAATTTTTATACTTTACAATCGATGCTTCATTTAGAAGATGCAACTCGAGAAGTAATAATAGTTAAGTTGAAATATAGCTCAGGTATAATAATTGTGAAAATTTTCAGATATTTATGCCAATTCTATTCGGCTTCATTATAACAATTCGATTGCGATTTTATTTTTATAGAAATAACCTCTAGTGCGACTAATTCTTTAGTCTAAAAGTGTTGAGTCCAACTGTCGAAATATTTATGCTCATTTCATTCAGTTTCGAAAACCAAGTCCATTTTTTTTTTGCTTTTATTTTTCCAAAAACTTTCCATCTTACTTCATTGTTTGTATCGAACTAACTAAAACTAAACTATGGACTGCACATTCCATCAGTTATTACTGTCCTCTACTATTTTATGGCAGCGCTGTGCTCATTATCGAAAAATTGACAAAAAAATCTAAACCAAAACAAAAATGGTACTTTGCACACTTTTAGCGAATTTCGATAATGGCGCAATTTATGAACGTCGAATGGAACATTGGCCGAGCCAGAACAATAAACGCCATAACTTTCACGTCCCGGTCACTGTTCGGCCACTGCTCAAAATATCGACGAAAACTTTGGTACTTAACATTTGCCCATAGAACGAGAACAACAAAGAAAACAACTAAAACAACAACAATAATAACAAAGAAAGAATTTTTGCCTTTATCTAGGAAATTGTGCTTTATTACCCGAAATGGCCGTTCGCGAATGGCGCACTCGTTGCGTGGTATCTGCAAAATTATGTACACACACACACAGACACACAGACACAACTACCCCAATGGCGAAACTTGTGTGGTTGGATTGGGTTGGGCATGACCTGCGTTTTCGCCTCAACTGGGCGCGCACCAAATCAACAACAAGAAAGTAACCAAAATTTTAACATTATTTAGTTGAAAGTACTTTGACGGCCACTTTTTGTTTTAGCCATTATTGTGCAGTACTGTGCTTGGTATTCGTTTTGGCGAAAGGCTGCGAAATAAAAGTGTTTCAGTCGGTCTACAGCGACTCATTGAAACTCTGCATTGTAGTCGATGGAATCATTGGGAATTGATAGAAAGGTTTTGTTCAAATTTTTAATCATCTCAATCGATTTTTCCTCTATTGGAAAACCTGTCGTAGGGCTGAGACCAAAAGAGTCTAATGTCCTTTTTAAAATTTCGGAACATTTCCTTTTATTTTATTTGGCTTGTGCTGTCCTTTGGGTAACCTAGACGTGCTCTAATTTTAAAGCAACCACTTCCAAAGTCAAGCAAATTTTTCGCTCGATGACTTTTCGCTCAGCAGAAAGTGGCAAACTTTGAAGAGAAAAACTAGTATCCTATAAAAATGTATTAGTTAGGTTGTTATCTGTAAAGTGTCCTCTTTGGTCTCTTATATCGGATATATCATATTTTCATTTGGAACCGCTTTGATCAATCAAAATATTGCCAACATATGCCAACTATGGTAAACATTGAGTCTTATTAGCCTAAGAAGGCTTTCTTGTGGCCCGAAATCTACACTTATCTCATTTACATGATTCAACACCTCCAAATGTAGCTATCCGGTTCATAAAAACTGATGATTCTTATGACGATTCTTATTTTGAGGTCAAGCATTTTATTGGACTTAGTAAATGAAGAGAAAGTACGATTAATGGATCTTCATAGAAGGGATTGAAAATGTCTTTAATTTTGAGGCCCAAAGGGATACTTCGTTTATATGGTCCAAAATGATCATAAAGCAGATGTTGCCGTTGAAAGTTTAATTTTAGAAACCTAAGCAAAACCTCTGCTACGAAGAGACTCAAAAGTTGATCTTAAATGGCCTTCCGAGAGGATATTCATTCCAAGTGTCTTGCAATTTGAGGCCCGAAGTGATACCTCTTTTATAAGGTCCAGAATGGCCATAAAGCGGAAGTATGTCAAAGTTGTTGGTTTCATCTTTGAAACCTAAACGAAGCTACCACCACAAATATGTTGTCAAACATGTTGATTTGGAATGGCTTTTCGATAGAATTTTCATTCAAAATATTTTGAATCCTGAGTCCCAAAAAAACATCTCCTTTATAAGGTTTGGCATGAACTTGGAAATCTAAGAGAAACCTTCTACAAGCAGAGATTCCCAAAAGTTGATTGAAACCGACCATCCCATAGGATTTTGATTCAAAGTGTATTGAAACTTGAGGCCCAAAGCTATATATCATTTATATGGTAAAAATTATCATCAAGCAGATGATAACGTTGAAATTTTAAATTCTGAAACCTAAGTAAAACCTCTGCCACGAAGAGACTAAAAAAGTTGATTTTAAATGGACTTCCGAGAGGTTTTTAATTCATTAATGACGTTTAATGACACCTCTTTTATAAGGTCCAGAATGTCCATGAAGTGGAAGTATGTTAACGTTGATGGTTTCATCCATAAAATCTAAACGAAACTTCCTCCACAAATAGATTAACAAATGTTGATTTGGAATGAGCTTTCGATAGAATCTTCATTAAAAATATTTTGAATCCTGAGTCCCAAAAAATACCTCCTTTAAAAGGTTTGGCATGAACTTGGAAATCTAAGAGAAACCTTCTACAAGCAGAGATTACCAAAAGTTTATTTACGACTTTCACAAAGGATTTTTCTTGAATATTGAGGCTCAAAATGAACCTTCTTTATAAGGTCCATGAACTTGAAGCAGAAGTATGTTGAAGTTGACGGTTTGATTGTTGAAACTTAAACAAAATCTCAACCATGAAGAAATTCACAAAAGTTCAATTGGATTGACCTTCCAAGAGAATCCTGAGGATTCAATCCTCATTCAAAGTGTTTTGAATCTTGAGGTCCTTCTTTATAAATAAAGTAGGGAAAGACCATGAAACGAAAGTATGTTGAAAGCGATTTGATCCATGAAACTTTCTTCACGAAAAGAACAACACATTAGTGATTTCTGAAGAATTTCAAGTGGAATAGCAACTTTCATTGCGTGTATTCCGAACCTTGAAGAGAAAATAAAAACTCATAGGGTGCCCCGAAATGCATAGATTCGTTCTCCTGTGGCACTCTTCTTAGGTTAGGTTATTGTGGCAGCTGAAGAGAGAGGCTCACGTAGGCCAAAGATGGCCAGTAGTAGTGCCTCATTAGTTGGAAGTGGCCAAATCCCCAACCAATCACCGTCCCGGCTAAACGAAAGAACGCACCTTGATTCCCATAAGAAACGGGCAATACCGTCGATATTGGAGGTTGATGGCTCAGCCAAGTCCATCACAAGAGTGACCCTAAAATTACAAAGTCTCAACTTGGCCAGGGCGCACAATGGTCCATAATCATGACACATATATTTGGTTAAATCGAGTCCTTCTTTTTTGTACATTTCTCTATCGACCACATTTGCTTTTGTGCATCAAAACCCCTACCAAAGCCAATATAACCCGTCACCTTAGTTTAGGGCATAAAAAATCGAAATGGTCAAATAGCGCTGAAAGCACATTCAACTTTATGCGTTGAGTGGAGCATTTCGAACACTCGAATTCTCGTACAATGCCAACCCAATTCATTTGCTGTGTGTTTGTGTGCGTGTGTTCGAGTTAACAATAACAACAACAACACATACACTTTATTACTCAATTACAAAACCATCAAAATCTGAAAGATAAATGAAACTGATAAGTGCGTAATTTATGTTTGGATTTCGTTTTATTTTGTCATTAGCAAAGAAATAAAAACGAAAAGGCAAAAGGAATGCGCCAAATACAAATATTAGATGAAAGCAGCCAACGAAGAAAATTGTGTGATATGTATGGATGAATATATATGTTGTGTGTGTGTGTGCTGAGGCTTCAAAAGGACATCGCGTTAAGGTCTAAAAACGGAAACCAAGGAGCAACGTTGCCAGTCTTTTTTGTGGCATTATTTTGTGGTATTTTTTTAAGGCTTTGAAGTATTTGAAGTTTTTGCGGTATTGCCACCGTTCGGAATAGTTACATAGCAACAGGGATACTGAACTAATTTGTGCAGTGATGTGCAACTGCTTGGACGCTAAATTAAGGTAAGTAAAAAACTTTGAAAACTTACGCACTGAAACTGAGGTCTTTACAACGCTGTGTTTCTTTCGGGACACGAATTCACGAATTTCAATGTTGATAATCAGAAAAATGGAGATATCAATGAGAAGGAAATTTATTCGAGCCTTAATACATAAAGCTAGGAATAAAGCTTATTTAAAAGGTTCAGTTAAAAAGGGTTACGATAGATAACTTTGATGAAAAAAATTAATTGACGCACACCTTGACGCTTGTTCAGTATTGGAGATGTCTATTAAAAAAGCTAATAACAATAGAACCGTAGATTCAATGGTCATTGATACTGTCGTATGTATCAATGAAGAAATCTCCTTTCTATCGGAAGAATCCGCTGCTTGCTACTCTGTATTCCATATGGGAACCTCTGAGGGTCATGGCTTTATGCCTCTTCGTTGGAATACTGTCTGAATTCCGCATGGGAGCCTTTCTAAAAAGATGTTATCGGAACTCAATCAAACCACGTTTGTATATTACATCTAAGTATGTCTGCTAGGGTATATGAGCTTCTGTATGGAAACCTCTATGAGTCATGACTTAATGTCTATTCATTGGGAATGCGTATGGGAACCTCTACGAGAAAGTGTACTCGGGAAATCGGGAAATAAGACCCCGCTTGCACGTGATAAATGTATGGCTGCTAGGATGTATGAGATCCCTTGTGGAAACGTGCCTCTGAGAGTTTGGTCATTGGGATGCTCTCTGTGTTTCGTATTGGAATTTTTCAAAGAAGGTGTTATTGAGAATCGATCAATCCACGTTTGTACATATATTTTTTTGTTTTTCCATTGTCGGAACGATCTAGCAAGCGCAGCACTCAAACAATTATACGTCCATTGTACTACGACTTGTTGTTTCCTGTTAATATGTTTTAAATCTAAGCGACTTCCGAAGAAACCTTGATAGATCCTGGGGTGCCAAGGAGCCAAGGTGGTCGCTTCTTAGCACATCAGTGCCAAACGTCTCAAACCTGATACGAGCGAACGCGGGGCAGAGACACAGGAAATGTTCCGCCGTCTCAACGTCCTCCCCACAGGCAGGACATAGGGCACTGTCAGATATGCCTACCATTTCCATGTGCTTTGCCCATAGAAAATGGCCCGTCATTAACCCGACCATCTGCCTGCAGTCCCCTCTGCCCAGTGACAGAAGAAACTGTGAGCATCTGCCGGATATGGGGGAAGCATAAGTTTCGTCCACCTGCAGCCGCTCTCAGCCTGCCATGCTCGCTCATGGATCATAGTGACCCATTCGTTAACAGTGGCTTTGATGGCCGCAGATGGGAGTGGCAGAACAGGCTCAGGGCCGACAAAAGCAGCCTCAGAGCCCATTCTAGCTAAGGAATCCGAGGTCTCGTTACCCGCAATTCCTGCGTGTCCCGGGACCCAGGTGAGCATCAGGCTATTGTATTTACCGACATAATTAAAGCCTGGATTTGCAAGTCCTGCAAATCCAGGCTTTGTACATATTACATGTATATTTGCTACGGTGTATGGGATTCCCTATGGGAACCTCTATGAGCCATGACTTTCGGTCATTGAGTTGGTGTTCGTATAGCGTATGGGAACTTCTATTAGAAAACACGCAAAACAATCGCTTGAACCATGTAGGATTGTTAGGGTCTGCATTCCGTATGGGAAAGTCAATTAGTAAATATCAAGTAATCAGAAGAAGCCTTTGAGCAATACGTGCTCGATTGTCTATTATGCAAGTGGTCCATAAGTTGTATAGGAAAGTCCCTAAGGAAATTACAAGTGTCCTGGGAAAAAATCTTAAGCCAAAAGCAAGAACCATGTTTATTCATTAGTTGGGACCTTTTATGGGAAACTTTCCGAGGAAATGTCCAATGTTATTGGAAGAATTGTTCGAACCAAGTCAGTATTTTTATCAGTTATGCTGTTACTTTGTTATTTCTAATGGGAACCAACCCTTATGAGAAAAAGGCCAGAGATAACAGATGAATTTCCTGAGTTGAGACTGTATGTTTGTCGGTTAGGGTCTAAGTTTGTACTCTGGCAGGAAATACTACCTAATTCTGGAAATGGTTAGTGGTAAATTAACAACAAAAACTTGGTTTTAAGAATTTCACTCGGGTTGAATGACATTGGGTATGGTTTGCTTTGGGTTTGTAGTTGTTCCATGGGAAAGACAGCCATCGACGATGAGTAGACTTAGTTTTGACGTCTTCAATGAAAGAATCAAGTAGAGAAGACCTTATTATAACTTGGTGTGAGGAAGAAACATCTTCAGTGTCTTTAGAAAATTCGCAAATTTTTCACTTGGGGAAATTCCTTTAGTGCCTTCAGAAAATTTATTTGATATTCCCTTAGCTTCTCTTGAACTTTTTGTGGTTGTTCTATGCGGAAAACGGCGGATATCGATGAATTGAAAATTTTGGCTTTAATGTCTTCAACGAAAGAATCCAGTAGATTGGGCATAAATGACATTGGGTATGGTTTGCTTTGGGTTTGTAGTTGTTCCATGGGAAAAACAGCAATCGACGATGAATGAAAAGACTTGTGCCTGATGTCTTTAATGATGGAATCAAGTTGAAAAGACCATATTATTGTGTGGTGTGAGGAAGAAATAATTCCAGAGTCCTTAGAGAATTTGAAAAATTTCCTTCGCTTCTCTTTGTGTTTTTTAATGGGCAAGATAAGGAATGACGATGAATGGAAAGACTTGGCTCTGATGCCTTCAATGAAAGAATCAAGTACTTAGTAAGTCAAGCCCTGTCGTTGCTTGCTGTTACGAGGAAATACTTTAAGTATCTATGTTTAGAAAATTTACTTGACTTGTCGTCGCCTGAGAAAACAAATGCCGTATGTCTTACTAGGCTCAATGGAACATACAACAATCGTTTTCTGAGGCGACGTTGTCCTTGGTTTCTTTTAATCTCTTTGTGGTTTTTCGATCGGAAAAGTAGCGTATGAGGATTAATGGAAAGACTTGGCTCTGATGCCTTCAACGAAAGAATCAAGTATTAAGTCAAGCCATGTCATTGTTTGCTATGACGAGGAAATGCTTTTCAGTGTTGTTTGAAATCGCTTGACTTTCTCTTTATCCGTCCAATTCGTTAGGACTATCTTTAAGAATTTTAGTCTATATTCTGTTTGAAAATGCCTAAATTGCTTGATGTATGTTTGTAAGTCTATCCGTTAGAGTGTTAGTCCATACTATGGCTGGTACATATTTTATCTTAGTTTTGCAATAAATTTCGAATCAAGACTAGGAAAAAGTAAAAGAAGTCTCATCGTTCGGGGTGTTAAAATAAAGAGGTAATAGCGTCTAAAGACAAGTTGGTCCAAATCTGGTGAATAATTCCAAAACTTAAATCACTTGTGTCATTCAAATATATTTGCTTGGCGCCTTTAATAAATTTACTCATTTGTGCTCCACAGTGAAATGTCAAAGTCAGTGTCTGACCGAAAGCAGTATTTGTATCAAATAAATATGGCATTTGTGTAGAAAGTCAATGAAACGTCTTCGACTCCCACTCAAGCTGGCAACGCTGGCAGCGGTATGTGCGAGTGTTCGGCCTGGAAATGTTGCTGTAATTTACTAAAACGAAAAGTTTTATGAGCGCAAAATGTGCCCATAAAAAGGGCGTGGGACATAGAGAAATGGGCGATAAGGCTGCATGAAGGGATGACTGGGATAGGGGGGCCGGGAAGCCGTTGGTTTTATACACAATAAATAGTGGCGGAAATCGATTTTGATTGCGATTTGAAAATTAAATTTCATCATTTCATTTTGTTTCGCCCAAAAGCTGTCAATATTTCTAATTAATTTTCGTAATCAAAAATGAAATGGTTGGCGGACAAAATGGTGTGGGGCCGCTAGAGGTTGGGTTGATTTCTATATATACATTTCAGTTATAATTATAGCAACAATGCGGCATAATTATAACAGGTGGCGCCGTACACTTCACATGCGGCCATTGCTGCCGGCCAAAAATCGCTGATGCGTTCATTTGTTTGGTTAGGTTACGCGGAGAGTGGGACCGGACCGGGTGGGAGGCGGAAGGCGGCTTGGGTGAGTTTAAATGTTAGTTGGCTTAAGAGGAAATTGTGGTGTGCATTAGGGCGCTGTGCCGCAACGCACTGCAATCAATTCCCTTTCCGAACTGTGCGCGCCGCGCTTCAATTTTCAAAACGGATATGAATTGGGCTTTTTGTGTGTAGTCAACAAAATTGCAAAAAAACAACAACAACAACTACAAAATGCGTGCTTATATTTCTTCTATGTAATACATTTTTGTTGTTGTTGTCTTTGTAGTCGGTATAACGGCATTCGCTGGCTGTAGCGGAAATGAAATTTATATTAAGAAGCATTTTGTTGCATAACACTAGGGGCCCAATGGGGGTATGTGTGTGTGTGTGTGTGCGTGTGGCAGGTAGCGCGCAGCGGAAGCGGATATTGCATTATGCGGTTGCTGTTTAAAATTGACAATTGTTGTTGTAATTGAAGCGATTTTGTTGCATATTTTATAATAGCTGTAATTGTTGTTGTTGTTGTTGTTGCTGTTGCTGGCGTATTGCCTCATTAGCGCTGCGCTGTCAGCTGTTTTTGCACGTGTCAGCGATGTTGTAAAGCTACTTTTCATTGTTGTTGTTGTTGTTGTTGTATTAAACGTGTTTTTGTCATTGTCATAAATCATTTTCCCTGTCAAATGGCTAAAATATGCAATTCTAATAAATATGCACACAACTTTTATGCATGTGTGAGTGTGTAGGAGAAGTGTGTGGGTATTGTTTTTGAGCTTTTTTTAAATTGCAATTTTTTGTTGTTGTTGTCATTTGCAAAAGTTGCGATTAATCGAATTCGATAAGCGCAGTTTTTGTAAATTACAACAACAACAATAATAACTGTCCATATGTCATTGATGGTGTTTTATGTACTATTTTTTGTTGTTATGTTGTTTTTCTGTTCAAATTTTTGTGCAATTTTAGAAGGTGGCAAGGCGACAGCGGAAGTTAATTGAAATTGTCAGCAATAATAGTCAGGAAATGCAATTAATGGCAATGGCACACACACACACACAAAACACACAAACACTCTCATAGATGTCTGTGTTTGCATCTGAATGCGTACACACAGATTTATTTGCACACACGAATCGCTTTGTGTGGCAATTGACAGTGGCGCAGAGGTCAATACGAATGAAAATTGAGTTAGAATTCAGTGCATTCCATCGCCGCTTTGAGTGTCGATAGTACACAAATTCAAAACGCTACACAAAACGATGATTGGCATTCATGGGTTAAATTTTGTGCAAATTTTTAAATGGAACAATATTCAAAAACACAAAACATGTGAATGAGTCTTGCAGACAGGACCTTGGGCAGAAAATCCTTCTAAGGCCCAAAAATGGTTTTAAGAAAATCCAGTCCGACGTTGTTGTTGTCGAACAGCCATGGATCGTTGACCTAATTATGGCAAAGTTTAATTGAAATGTGTTCAAACTTTTGACTAGCGAACCTGAAGAAGACGCTACCAAGATCCTTTGACAGATTCACTAAAGCCACAAGATGGTTCTGAAGCATGGAAAGTGTGTAGGAAGTAACTCTATGTGATAACAAAATTTGGCCCAGTTTCTTCTGTTCTGACCCATGTGATGTCCTTGGGTCGACCACTTAACCTTTCTACCTAATTAACCGCTGACTTTTATTCCAATTCACTCACTAATGAACTGCGACAGCCGACACTATTTTCTTTTTCTCTTGTTAAACCTAACATTAAGTAATACTGACAGCCCAATTAACACAATTATCCGTTAACAAGTTGAATGTCGAAAGTTTTCTTTCTCTTCTTCATCATAGAGTTGACTTATTTGGAGAGCTTTTTGGATCTCAAAAGTGGCTCAAAAGGAAACTGTGGTCGGTCGCAATGAAGAAACTACGCTCGCTGGAAACAACTTTAGATTTCTTTGGTACCTTATCTTAGTCTCTCTTCATCATAGAGTGGACTTATGTGGCGCGATTTCTGGATCTCCAAAAGAGGCTCAAAGGAAACTCTTCTGCTCAGTTTTTGCTAGAAACAACTTTACTTTCCTTAGCTACCTCAACTAAGTAACTATTCCATTCTCAGAGATTAACAATCTTCTGTGATTTTTGTACATCAAAACGCAGATTTAACGTGAGAGACAATAAGAGACAACTCTGATGTGTTTAACAGGACTTGTTACTATTGGAACAAAATGAACTGTCTAAACTAAGAAGACCTTTCTTAGAAAAATATAATACTTTTGTGGATTCGACCTAAGAATTGGACCAAGCAATCCCATATGGTGTGAGGGTTTGATCGGCAATTGACGATCAACTGTAGGAAGTCTAAGGCTGCCTTAAAGGAACCAATGGGTAGTGAAGACGCAAGTGTGCTTGATCTATCTATGAAGATCGGAGAGTTCTTAGAGTGCGAGTGGTCGGCCCTGGCTGATAGAAGGATGTGCTTTCTGGGAGAACCGTTCATAAACGAGTTATGGACCATTAGTCACAGAAATCTATGTATAAGAGATAACGCGTGACACAGTGATTAGAATAGAGGTCGATGATTTCTGCAGACCTTCGGATGACTAGGCACCAACTTCATGGGAACGAAAAGAGATCAATTGTGTGGTCCGGTTAGGCAACTCTCCAGACAGGAGGTGGGTTTTTGTTGGTAAGAATCAGGCAGACTAGTAGACGTAGGTTTACTAGTTTCAATAAAGAATCTATAGTCTGTGGTTTAAAGATTACGGAGGGTGAAGTCATTAATGTATGGTCAAGTATAGATTTTAGTTGTAAGTCTTAAGTTTTATTTAAAATTTATAATGGGTTGTAAGTCTTTCATTAATCATAATTTTTTAACAATTCTTACTCTAAACTATATTTAGTTGCATGTATATATATTTATTTACTATTCAGGCATTGATCTATAAGATGCTTCTTTGAAAAGTGAGTATTAAGTAAGTAGTCAGATAAGGATTATAGTGGCAAGTTTGTTGTAAGATTGTGTTAAATAGTCAGTTAGTTAACCATACATTAATCATATTTTTGACTAGTTATTTAGTCAATTAATTTTAGTTGCTGTTTCAATTATTCTGCTGGGGATAGAGAGTTGCACCTAACTGAGGGATCTTCACTATCTTTTTGTATTATCACAACGAATCTAAAGTGACCTGAGCTCTTTAAGGATGACATTTTGGACATAGAACATTGAGAAAGTGAGCAATTCCCTATACTTCTGTGACAGCATATGGCAAATATTCGAACTTAATCAGTTTTAAAGTATGCATTCAATTCTAAGAGTTGAAATTTTCATTTTCAGCTGGCTGCGGCTGTTGGCATTAGTAGACAATTTTTTAAAATCATGCACAAGTATTTTATCAATTAAAATTATATATACTCGTATAACATGCAATATTTTCGGTATTTGTGGTTTTGTACAATTCCACTTAAAAATTCGTTTCAACACTCCATGGGAAAAATTTAAGCTACATACACTCAAAAAGTCACTAAATGACTCTCAAAGGATAAACACGGTACATGTGTGTACTTGTGTGCATGTGTGCCGATGTGTTTGCATGCGAACATGTATGCATGAATATGTATGAATATTTACATACACAGACACAGTTATAATATTATTATCAACTTGCCGTATTTGCATGGTTTTCAGGCAAAGTGTGTGTGTGTGTGTGTGTGTGTGTGTGGGTAAATGTGCTTATCTGCCCGACTGTCTGTATGTTTGTTGGTCTGTCTGGTGGCTCGTCGCGTCTATATGTATGCACGCGCGCCGTAATCAAAGAGTGTCGCTCCAAGAGTGGCCGCCCCACATGCAGAGCGCGCGCACTCGGCGTTCGGCGTTCGGCACAACGGCGACCAGCGACCAGCGTCAGCTTAGGGTCAAATTGCGGAAAAGGGCAATGGGAAATGCGAAAAGCGCAAGAAGACCGAAAAAAAAGTGTTGTAACAATTTATTACATTACAAATTAATGTTGTCTGTGTAAACAGACAAACGCTCACAAGCACACACACACATACATACACTCAC
This sequence comes from Melieria picta, assembly GCA_964056695.1. Lineage (NCBI taxonomy): Eukaryota > Metazoa > Arthropoda > Insecta > Diptera > Ulidiidae > Melieria > Melieria picta. The sequence continues at coordinate 48,822,605 of OZ057399.1, forward strand.
ACATTTACTCATAGCAAGGTACCTACAATTTTATGCGCAAAAATAAATACGCGCACACAGAGAAACACTCACACATACACACACAGCCATACTCATGAACGACAGTGCGGCACTTAATCCAAAAGCCAAAAGTAATTATATTAAGTAATTGATGAATTCATTCCGCTCTGCGCCACGCGTTGCCACCAGCTGCGAATTGCCGCCCATTGCGTTGCGACGGAAAGTTTTTGCAAAAATGGCGGCAAAATCAAAATTGTACGCAGTCGAAGCGCTCATAACTAGTCGCCGTCTGATATGGACAATTTAACGAATTGTTGTTGTTGTTTTTATTTTAGCAATAGTTGTTGTTGTAATATTTGTGTTTTGCTTAAATACGAAAAAATATATCTACATAGATGAAATATGTAAATAAGTGAACTGCAGTTAGTACTGAACGCCTAATTTATACCCCACACCCAGTGTTGCCACACCCCTGAAATTTTTCTATTGTAAATGCTCACATTAAAGTTATAGAAAGATCATAAAAATACAGCCAAAAGCATACAGCAGTGTGGTACCGGGTAAGAGGAAGAGAGAGAGAGAGAGAGAGACACACACAATTGATTCCAAGAGACGAGTTTGATCCTCGCTTTCGGACTGGGTTCAGTAATCTTACAGGGTGTGTTACAGTAATCTCAGGTACAGAATAAGAGGAAGAAAAAGAGACACACAGACAACTGATTCCAAGAGACGAGTTTGATCCTCGCTTTCGGACTGGGTTCAGTAATCTTACAGGGTGTGTTACAGTAATCTCAGGTACAGAATAAGAGGAAGAAAAGGAGACACCCACACAATTGCTTCAAAGAGAGGAGTCTGATCCTCGCTTTCGGACTGGGTTCAGTAATCTTACAGGGTGTGTTACAGTAATCTCATGTACAGGATAAGAGGAAGAAAAAGAGACACACACAATTGCTTCAAAGAGAGGAGTCTGATCCTCGTTCTATAAACTTGGGGTTAGCAGTTATAACTTCTCTATGTAAATTTACACACTTTTTCTATGTAATTTTGAGGTTGGACGTTACAATCGTATATGCTTGAGATTAGAATCCTTTTGGGGTTTAAGCGATTGAGATCATCTTCTACAACTCCTCAGATTCCATAACTTCGTTATAAGTAATTGGAGTTTAACATGAGAAAATAAATCTTTGAGAGACAAAAGAGGTTGTCTTGCTCCAAATTGTGTAAGGAAAGTTGGTAGATAGAAGATGACTTTTAAGGAAATTCCATCCTTTCCGTCTGTGATTCTGAGGGATTTTTATTCCTTTCTCCAAAATCAAAGACAAAATATGTCTATTCTATAAAAAGTTTACAATGTTTATTTGATTTCTTTGATGTTAGATAGATTCTAATATTCCCAGAGCAGCGTCCGCTCGTGTCGAAGTCTGGATCGAGAAGGAAGAGTGTTAAGTTGGCTGTGATAAATGGGGCCGGTCGCGAAGTTGGTTGTTGTTATGGTGCCATATGTATGATCGGCACAGGGTGCATCAACGATTTTAATTTTTCTAATTTCTTTAAGCAGGTGCAACGTTTACAATTCCGCTTTTCTAAGGGATAAGAATCATACGTATATAAGATTTTATTTTTGCGGTCCGTACAAAACATTTGAGCCCAAAATCTTATTTGAAACTATATTTGCAACCCAACATTTTTATAACAAACACATGTTTGGGCAGTTTGAACAGATTTGCGTGCAACACTGCCTGCTTCTAAGATCATTCTTCAATCTATCTCATTTATCTGAATCGCTTCACATTAGATAATTCCTTTGTTAATTTAATTTGTCTAAGGCTCTCTGTATGTTTCAATAATAACACTGTGCAAGTCCAAAATTTAGACATGGGGGGGACCTACTGGGTGAGTCTCCTACAGGTATACTGAGTTGAGATCCACCAGCCGTTTGGTAAGATTGGCTCTAGTTTAAGAGATATCCGACTTTGAAGTTTGGTAATTTTCGTCAAGTTTGTCGCTTAAGTCTTCGAACGTTTAAATGCTAATAGGTCCTAAATCGTTCCGAATATCGCTTTACTGTCTTCGGCAAGTTTGTAGATATTTTAACGACATACGATACGATACGCAAATTTCACGCACAGTGTAATTGTTCTAAGGTCTAGAGATCCTTTGGTATTGGACCATTTCTCTGTTTATCTACATTGTCTAAGGCTCCGTCTATTTATTATAATTCTTCTAGAGATGCTTTGGCGTTAGACTATTCCTCTAATTAAATTTTTCTAATCCTCGTCGTGAGATCAATTCTGTATCTACCAAATTTGTTTAAGACAGATGAAAGAACCCTTTTCGTAGCCTTATTCTTCGGTCTATGGAATTTTTCTTGGCCAAGTTCAAGTGACTTCAGGGACTTGTCATAAATAACTGAGATTTTATTTATGACAAGTCCCTGAAAGATGAAAACTTCATAAGGCAGTGCCCAGCTTTTGAACGATTCAGAAAAACAATGTTTTGGATGACCAAACCGAAAGTTGAGCTCTGGGCACTCGAACTGTACAAGATTCTATGCTCTATATTTTTTGAAAGTTTCGACCTGACTGACCGAAATCTAGGGTCTCTAGGAATCTTAGGCAGCATTCGACTTGAAAAACTCAGACTTGAAAAAGACTTGCAGTGTGCGCACAAGAAAGAAAAGTATTGGCCACAAGAAAAGACTTTCGTTCTTTAAACAATTATTTTCTTGGTTTACTAACACAAATATTTTGAAGGGAGATAAATAAACCAATAAAAAATGTATCAGAGATGAAAAAGACAGGACAAAAGAATTGCTTTTTTGTCGTTCTTCGATGGCAATTGCGTAATTAAGGCGGGATTCAATTTGATATATAAGATGGGAACAACGAGAAAGGACAGCTGCAGCTTTTTGCTTTTGACTTCTTATAACTGTATGCAATTTCCTTAGTATGAACAATTGGGAAAGTGGTTTTTCTTCTAAGATCCTTCAAGGAACATGAAGTGATATATATTGTTTGGTTCCATTCATAGCCAAGACAGCGACAATGTTAAGGTGCGAGTGGAGATTTTCTGATATTCAGTTTTTCTTGTATGCGATTGCAAAATTTCTTGGAAATATCTTTTCTATGTTTGAGCTCTTAGAAAGTCTTCGCAAGAAGAGTGCAGTTTATATGAAGAGGCGCTTCAGAAGTACTTTTGTGACAGGCAGTTACACGGGTTGTTATGGTCAGTTACGGAAGAAAAGAAGATATGAACAGCCGATGGAAAATTAAGCAGCACTTTGTGCGCCCATAGAGCTTAAGGATAGAAAATCCAATAGAGGTGCAACCTTGAATACAAATTGGCATTTAAAAAAATCTGAGAAATTTTAGAAAACTCAAGAGAAGACATTAAAGAGAAGACTACATATATCCCAAAGAAAGTAGATTGACCAATGGTAAGCAAAGCTAGAGAGTGCAAATATCGGTTTGATTGCAACAGCAAATAAATTACAAAAAAAAACAACAACTAAATACATAGTACAACGCAACAGCAAAAACCACAAACAGTGTTGCCACTACAAGCGTCCGTTGGTTGGTTGCAATTGTATTCAAAAGTGAAGAGTGAGGGTAGTGCAATTTGCATTCTGAAATGTGTCTGTGTGCGTGAGTGTGGTGACGTATCTGTGTTAGTGTGCGTGCATATATATATAAATTGTGCTGTTAGTATGATACTTTCTGCAGTTTGTTGTTGTTGTTTTAGCAGCTATACCCAAAAGGATCACTGGTTGGTCGCAGGGAAACGCAGTCGACCGTTGCGACTAACGTAGTTAGTTGCGGCAGGACAATCACACGTAGGCCGCCATTGCTGGTTGCTGGCTGTGTGTGTGAGTGTGTGTTATGGCTCTACGTGTGTGTGTGTGTGTGTCGTGTCTCAATGTGATTGTATGGGTTAATGCAGCTGAACGTTGAGGCTTAATGCTTGTCCGCATGCACGAACGGGACACATACGCCAAGGCGAAGTGAGGGCGGTGGCAGCAATAACAATAACAACAACAACAACAACACCAACAACAACGACGACATCAACTTGACAAAAGTAAGCTAAATGTTTGTTGTATTAAAATAAATTACTTGGTTAATGGAAATTTGTGTGGAGCTAAGGGCGTATCGGCCTAGTGTGAGTGTGTGAGTTTTAAGGCATATGCGACTGTGTTAAGGGTTAAGCGTTGCCGTTTCGGTTTGTAGGCGTTGATTTGTTTTGCTTTTTGCGTCTTTTGCTTATTGTAAAAAATGTAATAGTCGGATTTAATGGATTTTTTGGCTATTTTAAAAGGGTTTCAACGCTTGCAGTGGATATATTGCAAGGATTATGCGCCCAAATAAAAGTTGTGTAGCTGAATCGAAATGTAGGGCAACTAAAAACATAAATAACATCGTAAGAAGATTATGGCAAGAAAAATGTGAAGAACATTTCTCAAAAATTTGATACGCCTACAATTTAATGAATACTTTTTGTTGTTATCATTTGTGGAATGCTTTCAAATTTCTCAAAGGTTTTAAACTTTTAATACGTAAGTAGTCGAAATGTAAATGAGGTTGTGTAGGTTTTAAAAATGTATGTTATAGTTTTAAGTTTCAGATTCGGTATTTTTTATAACCAAACCAAGTAACTAAGAATGTTTAAATTGGTGTCTTAATAAATTCAATCAAATATGCATTCAATAAATCAATTGAATAAAAATCTGTAAAAATTCGTTCAATGAATGAATCAATTAGACTTCAGCAACTAATTTTATATTTGACTAAATTATTTAAATAATCAAACAATTAATAAGTTGATTCAACTTATGGTAGTCAGATTTGTATCTGAGTGAATTCATTCAAATATTTATTCAATAAATCAATTCCAACTTAACAATTAAAGTATGTAAATAATCAATCAATTAATAAGTTGATTAAAATTATGGTCGTCAGATTTGTGAGTCTGAGTGAGTTCATTCAAATATTTATTCAGTGAGTCAATTCAACTTAAGCAATGAAATTTGTATAAGACTAAGTTATTTAAATAATCAATCAATTAATAAGTTGATTCAAATTATGGTAATCAGATTTGTATTTGAGTGAATTTATTCAAATATTTATTCAATGAATCAATTAAACTTCAGCAACTAAATTTGTATCTGTCGAAATTATATAAATAATCAAACAATTAATAAGTTCATTCAACTTATGGTAGTCAGTCAAATATTTATTCAAGAATAAATTCAACTCTAGCAACTAAAATTGTATCTGACTAAATTATTTAAATAGTCAATTAATAAGTTGATTCAACATATGGTAGTCAGATTTGTATCTGAGCGAATTCCTTCAAATATTTATTCAATGAATCAATTCAACTTAAGCAATGAAATTTATATCTGACTAAATTATGTAAATAATCAATCAAGTAATAAGTTGATTAAAATTATGGTAGTCAGATTTGTGAGTCTGAGTGAGTTCATTCAAATATTTATTCAGTGAGTCAATTCAACTTAAGCAATGAAATTTGTATAAGACTAAATTATTTAAATAATCAATCAATTAATAAGTTGATTCAAATTATGGTAATCAGATTTGTATTTGAGTGAATTTATTCAAATATTTATTCAATGAATCAATTAAACTTCAGCAACTAAATTTGTATCTGTCGAAATTATATAAATAATCAAACAATTAATAAGTTCATTCAACTTATGGTAGTCAGTCAAATATTTATTCAAGAATCAATTCAACTCTAGCAACTAAAATTGTATCTGACTAAATTATTTAAATAGTCAATTAATAAGTTGATTCAACGTATGGTAGTCAGATTTGTATCTGAGTGAATTCATTCAAATATTTATTCAATGAATCAATTCAACTTAAGCAATGAAATTTATATCTGACTAAATTATGTAAATAATCAATCAATTAATAAGTTGATTAAAATTATGGTAGTCAGATTTGTGAGTCTGAGTGAGTTCATTCAAATATTTATTCAGTGAGTCAATTCAACTTAAGCAATGAAATTTGTATAAGACTAAATTATTTAAATAATCAATCAATTAATAAGTTGATTCAACGTATGGTAGTCAGATTTCTATCTGAGCGAATTCAATTAAATATTAATTTAATGAATCAATGTAACTTGCGTCAATTAAATCTTAATTTATATAAATTTGTTGAAATATTCATTTCACGAATTAATTCAAGTTACGACAGTTAAATTTTTATGTAAATAAATTGTTCAAATATTAAATATTAATCAATGAATCAATGCAACTTGCGTCAATTAAATCTTAATTTATATAAATTTGTTGAAATATTCATTCAACGAATCAATTCAAGTTACGACAGTTAAATTTTTATGTAAATAAATTATTCAAATATTCCATTAGGCAGTTGGTTCAACTAAGATTTGTATGGATTGGATTATATGTAGATTTGTATCTGAATAGATTCATTCAAATAACTTTTTAATGAATCAATGCAACTTACATCAATTGAATCTGTATTGATATAAATTCATTGAAATATTCATTTACTGAATCAATTTGCCTATATATTCATTCAATGAATCAATTTAACTTACGGCACTACTTTTTAAAAGTACAATTCGATTGCTTACCTGAAAAAAAGACAGAGTATTGATTAATTTCAAAATTTTTAAGTAGAAATTCATGCTTACAGAATTTTGTGAAAACAAATCAAAAGTTGAATGTTTAATTTAATTATATTAAGAAGTAATTAAGGTTTAGTTTTAAAATATTTTTAAATAATTGATTAAATCAAGCAATAGTATATTCCATGTATTACATATTTTCTAAGGTGCAGTAAACAGAAATTCATTATTTTTTAATAGATGACTTTAGTAACCTGTATCTCGCATGGTATAAGAGTAATCAGTTCATACTAGATGCCATTGAAAAGATAATATTTCATACTAAAAAAACGTATCAGAGAGTTTTTTTGATTGCTGAACTCAGTTTTGTTTGAGCGCGCGTCAAAAATGGACACCAGCAAAGAGAGAAGACGCGCCATATTTTACAGTTTTTCTGCATTAAAGACAAAAACCAGACAAGCCAATCAGCTAAAAATGTGTGTAGTGTATGTGGTCCTGATACTGTAAAAGCCAATCAGTCACACTTTTGGTTTCTTTGATTCTGTTTTGGTAATTTTGATGTCAAGCATGCACCAAACTCTCTGAAAGGCCAATTAACGAAAATTATAAAAAAAACAATTGTGAAAATCCTTGAGCCCGATTGTCATGTCAGTACTGTTTCGATTGTTCAGGAGTTAAACATTTCACAAAAAATCATTTTGATCCACTTTAATAAGGCTGCATACGAAAAGAAGCTCAATGTGTGAGGGCCACATGAGTTAAGGCAAAAAACCGAATGGCTCAAATTTCCTACTGCAAATCACTGCTGAATTGCAATAAATCGACCCATTTCTGAAACGAAAGATGATTGACGATGAAAAGTGGATCACTTAGGGTAAGGTCAAGCAAAAACTGCTGTGGTCGAATGGCTGTGAGCCGGCGTAAACGATGGTCAAGCCAGGATTGACGTCAGGAAGGCTTTGATAGGTTTTGCTGTGTGTTTGGTGGGATTGTCAGAAAATCTTGTACTGTGAACTTTTAAATCGGGACCTGTACTCTCAACAATTGGATCGTCTGGAGAGAGTAATTGCCCAGGAGTGACCAGCTTTGGCCAATAGGAGACACATTGCGTTTCTTCTGAACAACGCCGAGCTATGCACATTGCAAGTGACTCGCCAGAAGCTTCGGAAACTTGATTGGGATGTTCTTGTGCATCTGCCTTATAGTCAGGACCTGGTAGGAAATGATTAGCAACTGTGCCTGTCTATGGTGAATGATTTTGCTGGTGAAAAATTTTTACTTAAGAGATGCTTTTAAAAATTGACTGTGCCAGGTTTTTGTCAATAGGGACGAGCTTTTTTATGAGAAAGGCAAAGTGAAACATTCTTCAAAATGGCAACAAATTATGGAACAAAATGGTGCATATTCGGTTTATTCAAACTATGCTAATAAAAGAATTCACTTTAAAAAAAAAAAAATAATAAATAATGAATTTCTTTTTACTACAACTTATAGTAAATTCCAATAAGTAAAACCTTTTGCACCACACGTGCGGCCCCTTCAAGCTTTGCGCTCCAAACCTGCCACGTGCGTACTCGTACATTTTGATTAATTTAATGCAAAGCCAATCGATTTCTTTTTTTTGAGAAAAATTTATATATTCGCGCTGACAGTGAAGGCAGACGAAATGTAAAAATTTTCCAACAGCGCAAAATTCTACCAATGGTTCTAAATACATATTTGATGTAGGTGAATGGGATTCTTTTTTTTCGGCAAAAAACTCCCACTACCACATTCCCCGCCCCTCTCACCCCGTCCGGGAATCTGTCGCTCACAAATCACGTTCTGAACAGCTTCCAGCACTTTTAAGTACAATTTACGTACTTTTTGCACGTTGGCCGCTGCCAGCAAACTGCCAGCATTGACAGCCGGCAGCAGGCAGCGCATGCGGTGAACGGGGCCAAGAAGCAAAGGGGGTAAGTAATTAGCATTCGGTGCTTGGGCACAAGCCACTAATCCGCTTTCTTTGCTTTTGCACGCATTTTATGCGTAAATAATCGGGCCAGGTGGGCGGTTCGCCACAGTAGTCGAGTAAGTAAAGGAGAAGGGGACGACGGCGAGAGACGAGATGTGTGTGAGGAAAAGGTAGCTAAGGTACTAAATGCAAATTTCAATTGAAAAGAGGCAAGAAATGTAAATGGAAAGCCTTGGCCGTGGCGAAAAAATGAAAATAAATAAATAAAGCCAACGGCAGAAGGTATGCGCCACGCCCACTCCAGTTAGGAACATACAAAAACGTACGTACGACAAGGTAGAACGTAAAGACACACACACACACACAAAGCCCGACACACACACACACACACCCGGACACCTGCGTGGCGCAAAGCTTTCAAGTTGGGCATTAAGAGGAAGCGAGGTGTGTGTCTGTGTGTGTGTGTGTGTGGTGGTGGAGTGAGAACAGATGCCAAACGCACAGTGTGTGTGCCATTTTATAATTAAATTCGATTCTTGCCATGGCAACAGATCAGACCTCAACAGATTTTCGCCGCTTCGTCTGCCGCATTGTACTCGTCGTTGTTAGCCTCACTAAAAAGACATCTGAAGTGGGGTTGTAGGAGCGAAAAAAAAGTGTGTGCTGCTAAGAAAATTAGCCCTTGAAATTAAGCACTAAAATACGGCTTAGCCGATGCGATTTGTGGCGTCGACGTCGACGTCGTCGTTGCCATTTGTTTGCTCATTTGGGTAGCTGGCTGCTGCCTTTGGCGTTGCCACAGCGCTGCGGTAATAAATTTTAACGCATTTTTCGCACACATTCACACACACACACACACACACACACACACACGCTCAGGTGCTACAGTGAAGGGCAGCAATTAGTGCTTTGCTACGTGCTGACGTTTGCATTTCATTAAAAGGGATTCTAAATTTTTTTTTGGGAAGTTTTTTTGGTTTCTTTTTGGTTCGACTATGCTGCCACAATTTCACACATTGTTGTTTGTGTGTAGTTGTTTTTACGTTAATTGCCGTTATTGCTTTAAGTAGATTGTAAATTGCGGCCTGAGTTTGGTGCCCGATTGAATGTGTTGTTGTTGTTGTTGTTATCGTTGTTGTGGCCGTCACGATTGCCGTTAAATAACGTTTCAACTTTTTGTGGTAATTAAAATGGTATTACGAATAAAGTGCGCCATGAAAATTTGGCAATAAAAGCAAAAGTACACAACAAGAACAACAAAAAATAATGCCTAAGGTGAGAAAAAGTCGAGCACTTAGAGCGCTCAACGCATTACTTGAGAAGGCAACGAAAGCTTTTAATAAGCAACAAGTAAAAGTTGTTTCGGTCAGTGCTGACGGTAAAAAGTAGAGATTGTTTCGGTCAGTGCTGACGGTTGTATTTATACCCTACGGTCATGTTCTAGTTGTCTGGTTGGTTAAGAATTTTTTGTTTAATAAACGTTGATAACAAATTAAGGGTTTTTCACATAATTTTGAAAAAGATTTGAATTAATTGAGTAAATATGGCTTATGAAATAAAGAGATGAAAATATTGATTGTAATGAAAATGCTCCGAAAACATCTCATTTGGCAACTTTAATCTTTATTTTTGCATCATTTAAAAGCAGACTTTAGGTTGTAAAGTAGTGTCCGACCGAAACCACTTTTTTGGGCCGAAACCGAATATTCGGTTTTTTTTTAATATTCGGCCGAAACCGAAACTTTCTAGTTAAAATAAAAATCACCATATCAAGCATTTTTTTTTCAACAAACGAATTTTACATTAAGTAAATAAAGAACAAACAAACAAACATAGCATAAATAAATAAATACATATTAATAAAAACAATTTATTCATTTTTTAAAAACGTAAACATAAAAAATCACCCTTTCGTACCTTACTCGCTAATATTCAAAAATAAATCATTTAATATTATATGCTAACAAAAGAACTTTATTTACTAATTTAATTTTTAGGTCAAAAAACTTGGGGATACTCTATTTTTGTTATTCCTTAGAATAGTTTGAAGTTTTAGGAAAAATACGAGATTATTAAACTGAATAATTAAGTTGAGAGAAGAGAAGTATACACGTTGTTTTAATGGTATATCTTGAAATAATAAAGGAAGAAGAAGCAGAAAAAATTAGATAACTTTTTTAATTTGACGTTTTCTTTAAATTTAGATACTTTTTTTAAAAAAAATTTGGCTGAAGTAAATTAAGAAATATTTAAGTTTTCGTTATGCATAAACAATTTTATGTTTAAGTAATTATTACAGCCACAACGAGAAACCACATCTCTCATAGAAAAACACTCTAAAATACAGGGTCCGAGTATAAAAATTTAAAAATTTCTTATGGAATGTTGCTAATATAACCACATAGAAGCCTAAGACGTAAAATTTAAAATTTTAACTTTCCCCAGTAAAAAGCTGTACCGAAAGGGTTAATGGATTTTGTTTTGTTAAAATTTCCATAGAAACTGATTAACATTCATTGACTTTTCTACTAATAACATTTTCATGCTCTGTGTTAAGTATATCTTTATGTAAAAATACCATTGAGACTCTACCTATTTGGCTGTTTTGTTGTATTTTATAGGTTTTTTCTCAGTAAGGCTCAGCTGAGCAAAGTGTCTTTTGATGTATTCGCGACGAATTATGCATAAAAAATGGACATCTAAAAGTTTCCAACTTAGACAAAGAAGCCTTTTTGGCTATAAAACAAAATCAAGCAAACCAGATTTGACAGTCAATGGGAAGAAAACGAAGATTTGTATTTACCTTGGATTCGAACCAAGGTCCTATGACTTGCAGTCTAATAAACTAAACACTGAATCACAACGAATGACTTGTACATAACTGGTAACTGAAGCCAAGATTGTTCAGTTCGTTAAGAGGTTTATTCAGTTAGTTAATTAATAACTCATTATTTGTGACATAACCTAAAAGTTTTGTGTAAAAAAATCAACAAATAATTACTTGAAAAATGGTAAAATCATAATTGTGTGCTTTCTTTGATCAGTTCTTCAAAACCTTTAGCCATTAAGTCAATAAATTAAGTAAGTAAATAAGTAACTCATTATTTAAAACATAACCTAGAAGTTTTGTGTAAACAAATCAACCAAAAACGTTTTCTTTGATCAGTTCTTTAAAGCCTTTAGCCATTAAGTCAATAAATAAAACATTTATGGTGACATAAATTTCATCAAATTATTGTATACAAAGTTGACAAATAATGACTTGAAAAATTAAAAAAAAAAATAATTGTGAGCTTTGTTAAACCGTTTTTTGATGACTTTAGTCATTTCGTGAATTAATATCAAAGTTTTTTAAAGTCTTTAATCATGTTATGCATAAAAACCACATTTATTCTGACAACCTCAAATGTATAATAAAAAAACCAACAACTAATAACTTGAAAATGGCAACAACATAATTTTTGTGCCTTATTGAATAGTTCTTCTTGAAGTTTTTAGTCATTTAGTCAATAAATAACACATTTATGGTGACATAACCTTAGATTCTTGTATGAAAAATCAACAAATATTTTCTTGAATATTGGAAAAATCATAATTTTGAGCTTTGTTGATCAGTTGTTTTTGCATTTACTCATTTAGTCATAAAATGGCACATTTACGGTGATTTAACCTAAAATTTTTTTTAGAAAACAGCAAAAAATTATTACTTGAAAAAACGTAAAACAATAATTTTGTAATTTCTTGTCAAGTGTATTGAAACGTTTAGTGACTTAATCCATAAATCAAACAATAATTGTGACATAACTCAAGTTTAGCTTGAAAACATCAACAAATTTTTTTTTGAAAAGTGGTCAAATTATAATTCTGTGCTTTGTTGATCAGTGTTTAGATGCCTTTAGTCATTTAGTCATCATCATCATCAACGGTTTTTGTAAAGTCTTTACTCAATTAGTCCACAAATAGCACATTTATTGTGACATAACCTCAATTCTTGTATACAAAATCAGCAAATAATTACTGGAAAACTGGTAAAATCATAATTGTAAGCTTTGTTGAACAGTTTAATGAAGCATTTAGTCATTTAGTCCATAAATAACACATTTATAACCTCAAAATTTTATTTAAAAAAATCAACAAACAATGACTTGAAAAACCGTAATTTTGTGCTTTGTTGATGCGAAAAAATTCAAATTGCGACCGCTTTGTCGACTTTCGTCTGGGTAAATTAAAAGAAGACAAAAAGAAAAAATAGGATAAATAAAAAAAATTACTACAACCTGGCCGGCCAATGCGCAATCAATCAATAATTGTTTGTTCATAATTGGACACAAAAATTTTGCTTCAGTTGCAAATATTTATGCGGCAAAAATTTCTCCACTTCCTTTGCGATTATTTGTATGTTGCTTTCTTTTCTTCGTGCGGCAAAAAATAACAAAGAACAACGAAAAAATGTTAGAATGAAAGCAAGAAAAACGCTTCAATTTAGTTATGCTGGCATTTGTGCGGGCGGAAGTGGGAAATGGTGAAGAAGAAGAAGGAGGAAACGAAGAAGCCTAACGGGAACGGGGGCAGAATTCGTGCTGTTCTTACATTTCCATTTGGAAATAAATTTTCGCTGGCAAAGCATTTTCGCTTGATTAATTTATAATTACAAGCTGCGCGCCCGCACTGCCGCCACAGCAGCTGCTTTAAACTTGCCGCGTGCTAGTACGTGCCTTACACTCGCTCACAAACACACACAAATACTCACAGATAGACATGTACGGATTTGTTTGCGTCAGTGTGAGTTGTTTTTTACGATTTTTTAATGATACCGCGACGGTTGCCACTGCCGTTGCCTTTGAATTGCGCTCACTCCACGCCACACTTACTAACCCCCACACACACACACATACACACACACAAACATGCCTAACTCCGCTTTCCCCTGCTTTGGACAGCCTTTTCACTACAATCACCCGCATTTCATTTGGTTCTTTTTTTTTATCCGTATGACACCCCTCAAAGCTAAAATTTTTCAGCTTTTCATTTCTTTCATTTCATTTTCTTTTATTTCATTTCCTTTTATTTTCTTTTTCTTTTCGCACTGCAACAAAAAACTAAAAAGAAAAAAGGCGAAAATTGAGGAAAAATTTTGCTTGCGTGCAATTGTACTTTTCATTTCACGGCGGCTTTTCCCTCGAATGTTTCTTTCAGTGCTTTGTGCTGATTAATGTCATTTTGTTGCCAATGTTGTTGTGGTTGTGTAGTTGTTGTTGTTGTTACCATTTTCAGCTTGCATGTCAGTTTTGATTTTCTTTTTGTTTGCGGCTTCGACTCGCTGTGTGGTTTTAATGCCATTTTCCAGCAGCGTCAGCGCTCAGCCCAAACTCCCCCCCCCACCCAACCCGCCCGGACCGCCTTTAGCCGGCACCACCCACTGCCTTCTGCCATTTGCAGCGCAACGTTAATGTAAACAGCGCCACCTACAAAATGGCGTTTATTTGATTTAAATTTGCGGTTGAAAGATGTCTGACATAATTTCGCCACAAAAACACGCACACACATACAAAGAACAACCCACTAAAATGCGGCCTAATGCGTTGCCAACGCAAAATCGCAGCACTGAAAATTCAAACAAAAAGTGGAACAAATATATTTTTACTTTTTTTATTTTTAAGTATATATTTTTTCATTTATTTATTTCGATGCCTTTGCATTGTTGTGTTGGTGTTGATTTGATTTCGTTTGATTTGAGCGTGTGGCAAATTCGATGCGTGTTGCATGTTTGGCGTTTGCTTCCATGGCTATTTGTGCCAAAGCGTACTTAAAATACCGAATGTAGCCGAATGCAAATGAGTTGCCGCTAATGGCGCCGTCGTCGTCGTCGTCGGCGTTGGCGCTGGCGTTGGCCACACTTAAGCGCCGGCAGCACGCACGAAACCGTAAAAATAGTGTTAATTGTGTATTAACAAAAACAACAACAACAATAATAATAATAATGCCAACCCACAACTATGAAGACCTTCTGGCATTTGGGCATTTGCCTATTTTTAGGGGCAGCTAAGGTTAATTACTTATTTTTATTTTCGAATTGGTGTTGGCGCTCCAAGTGCCAAAAGCAAAAGTGCGAACTTTAAGTGAGATTTTGCTGATTTCACTTTCTATTTTCTATATTCGTGTGCAACTGCCGCAAGGTATGGCGTTGATTTATTGAAAAATGTAATTTGGCTGTTGTAGAAATGACACTTCAACAACAATCAACGCCAAAAGAAAGGGAAAAGCAGTGAATGCTTAATGTGAGTGTGAGCCCAATTAGGATAATAATTTTTTGTTTTTTTAGAACCTTTGGCGTTAAATGTTTTGCTTTCGGCAAAGGACATTAAAGCTGTCGGTAATGGCTAATGATTTAGGGTTTCTTCAGTTTTGAAGCTTAAACTTTTAGATTTTGTTTCATGTACTTTAAGTTGTTCTAATGAAATTAAGTCTGAGTCAGTGTTTTAGTATTATTTTGCACCAAGTCTTTGAGTTGAGAAATTAAGGTTTTGTCTGTATTTTGGTTTTAATTTGCATCAAAGTCTTTGAGTATCATTCGGAGTCAGAATTTGATGTTTGAATCAGACTGAGTACTCAATTTGAGGCTTTTTAGTTAGATTTAGTTTTGAGAAAGTTTTAGTTAAGTTGAGTTTAAGTTGAAGTCTGCACTTTAGCTTTCTTATTGATTTTCTTCTTAGTCCCAGTTTTCGGCTCTCTCAGAGTCTGAGTTTGATTTGTAGTTCAGTTAGTGTTGTGGGTTTGTGTAAGTCTATGTTTTCAGATTTAATTCTAAGCCTTGATTTAAGTTTACGTCTAAGTTTGCATTTTAGTTTTAGTTTATTTTCAGTCTGAGTCTCTTCCTGAACTTTAGTTAAATCTTAATGCGGTTGAGTTTGAATTTGAGCCTCAGTTAGAGTCTGAGTCTGAGCATGAATATAAGTCTGGGTTTTATTTTCAGTCTTAATCTTTCAATGAAAACCGATGGATAAGTCTTGGCCTGAATCTAAATTTTAGTCTTAGTGTGAGTCGTACGCTCATTTTTACTTAAATCTTAAATCTTGATCTAAGTCTTCGTCTGAGTTTGAATTTTAATTCCAGGGTCAGTCTGAGTTTGTGATTGAGTCAGAATCTGAGCCGAACTTAAAATTAGAGTTTGAATATGAGTCCAAGTTTTAATATCAATTTCTGAGACTCATTTTCACTCTTTCTTCAAGTTGGGTTTTAGTCTCAAAATGAATCAAGCCTTTGCCTTAGGCTTAGTTTTAGTCCTTGTTTTAATTTTAAATTTAATTTTAGTCTTAGTTTTCGTCTTAGTCTAAGTCCTTGTTTTAATTTCAATTTTAATTTTAAATGTAATTTTAGTCTAAGTCCTTGTTTTAATTTCAATTTTAATTTTAAATGTAATTTTAGTCTCAGTCTTAGTTTTAGTCTTAATCATAGTCATAGTCTTAGCCTTAGTGTTAGTCTTAGTGTTAGTGTTAGTCTTAGTCTTAGTCTTAGTCTTAGCCTTAGCCTTAGTCTTAGTCTTAGTCTTAGTCTTATAATAGTTTTAGTTTTAGTTTTAATTTTAGTCTTAATCATAGTCATAGTCTTAGCCTTAGTGTTAGTCTTAGTGTTAGTGTTAGCCTTAGTCTTAGCCTTAGCCTTAGTCTTAGTCTTAGTCTTAGTCTTAGTCTTAGTTTTAGTTTTAGTTTTAGTTTTAGTTTTAGTTTTAGTTTTAATTTTAGTCTTAGTCTTAGTCTTAGTCTTAGTCTTAGTCTTAGTCTTAGTCTTAGTCTTAGTCTTAGTCTTAGTCTTAGTCTTAGTCTTAGTCTTAGTCTTAGTCTTAGTCTTAGTCTTAGTCTTAGTCTTAGTCTTAGTCTTAGTCTTAGTCTTAGTCTTAGTCTTAGTCTTAGTCTTAGTCTTAGTCTTAGTCTTAGTCTTAGTCTTAGTCTTAGTCTTAGTCTTAGTCTTAGTCTTAGTCTTAGTCTTAGTCTTAGTCTTAGTCTTAGTCTTAGTCTTAGTCTTAGTCTTAGTCTTAGTCTTAGTCTTAGTCTTAGTCTTAGTCTTAGTCTTAGTCTTAGTCTTAGTCTTAGTCTTAGTCTTAGTCTTAGTCTTAGTCTTAGTCTAAGTCCTTCTTTTAGTTTTAAATTAATTTTTAGTCTTAGTTGTTGTCTTAGTCTAAGTCCTTGTTTTAATTTTAAATTTAATTTTAGTCTTAGTCGTAGTTTTAGTCTGAATCTGATTCTGAGTCTTCCTTTGAGTCTAAATCTGTGTGTGAGTCAGAGTCTGTGTTTGTATCTGAGTCTTCATTTGAGTCTTCCTTTGAGTCCAAATCGGTGATTGAGTCTAAATCTGTGTGTGAGTCAGAGTCGGTGCTTGAATTTGCGTCTTTCTTTGACTCTGGTTCAAGTCTGAGATGTATTAAATTTGTTGTAGTTGCAGTCAACTTTTTTGCTGCTCTTCTCTCCACTACTAAATCTGCTTCAATTTCCTAGTTGAACACCCACCAGCTTCTTTTTCTCCTCATTTCAACCCGAACACTCTTTCCAAACATCAATGTTCTTATCTTTTGTAGAAAGTTTCCCCTCCGTTCCACCGTTTCGCCTTCGATTTTCTCACGTCCAATGGCTTTTAAGTCACGTCTTCAGAATTGCTGGCGCGTATGTTGCCTTCGTTCATTTTCAATTTCTCTTCGCTCGACTACATTTGCATGCACAATCACTGTTTTCAAAGCGCTTATCGAATTCATCACATCATCATCATCAACAAGAACAACAACAACAACAACGCCATCAATACTACATACACTGAACTCTCTCAAACCTGACACATTCAACGTGTGTTTGCTCGTCCGCTGCAGCATCAATGCTGTTTTCTTTTCTCGCTGCTGCCAGTGTTGCCAAAAAACAAACAAAAAAACCAACAAAACACTGGCACTGATCCTTTTATGCACCTTTACTGCTTTCACTACTAGTTTACACTGCTCTGCTTTTCCGCTTTCTCTGCCTTTCCCACTACACTGCGACTGACTCGTCTTGCACTAACAACAACAACAACTGCACTTTGCGCAACTTGGCCATTCTTGGAATGCGGCCGACATGAACTGCGCCGCTCAAGCTTTTAAAAAATTATTTTCTTTTGCGCGCGCCGCCCCGCACCCGCAGCCGCGCCAACGTCACTCGACAAGCATTCAGCGCTTTCATCAGCATAATCGTAACCTTTTCAGCCCATTTCAACAGCAACAACAACAACAACGAAAACAACGCGACAGGCGGCAACACCTCGTTTTTCCATGTGCATTCTGACGACGTCGTTTTTTTCGGCGTCTTTGGTGTCGCTCAACTGCCGGGCGTTTTGTTGTTGCAACTGGCAACACTTTTCGTCCCACTTGGCACTCTATTAAATGCGGTCTTTGTTTGCATTAGAACGAGACAATAAAAGTGATGAAGTGATTAAAAGTGGTAGCTGCAACGCGGCAACAACAGCAACAACAATGCACAGAAGCTGTCGCTCTGATAGTGAAGGCGGCAACGATAATCGTTGTAGCTTACACATTGTTTTAAAGCTCGAGTTGAGTTGAGCGGAAAAAAGAAAAGTGTGAGGCGGCCACTATTGAAAATTGATGTATTGGCGAAAAAGAGTTGTGAAGAATTTGATGGGCCGGCAATGTCCTTTATGACCGTTTTTGTTTTGGTAGTTTTTGTTAGCCTTCTTGGCTGTTTTTGTATTTAGCCAAATGCGGTTGAGTTTTGTTTTTCTTGGGGAGCGGAGTGTTATGGAAAGGTGAAATTTTTGCAAGCAGATTTTTAGGCGAAAATTTACGAAAATTCTCTCTAATCCTAAGAAGAAGTGGAGTCATATAAAGTCAGTATCTGGTTTGAGTTATTTCTTTTATCTCTTACATCCACTATTCACATTTTTGGTTGACTCGTTTAGATTAGCTTTCAAGCAAAAGATTCCGCAGTCAGATGTTGAACTTTTGGAGCTTAAATGCCGGTTTAAAGCTTTCAAAAGCTAAACTAAGTGATTTGCGTTGAAGAAATTTTAGCAGAATTTAATAAGTTTTAATTGGTTGCGTAGGAGCAAAATGAAATTTCTGGGCTTTGAATGTGACTGATGAATACACCGTGCGACAGCATTTTTCACACCGAGAAAAATACATATGTGCGTAAAACTAGAGACGAAATATATTAATACTGCGTACTCAGTTTTTCATTTTCACATCCTTTGTCCTTTTAAAAGGACTTCAAAATTTTGAAGGGGATTAAAAATAAAAAAAATATAAAAAATACTTAACCTTGAATATGGCGATATGTATATCAAATGAAAGAGGAAAGGCTCAAGAATTTAAATAAAATTGATTTTTATCTATTTCTAAAAAAAGGATATGAAAAAAGTTCTTTGAAAATTTTAATCCTTTATATCCTTGAAAATTTACATGGAATTTTCTTGAAAAGTAAGTATATTAAAAACCCTGATCACGTGTCAAAATTTTATTACTCTGATTTTATTAGTTCGAAAGTTATTAAATGAAGTTATTAATGAAGTACAAAAATTCTAATTTATTTGAGTATCAGTATTTTATATAATAAATAGATACAAAATGAATGAAGCGAGAAATTTTTACACGTGATCAAGGAGATTTTGGGTTTTAACATTCTTATTTTGCAAGAAAATGCGATGTAAATTTTCAAGGATATAAAGGATTAAAATTTTCAAAGGACCTTTTTCATATCCTTTTTTTTACAAATAGATAACAAATTTATTTTATTTAATTTTTTGAGCATTTCCTCTTTCATTTGATATACATATCGCCATACTCTAACAAGGTTAAATATTTTTTATATATTTTTTAATTTTTTATGCCCTTCAAAATTTTTAAGTAAGTATTTTTAAAAGGACAAAGGATGTACAAATGCAAAACTGAGTACGCAGTATTACTATGGTTGGTCTCTAGTTTCACGCCCATATGCATTTTTTCCGGTGTGAACAATTTTTTTAATTTTTGTCGCACGGTGATATAGGTCCATCTTAAAATTGGGTTCTATTTGAGCTTGTTTGCAGTAATAATTGTCAAGTATGGTTTGATTAAACGAAGGTAAAATTATGTTAAGGTGGCTTTCAGGAGCCGGAAGTTGAGTCTATTGTGATACTACAAAACGAAAGGAATGATTTGTTCCTATTGAAAGTATATCACAGGCGGATTAAGCCAGTTTTATGTTGTTTGTGGATTAATCATAGCAGGCCACATTTATTGGCTGTTCTGAGGTCATCTTAAGTTGTTTAAGAATGGAGAGCCTGGAATTTTTCATCTCCGCTTAGAGACAGTGGCAGAGAAAGCCTTCTCTTCTTCTTGGTTTGGCTTCTTCTTTGCTGAGCTTAAGCGCATTGCAGCGCCTAAAAGTATGAAATGGTTATTCCCGGAGCAATCTAAATCAACTCTATGAAACTACAGAAATAAAAATTTTGCGGTCTTCAAACCGCCAAACTCCGACCATATTTCAAGGCGATTTGTAGCTAATAAACCAGCCCAATTTTTATGGCCAAAACGGTCTATAACCCATGAATGAAAGGATGCACAGATGCGATGCATTCCCGAAGTCGTCGTCGTCTGTACTGCTTCGCCTCTCGATAGCAACGCAAGTCTGCTTATGTTTTACACAATTTCTAGCCTTTTGTACTACACACACAAAAGCCCACATAAACATTTTCATCATTCGTGCCACGGACAAAGGCCGAGTTGTTCGTGTTTTGCATTGCCAACTCTTTCTGTTTCTGTTTGTATGTAATTTTCCCCGTTTTATGTGCCACAGATCGTTATCCCAAATGACGTGGTGGACGTTTGTCAGCATTGTCAACAGCGCCGACGCTGACAAAGTCAGAGCGCATAATTAACAAACGGGGGCTGAGTCACTCAGGCGTCGTGGTCCGGCGTGTTTGGCGCAAGTTCAAGCGTCTGGCTGCGTCGCTTGTCCTGTCAAACGGTGAGTTGTTTCAATGCTGCTGCAATGTTTCTGCAAACGTTGCATTTTGTTCTATTGTGTATTGCAGCCGAAGTTGGGGACGGGGGCGCTTTTTGGCATTAGAGATGTCGATTTGTAGCTGTTTTATGATTGAGGGTTTTTTGGGAAATTGTCAAATAAATTATCTCATAAAAAATTGGGAATTGTTGAGATGTTGTTTGGGATCAATTCTGATTTTATTCAAGTATATTTATTGCTCAATAAAATTTTGATGTACCCATTTCCTTAGCCATTCTTGTATGTGTTCTCTGGGCAGTTTACAGAATGGTTCAGGATCCATCAGTGACGGCACTGCAACTCTTTTGGCAGGGGGCTTGTTGAACTTTGTGTTCTGAGATCCATTGTTACTTTATAGACCTACAGTCTCCAAACAAATGTTCAAGAATAATAAGAAGAATATTTTTAAGAATCCTGGAGCTTCCTGGGACAGAAATTTGACATTTAATTGGTAACTTTTTCGAAAGAGAAAATGGCTGAAAACTTGTTTGAGACAACTTTGAAATGTTCAATGTTATTTGATTGACAAAATATGAAACAATTTTGAAACTTTTTGTGAAAATCTTTGATGAGCATAATTTTAGAATTTTCGTGATGATATCTTCCACGAAATTTTAATAGTTTAAAGAAAAATGTTTTGACAGAAAGTTGAAATTTTTATAATAAAGATTTGTCTGGTAAACTCTTTAAATTTGCAATAATTGTTAAATTTTTTCATTGAGTCTTGGATAAAATTTTTGTCAAAAACGATGAGTGAAGTTTCAAAATTTTCAAAATGAATTCTTCGAAGTAATATCAGAATAAGAAGAAGAATAAGAAAAATAAGTGGTAAATAGGAAATTAGAGTTTTGTAATAAAATTTTTTCTAGTAAAATATCGAATTTTTTTTTAGAAAATGTAAATTTTTTAATGGAAACTTGATACAAGTTTCATTAAAAATCTTTTATGACTATGAGTTCAGAATTTTTGAGATAAATTCAGAAGTTTTAAGACCAAATTGTTTTACAGATAGTTTAAGTTTTTATTATAAAGTTTTCGATATTAAAATCGTAAAATTTGAAACAAATAAAAAAACAATTGTTGAACATTGGGTAAAATTTTCGTCCTTGATGAGTGTTATTTCAGAATGAATTTTTTGACGTCATCTTAGAATTTTTAAAAATAAGTGGTAAACAGAAAATTAGATTTTAAATAATAAAATTTCTTTTAGTGAAATATGAAAATTTTAAAAAATTTTTTGCATTTCTTTATTAACCTTGTCACAATTTTTGAACAAAATCTTTTTTGAGTGTCTTTTGAGCGGAGTTGTTCGAAAAAATCATATGAGTTTTGAAAGACAAGTTTTGGACAGACAGTTACATTTTAAGTAATAAAGTTTTCTCTTGTAAAATGTCAGAATTTTCGAAAATTTTTTGACTTGTTTTCATTGAATCTGAACAAATTTCATTCAAAATCTTTTTTATGAGTAAAGTTCAGAATTTTAGACAAGAGTTCTTTGGCGTAATCGCAGAATTTGTAAGAAGAAGTTTTGGCCAGAAAGTTAGCTTTTAGAAAATAAAGTTTTTGTAGTAACATCTAAAATTTTCGTAAAGTTTTGTCATTTTTTCACTCCATCCTAAAAGATTCGAGGAATTTTTTTTTCTAAATTTCTTAATTTAAGTGATAAATTTTTACTTAATTCTTCAGTAAATTTTCCGAATTTTCGAAGTAAGTTTTTGTTAAAAGAAGAAGAAATTTTTCAGAAATTTATTAGATATGTTTTGAACAAAGTATCAGAATTTCACAAGAGTTTTCAGTACTCTTCTCTAATAAAATCGCAGAGTTTTCAAGAAAGCTTTAATAAAGAATCTTTAACAATTTGAAATAATTTTATAGACAGAATTTCGGATAACAAATATTTTTGATAGAAGTCTACGGTGCAACATTTTTCTAATAATAAATAAATATTTTTGAACCTTGGTGTCTTTTTCTTTTTCTTCATAAAATAGGATTCATTTTGAAAAAGTAGTTTTAACAGACAACATTTTCAAAGTGACTTGGTCACAAAATTCTGAAGCTTTTTAAAATATCGAAACCTTAGTGACAATTCTCACTTTCAACATTTCTGAATGAAAATTTACAGTTGACATTATTAAAAAAATTCTGAAGCATTCGAAACCTTTGATTCTTTCAAAATCTTGCAATCTAAGTGACAGTATTTTTTTATAAAAACTTATTAATTTCAGGATGTTAGTTTTAATAGACAATAAGATGTTGTTGTTTTAGTGACTTTCTTCATATATTTCGAAAACTTCTGAGGTATTTTAATTTTGGAAAATCTTTGAATTACATATATTGAAAGTTTTTTCTAATTAAAATCGAAATATTTTTGAGAAATTACTTTTACAATATTAAAAAAATATTGGAGATTTTGTTCACGTAATCGGAAATGTTTGAAAGTTTTTTTTCTCAAAACATTTTGAAATCATAGTGACAA
Source organism: Melieria picta (assembly GCA_964056695.1). NCBI lineage: Eukaryota > Metazoa > Arthropoda > Insecta > Diptera > Ulidiidae > Melieria > Melieria picta. The sequence continues at coordinate 48,845,673 of OZ057399.1, forward strand.
CTATTTTGCTTTCATAAAATCTAAATAATTTCGAAATCGCAGTTTCAATAAAAAAAATTTACAGGTGACTTTGTTCAAGGAATTTAGACGTTTTTGAAGTATGTTGTTTTACAAAAGCTTCTAAATTCCTTGAACAAAGTCACCTTTAAATTTTGTTTATTCCTTATAAAATCTAAATAATTTCAAAAAATCAATTGCCATAAAATCTTGTTATCTTTTTATATCTACTTTCTTTGTAATTGAATCCCTGTACGAACTGTTGAAATGAATTCCGGGATTACGGAATTTCCATCACTAAACAACACACCATAGATTTTGTGCTATAAATTGTTAATGAATGCAAAATTGTTGACAAATATTTGCCATTCGTTTCGAATTAATAAAAGTAGGTACATATTTCAGTGTGTTTGCAATTAAAACGTTATCAACTATGCACAGCGGGTTGAGTTGTTGTGCACACAAATTTTTTTTAAATTTTCACAATTTAGGATCAACGAATTTCAAACAGAATTTAAATCACTTGAAGCAAATCGATTGGTTTTGATTGATTTATTTATGGCCCAAATATGTCTTTTTAATTGTTAATTTCTTTACATGGCTTTAAATTTAATACAATTAAATTCAATTTAATCTTTTCAATACAAAAATTTAAAGCATTGAAAATGGTTTTTTTTTATCCAAATGTTATTTTTACCTGTAAAATTTCAACTATCTGTAAAATAGCCCGAAATTATGGGCTAAAAATAATATAAATCAAATTGTTTAACTTTCCAAAAATATTACTGAACACAATCTGCATAAATTCATGCAAATTTATGCGACAACAGAAATGCAAACACACACACATACAACACACAACACAAACGCACATTTGTGAGCAAACAAGACAGCATCGACACGCAAACAGTTTTGCATAAATTTGCGAACGTCAATAAAATAATTTTTGGCAACAGGCCTCGAAAAACCGCCCTTCGCCCCTCTAAAGAAAAAACAGTAACAAAATCTGGCAATATGGGCAAAAGTTTTGCCTAAAACTAACACAGCCGCATCGAATGGCCCACATATGACAACCACACACACACACACGCACGCAGAGCTCAACAGACAAATATCACTCAATAAATTTAATGCATTATCGGTGCATTTCAGCTCAGCCGCTCAGTGTTGCATTCGGTGGGTCGGTCGACTCTATTCGGCGGCTGAAATGGACGAGTCGACGAGTCGGTGTGCAGCAACGTATTTCGAAAATTTGATCACATAAAACGTGCGAAAATGATGCCAATTGCAGTGCAATTTTCAAATAATTGCAACAACAACAATCACAAAATATTGGCATCGCTGGTCGAAAGAATGGACAAGTTGAAAGACAACAACAATGTGTACTCGTATATGGTGAGTTCGTAAATTTGAGTTGCAAACTGTTGCTACAAAACGGTGCATTTAAGCTTTGGCAATAACAACTACAACAACAACAACAACGCAATGAGTCAACAGTCATCAGTTGGTTATAAACGACTGATTTGTGCTCTACTTATGAGTTAGTTGAATTCAGTTTTAAATTTGTTCAATGATTTTTAATATAAAAATAAATATTATTCAGAGTAAGTATTGACCACAAACCTGCGGTTCATGGGTTTGAATCACAACAACAGACAGTTTTCGGACAGAATCTCGAACGGTGGTAACGTTTTGTCTTGAAGAATATCTAAATTTTTAAAGTGACTTATTTTTAGAGAAGTGATTCCGTAAAAAGAGTCACTTGAAAAATTTATAGTTTATTTATTATAAATTTCGAAGTATAATTACAAAATTTTCTTATTACGTTTTCTCTAAAAAATCATTGCAGTTTTCATGTCACTTTTTTGACACAAACTTTAGTGGTAACATTTTTCCAACAAAATCTCTTTACTTCTCAGGACAAGTGGAAGTTTTACTTAAGAATATCCAAACATTTGCAAAAAACCTTAATTGACAGAATTTAGAAATTTCGAAGTTATGTTTTTAACAAAATTTCGTAATTTAAGTCTTAACTTTTTCTTATATAATTGAAGAAGACTTTGAGAGCTAATTTTTTCGGCAGAATTTAACTTTTTCTGGGAGTAACAAAAACAAATCCGGATCAGGTTTCGAACAAAATCTCGGAAATTTAGTTTCAACTCTTTCTCTAGTAAAATCTCAAAGTTTTTGTGGTGATTTATTCACAGAATCTTGAAACTTTCAATACAAAATAGCTGAATCTGAAAATTTTCGAGTAATTTTGTGCCACATAATTTTATCATTTTCCATGGCAGATTGTTAACAGATTTTGAAAATTTTATTTTATTCGTAGTTTTTTCTCTGTTAAAATCTTAAAAGTTGTTGTGTTGACTTTCCTTAAAGAATCTTAAAACGTTCGATTTATTGTTTTTTAAAAATTTTAAGACTTGAAGTAATTTTTTTTGTTTAATTAAATCTGACAACTTACGAGCTAATATTTCTAAAAGGATCTTAAAATTTCTTATTGCAGACTATGCACGAAATTTTCTTTTCTCTAGAAAAATCTCTAAAGTGTTTGTGTTGACTTTTCTATAGAAAAATCTCTAAAGTGTTTGTGTTGACTTTTCAAACAGATTTTTGAAACTGTCGATGCAAAATTTAAACTAAAATTTCAGCCTTTAAGTGATAACTTTTTTTCTGATCTGATTAATTTGAGCTTTTTTCACAACTGTACAATTACAAAATTTCCCATGTAAGGTTACGGATGGAATCACTGTGGGTTACTCAGTAACTTGGTAACTTTTTGACAAGTAAAATCTCAAAAATGATCGTGTTAACTTTCTTCACAGAATCTCATAAGTTGTGAAATAAAATTTGCCGTCAAATTTCTGATATATTTGTGGTAACTTTTCTCATAGAAGTTCATTATTTTCTAAGATATGTTTCATACAGAATCTTAGAATTTTAGTGATAAGGTTTTAAGTGATAAGGTTTCCTTTAATAAAATTTCAAAATTGTATAAATGATTTTCTGTATAAATTTGTGAAACTTTTGAAGAATTTTGTTTGCCAAAACTCTAAGAAATGGTCAAAGTAAATTCTTGACCCAATCTTTAAATTAGCTTTTAGAAATTAAAATTAAAAATTTTCAAGGACAATTTTTGTACCGAATTTAGGAATTAAGTTTTAGTGATTAAGTTTTCTTGAATAAAATCTCAAATTTAAGAAATGAAAATCTTTATAGATTTTTAAAACTTTTGAATAATTTTTTTGGACCAACTCTAACAATTTAAATGACAAGTTTTGTACAAAAGTTGGGGATTTTAGTGATAAGGTTTTCTTTAATAAAATATCAAACTTAAGAAAAATTTTTTTATAGATTTTTAAAACTTATAAAAAAGTCAAACTCTAAAAATTTAAGTGATCACTTTTCTTGCAAATGGTCAAAGTAAATTTTTTTCCCAAAATTTAAGGTAATTTTTCCCATAGAATTTAAGTATTTCCAAGAACAAGTTTTGTACAGAAATTAGCGACTTTACTGATAAGGTTAATGAATGAAATTTCTAATGTTCTTTTATCTAATTAATGAAGGATTAATATTTTCAAAATTATTGCTTTATGGAATCTTGAACTTAGAATGTAATTTTCCTTTGGTAAAAACTTGGCATTTAAAAATGAATTTTTTTTTTGTAAAAAGGTCATAATTTGCAAGGTAATGTTTTTTAGGCAATCTTGAAATTATTGAGTAAACATTTCAACAGAATTAAATTAAAAAATTTATTAATTTTTCGAAATCGTTGTTCTACAAAACCAATCAAGTAATAAATTGTTCTTTGGTAAAATAAAATAAAATAAAATAAAATAAAATAAAATAAAATAAAAAGAAATAAAATAAAGTAAAATATAGTAAAATAAAATAAAATTAAATAAAATAAAATAAAATAAAGTAAAATAAAGTAAAATAAAATAAAATAAAATAAAATAAAATAAAATAAAATAAAATAAAATAAAATAAAATAAAATAAAATAAAATAAAATAAAATAAAATAGAATCAAATCAAATCAAATCAAATAAAATAAAATAAAATAAAATAAAAAAAAAATAATAATATAAAATAAAATAAAATAAAAAAAATTAATAAAAATAAAATAAAATGAAACAAAATAAAATAAAATAAAACAAAATAAAATAAAATCAAACAAAATAAAATAAAATAAAATAAAATAAAATAAAATAAAATAAAATAAAATAAAATAAAATAAAATAAAATAAAATAAAATAAAATAAATCAAATCAAATCAAATCAAATCAAATCAAATAAAATAAAGTAAAATAAAATAAAATAAAATAAAAAAATTAAAAAAATAAAATAAAATGAAACAAAATAAAATAAAATAAAATAAAACAAAATAAAATTAAATGAAACAAAATAAAATAAAAACAAATAAAATAAAATAAAATAAAATAAAATACAATACAATAAAATAAAATAAAATAAAATAAAATAAAATAAAATAAAATAAAATAAAATAAAATAAAATAAAATAAAATAAAATAAAATAAAATAAAATAAAATAAAATAAAATAAAATAAAATAAAATAAAATAAAATAAAATAAAGTAAAATAAAATATAATATAATAAAATAAAATAAAATAAAATAAAATAAAATAAAATAAAATAAAATAAAATAAAATAAAATAAAATAAAATAAAATACAATACAATAAAATAAAATTGGAGCTTTTTTAGGAGAGTTTTGGGTAGAAAATTTATATTTTAGTAATAAGTTTTCGTATATGTAGTAAATTCTCAAAATTAGCGAGGCATGTCTTTTTTACAAAATCTGGAAAATATTAAAGTATGATTTTTCATATAAAAATGTGGTTACTTTCGAGGTTCAGTTTTAATAAAATTCCTCAAAAATTCATACCAGACGCGTTGCTTGTTTCATCAGGAAACCATCTAAAGAACGGCCAGACATCGATTCCCTCTTAAATGCTTAAAATGTCCATGTATTGCGCATGCAAAGACGGATTTTGGGGGTTGCAAACCCCTACAAATATCTATTTTACAAAAATTGTGTGTAGATAATGGAACCAGGTTATATAAAAAGTTCTGTACGAAACTCCTAAAAAACAATGCATACATTTCTTTCACTGAAAACCCCTCCATTCGGTTATTACAAGCGGCCGACCAAAGTTAAATTGTTCAACCCGATAACTCGGCGTAGGGTACAAAAAACGAATTGCTGTAAAAATATTCTGTGCAGTTTGCACTAATCCACTGCCATTTACTGTTTAGAACGTTGTCCACTACCCAAATTCCAGTCCAGCCGCAATTTTGCTCCTTCCTGCTCCGGCATGCCGCGCCCTATCCCCCCTTTGAAATGCGCTCACATCGCTTATGCACATTCACGTCTGTTGCTTCATATGTAAATTTTATAAAAGTTAAATTTGTACATTTTCCGAATTTATGTTCGCCCCGGTGTATGCACAGTGCATACGAAATAAAATGCAAATTGCATTAAGTGCTTTTGAATTTAGTGCCGCATTTCGTTGCCGTACGCAGCTCGGCTCGTTTGCGGTGCGGCAGCAGAGGGGTGAGAATTAGAAAGAGACGGGTGGTGGGCGGGGCGAGAGGCAAATTGCATGTGCTGGCGCTGGCTACTGTCACTGCGAACTGGCCAGAAGCCAGTGGCAAGGAGTGCCGTCAAAATGGTAACAGCAGCAGCCGGACTTTAAGGCCGTGTTTGATTTATTTAACCGCGCGTGCGTTGTGTTGTTGTGTGTGTGTGCGGCACTTGCAACTTGCACCCTGTTGCCAACGGTACATTTCCGCATCTTATAAAATATGCAAAAAGGGTTTCGAGCGTCTTGCATTCGGGTTCAATTTTGAACTGTTGCTGCCATGGCGGTTCGGTTGTTTGGGGATTGGCAACGAGTTGTGGGCCAATCTGGCTATTTGTTTAATAGAATCTGGATTGAGAAGTTAAAACTGAGAAATCTTTGTAGGAGTTTATGCTTTGCATGTTTGCTTTACTATGCGAGCTGCTCAGAGAGTGGGATGTCCTTAAGTGAAGCAATTTTGATGGTGATATATAAATTATGGTCATGGTTCCAAAACAAAACAAAAACTTTGGCATCTTTCTTTTCTTTAAGAACACTAAACAGCGCAGCTCTAATTCTATAACCTTAGAGGTATGAATTCTTAAGCGTTTTCCTGTCAGTCTTAACTACTTAAAAATTTCAAAGGATGGATCCTTTTTGGATGAGATTTCTGTTGAACTTCGAAAGACCAACAAATGTGGTTGGGTGCGACTTTTAGTTGAAATTGCTTCAGTTAGAGAAGGCACAATGGTTCGTCACTGATCCACTGCTTCTCAGATCTCTGTTAGATCTCCTTCAATTTTTTTTAGTTTAGTTTATAAAGTCAATGATGTGAACCGATGGAAAAACACTAACTTTTCAGGAAACGAGTTTAAAGTTTCGGAGGCGGAGGAGTTGTAGGCGGAGCGCGGTGCTTTGTTCCTGAATTTGGACGTGAAGGAGTTCGAGTAGAGACAAAATATTTTAGGAAATAATTCCAAACATATTAAACTTAAAAATTAATTAAAAAAAATTTTCAAAAATTTCTAATTTCTAAACCAGGCGCTGGCCTTAACACAACAATGAATACAATAATTTCATATAAATTGATCTTTAGAACTGAGAATCTAAAACTTAAAGAAGTTGTCTGGGGCAATTTTAAAATCAACTTTAGAAAAAGTGAAGTTTATGTCCAGAGTTTGACCCACTTTATTAAACTCAGAGAGGACTCTGGCAATTGGGGAAAAATTCATAACTACACAAATCCATTTTAACGTAGAAAGAAAGATCAATGCGATGAGCTTTTTGAAGGTACTAGGAAAGCAATAGACCCTAACAGCGAGACCTAACACGAACATTAGAAGGATTACGATTCTTCTATTTTCAAGCGTCTTTAAATGTTTTCACAGCTCTCAAATCAGTCATTATTGGAAATTTGTACTATTCTTGTTTTACTGAAACACCTTTGAGTATACCGTCTTGATGATCTAAGGATGATCAGTAGAATTCGATTCAGTAGAATCGAGTGATTTTATTTTAAACTTACTGTTTGGATTTTTATGCTCTTTAAATTTATTTAAAGTTGTTTGCTTACCTGCAATAAAAGAAACATAAAGATTTGGTTAATTTTAAAATATTCAACAAAATTCATAAAAGTATATGTGAAAATGGTTTTCGTCAAATCGTAGGTAAATTGTCTGCAAAATCTTTTGGGCCAATTTTTCGCTGTTATAGATTCATACTTTTGGTGTTTAAAGTATTGCGAAACAATCTAATTCCAGATCAGGAGATTTCCTCCTAGATTTAGGAGATTCTTGGCCTTTTAGGAGAATTTTTAGGAGAAAGAATTGTTTAAGTGAAAAATTAGGTTAAGTGAAAGAATATTTTTTAATTAAATTTTTTTTATTTAACTAAAATAGAAATGCAGGTCCCATTTTTATTTGGCATTCTGCCTAAAAATTAATTCGTTCAACTGAAATTTTGCATAAGTGAAAAATTCGGTTAAGTAAAAAAAGATTTTTTTAAATTTTTATGTTTTAATTTTTTATTTAACTAAAATAGAAATGCAGGTCCCATTTTATTATGTTGGCTGAAAATTAGTTCGTTTGAAAAATTAAAATTAAATTAAATTAAAATTTAGGTTAAGTGAAAGAATATTTTTTTTGTTTAACCGAAACACTCTGTTTAACTGAAACAGAAATCAAAGTCTAATTTTTTGGGTATTTTGCCTTAAAATTACTTCATATAAACGAAACTTTGTATAAGCGAAAAATTCGGTGAAGCAATATTTTGACTCCAAAACATAAATTTAAACTATTTCAACTCTGCTTAAGTTAAAAAATTTAATAATTTCATTTCATAATTTAATAATATTGTCCTGTTATTATTTGGCCATATTATTGCAACCCTGATAAGTGTATCAGCTGATTTCTGTAGTTGGCGCGGTTGGCTTTTGAAGTTTCAACAAAATTAGAAAATTTTGAAATTAGAATGTCTTTTTCTTTCACTCATCCGAAGTACATCGAATTGAAAGGAATTTCACTTGACCCGAGTTCGTTTAACTCGAATGTGCTAAATTAATTTTTTTTTGTTAATATTGCGAAAACATATTTTAGCGATTTAGTATAAAACATAATTGAAATAGTACACTTTTTTAATGTATGTTTAGTGTGACCCTATGGTCACGCTAGGCGCTACCGGGTTAACTGCAAACACCAGTGAACTGCAACTAAAAGGCCGTAAAAAAATCGACTTGCAGTTAAGCGGACTCGACTGTACTTAATTAAAATACTAAATGGTTTTTACTTTTCTTTGTAGAGGAAATTGATTTGTAATAGCGATTTTTTAAGGCTCTCTGATTTATGGAACTAACTCGACTAAGGCGCATCAAAAGTCTATTCCTTTCTACGCAATTTTGTAGAAAACTTTGAGGTAAATTAGTTGTTGAAGCCTTTCTTAAGATTCCATAGATGAATCTCACATAATCAGAAGGATCACGTAGATTTTTTTTTTTTGGAAAGTTTTATAGGATTTCTTAAGAAATAATTTGGCTTGAAGAATGAGTTATACAGATTTCATGGCAATTCATCATAGTGAGAGGCTCTCTCGGTTTTTATGGCTCTCACAGAAATACTAAGTTATACCTCATGCCCGCTTTTATGGTATCACCAGGCGTTGACTTGTTGGCCTTTGCGTGTGTCGTGGCAATTAATTTCTGAGCCCGAATAACCAAATCCACGCTCCCTCCAACTCGTGCAAAATGTTATTAACGCTGCTAAAAAAAAATATTTTCAGAGGTATTGTTTTCTTGTTTGATATGCGACACGGACTGCTGCATGACACAGCATTAATTTAACTTAATTTAATTTGATTTTTTTTGTAATAAAGTAAAAGCCCAAAATAGACTTTCACAATGCAGCAGCTTTGACAGTTTTGTGCTGTCAATTAAATATGTTGCAAACATGCGTTGGTTGTCCTGTTTGGTGGTGGCTACTTGCTACTACTAGAGGGGTGAAGGGGCGTAGTGCTGTTCGACTCGGACACTAAATTAGCATTAGTGATGCTTACGGGAGCAGTTAGTGGCGGTTGGCCGAGCAGAATTGTGCAGTTGCGTCCAAAACACATTGAAATTTATGTTAATAGATAAGCAATTATGCCATATTTATGTATAAGCAGCAACGTTCGAACAATGTTAACAGTAACAACAATAACAGTAACTTCAACAACAACAACAACAACGACAATGTAAACAACAAACAATATGCAACAATATGCAAAATAGATTGTCAATAGTTGCCAACTGACAATGCTGCAATTGCTCTGTATATATATACATAAACATATATATATATAGATTTGTATATACATGTGTTGTTGTTAGTGTTATTGTTGTCGTTGACAGTTTGGCGCAGAGCAACATACAAATTGTCAACGTGATATTGCACTTCAATTTTCAATTCTTTTCTACAGTGTGCGCCATTGTTGCTATGTGCTTTTGTTGTTGTATTTGTTGTTGTTGCTATCGAAAATTGTTGTATGTATTACAATGTGCTGCCTGATGCTGCTGCTGATGCTTTACTGTATTTATGTTGCATAAATATACACACACACACACACATGTATGCACGCATACATTGACAACATGAACAACAACAACAATAATAACGAGATCAACTGACATAACGGCACTGCGAAGCGGAAATGCAAATGCGTACAATGTTTGTTGTTGTTGTTGCATCCTGCTACTGTTGCTTGACAATTCGGTTGTTGTTGTTGTTGTTGTTATTATTGTTGCTGTTGCCGCTGTCGCAACAAACGGAAACTGAATAAACACCACTGCACGCTGTCAGCGATGGAGCAAAACGCTTCTCGTACGATGGCAATGATGCTTGTTGTTGTTGTTGTTGTTCTGGTAAAATGTATAGTGGGGTTTGAAGAGGGAAGAGAGAGAGAGTCGCAAGCAAAAAAAAAATAAAATGGCGCTACTCATAGCAACATTTCGCATGCACTCAACGCACACGTAGGCATTCATTCATTCATTCATTTAGATGCAACAACGCATACGTACACTCATCCACTCACACACACACACACACACACGTACAAATTCTTCCGTTCATGTTCTTGTTGTTGTTGTTGTTTTTGTTGCGGTTATTATGCTGCACAAATAGCACAGAAGGCAAATTGTTTAAATGAAACGCAACGAAGGCGCAACGCGTCGTTTTGGTTTGATGCGCGTGTTGCTGTTACTGTTGTTGTTGTTGTTGTTGCCACTCAACGTCCATGTCGTCGCCATTTCAGCCGTTTGGCTTTGTTTGTGCATGTCGCATACAATTGCAATGCAATTTTTGCTCATTTGCATTTTAACAAAAATAATCACGCTCATCATTGGTTCATGTCTTCGTCATATAACAACAACAACAACGACCATAGACATCATTGCCATCAGAGTTGTAGTTGTTGTCGCTAAAGCAATGGCAGCATTTACATCATTATCATTAACGTTTGTTTTAATGTGTCTGCGTTTGTTGTTTTTGTTGTTATGTGACACGTACGCCCACACACACATTCACACATACACACACACATCTACATACACGTGCAGACCGCATTAACGTACGTTTGCGTGCATTCATGCAAACTGTCTGCGCGCGCCGTCCAGCATTGCCACAAGAAAAAACAATTTATAACCAGGAACAAAAATCAAAATAACCAAAATGTAACAAAAATAACCAAAATGTTTCTTCGACATAAACAAAATAAATAACTCATACATAAATTTCAAGATTTAACCCACCAAGCAAAATGTGAGAAATAGGCAACAATCGTCAGTGGCAACAAATTGGCGGCTCGCCGATTTATTGCCGCAGCGGCAAATTAGCAACATGTCCCAAAAAAACAATTGTGTTGTGTACAAGAACACTTTTCCAGGACTTTGAAATATCGAATTGAACTATGTTTAGTATTTCAGTGAGATTGATCGTATCTTAAAAATTTTTTTTCATTCGTCGACGAATAGTCTGAGTCTGAACTGTTACTGGCAGTTGAATTTGGTGAAAGTTGTGTGCTTCTATTAAATGTTGTTTGAAGCGACATTTGAAGCCAAGTCCTCACTTTCAATACCACAAAATCACTGCAATCTCTCCGTATACTGAGAACAGTCGAGTAAAAACGTGAGCTCAAACTTTTACTGAAAAAAAAATGAAGCGCCATGACAAGGAGAACAACTAATTTCACTTTTGAATTTTACCAATAGTTACTTTTTAAATAAAATGAGAATATTACAAATACATTTGTTCACAACACTTATTGCTTAATTTAGCAAGTCGCCTAAGGCAATAAAAAAGCTATATGAAAATGATTCGTCAAGGCGATAAGAAAACGACTCGTCAGGCGATATGAAAACAACTCGTCCAGGCGATAAGAAAACCACTCGTCAAGGCGAGTTGCTTTCGGCGGACGTTTTAGAGCGGCTGGTGATACGAAATCGATACGCTGGCGATATTACCGGCGATAAAATTGTTGCCGGGAGCGAATCGTTTTCTTATTGCCGGAAACAAAAAATGTCTGGTGGGAAGGAACATTTAAAAGGCTTTTGGCACGTATGTATGTATGTGTGACATAAAATAAATAATAAACACGTTCACGCACAGTAAAAAAAGCTGCAAAAAAAACAGGCGATATTATTTTTAATTAGTTGTCAACGTCCGCGAACGTGTTGTTGACTCTTTTTAAAACATAGTTATCGATTTAAACAATGCTGCTTTCTTTTTTACGAGAAACAGCCATGGCTATGAGCTGCTGCCATCAATCAATATCAATTTTATTACCACTCCCAATAAAATTGTGGCAGATGATACATTTGTATCAGCGTGCAATATTCTAAAAAATAACCAAATGAGATCAAAAATCACCAAATAACCAAAACCCATTTTCAAAAATAAAAATAACCATTTTTGGTTAAAAATAACCAAAACGGCAACGCTGGCGCCGTCATTGTTAAACGTTAAATAATGCAACAAGCAAAGGCGCGAGCGATCGGCCAAGGCAGGCAACAGTTATTATTATTATTACGCGTCACTTTTGTTGTCGCTATTTGTTTTCGCTTTGCTACTGTTGTTGTTATTAAAATGCACTGACGTTCAATTAAAAGCAAAACGACTACATGGATGCGGGGAAAAAAATTAAATGATATGCACTCGCGCCACGCACACATTTTGACAGCAGTTGCATTTCCGTTCTGACAGCTACGCTGGCGTCTGACATTCTCGCTGCAATTTGCCGTCACTCTTGTTGCAGTTAAACCGACGCAACATCTTTTAAGTTGCGTGTGGTAAAGTTCGAAGCGTTTTGGTTGAGCTGGGAGTGAGCGAGCGAGCGGTATTGGAGACTACGCATGTCAATCCTGAAATTCCGGGATCTCGTATATTTTTATTATGTTGAAATCTCGGAAATTTCAGGTTTGGATTTGCATGAAGCTTTGTGTGACATTTTTTAGATATGTAAACAAATTTTAATAAATTCTCAAGACATACATTTCCATATTGAAAATAGCATCTTTGTTCTAGCCAGCTCAAACAAATGATTCTATTTGAGCAGTTTTTGCATGATGAATTTCAGTTTTGCGTCAAATTTACTGCATTTACTGATTTTGTTTCTTTGAAATTCACTCAAGTTTAAAGTGGAATTGTGCCCTTTATGCCTCGGTGGCCCAGTGTGAGGTGTATTGGGCTCCCATCCCAGAGGTCATGGGTTCTATTCCTACTTGACTTGGCCCTGTACTTTCTTAAAATTTAAAATTGTTCCTTCTTTCTAATAGTTTCTCATTCCCTCAACATTATCTACTCGAATTCTTTGCCTTGTGGACAAGCCTCTATTTTTCCCAATAGAATCAGTTGTAATGAGCAGCTTGCAGCAGACCAGTGTTGCCAGATACCTGAAGTGACTTTCCTCTAAATCTTAAAAAAATACTAAAATTTCCTCCCAAGAGTTAAAAAAATCTCCTAAATTTGTTTTAATAATTTGCGCAATTTTAAAGAAGTTATACTTCTAAAAAAAAATAAAAATGCATACATATAATTTTTTTAATGCAGCCTTTTTTATTCATCTTCAGCTTAACAACAAAAACTTAACAAAAACAAAACATATAACAAATGAATTAAATAAAAAGTGCCATTTTTGGCGGGATTTCATTGTGAGAGTAATAAGTGAGAACGAGATAGAACGAGCTTAAATTTTGTAAGCTTACAAGTTTTTAACACAATAGGGTGCTTTGACTATTAAAATAGTTGCCAAAATATGTTTTGTTGCCAGTGTTCCCAATACATCGTACTTCGTTATCCAAAAATCTCCCAAAAATCCATTAAGGATCCGAAAAATCCCCTAACATAAAATATAAATCTCCTAAATTTTCTCCTAAACAATTCTTTCTCCTAAAAAATCTCCTAAAAGGCCAAGAATCTCCTAAATCTAGGAGGAAATCTCCTGATCTGGCAACACTGCAGCAGACTTTTATATTCATTCAGCAGTCCCAATACGGATAAACGGATTAACAATGCAACTTGCTTCAGTACCTCCGTTCTTAAGGACCTATTTATGCCGTTTAAGTAACCAACATTTGTGGTCACTGTGCGCTTAGTACTACAACCCGCTTAAGTACTTCAACAAGACTACATTTTTAAATAGACGGACATTACTGTATCTTGCAGCCAAAACGGGATTAGTTTTCAACGATCACCAACATCTGCGTTTTCCCAAAATCGTTTTTCCTAATAATAGATTCACAGATTGCGTTCTATACATAACCCAGTAATAATCTTCTACAAATGGAAGTCTCTTTCCTAGGGGACAATAGATCTCATCCAGTAATTCAATGAAAATCCATGAAACTGAAAGTAACTGAATTGAAAGCAGTTGAACTAATTTGAATTGCATTCAACTGAACTCAAGAAATGAAACTCACTAAATGGAATTTTACTAACCAATGAAGGGTACTAACTCTATAGAGTTGAATGGTTTTTGGTGCTACACCTTTTCAAAGTCTGGTCTCTATTAGGAGAACACAATCCCTCACGAGAATACGTCTGAATCCTCACAAGTACTGAGGCTGTATATAAAAGCACTCAAGAAGGTCTTTAGCAACTCAAAGACCGGCCCTACCTAACGCACTCTCTCTGTTCAATGATTTAGTTCTTTAGAAAGATATAAATGATCTCCTCCAAGGAATTGTTCAGATCATCACAGTCAGTCCGACTGTCTATAAAAGCACTGGAAAAGATCTTCAGAATCTTTAAGGTGGTCACTTTCTAAGGCACTCTCTGTTCAATGAGTTAGTTCGTAGGAAATATATAATCTCTCCGAAGGAGTCATTCGCATGCTCACAAATTTCAGCCTGTTTATAAAAGCACTCGGGAAGATCTATAGCACAGAGCAGAATCTAATTGAACTCAACTGAAGGGAACTTGACTACATAGCGCAGTGTTTTATAAGGCAAAGTTTGTGCTTTCAAAAGCCTCATCTCTGTTAGAAGAACACAACCTCTCAAGAGGATACTTTGGCATCCTTACAAGCAGTGAAGCTGTTCAAAAACAATTTATATAAAAACAATTAAAATGGTCTTTAGGATCTTTACGGTGTGGCGTTCCTGTCGCGCTCTTTCTGTTGAATGAGTTTGATAGAAGAAAACAAACTCTCTCAAGGAATCCTTCAAGTCTTTACAGCAAGTCAGATAGAGGCACTCATGAAGGCCTTCAGCACCTCAAAAGTGATGACTTCCTCTTTCTGTTTAATGATTTAGCTTGTTAGAAAAAAACAAACTCTCTCAAGAAATTGTTTAAATCTTTGAAGACAGTCAGACTGCTTATAAATGCATTCATGAAGGTCTTCAGCACCTCAGAAGTGGTGTCTTCTTAACGCGCTTTTTCTGCTTAATGAGTTAACTTGTTAGAAGGACACAATCTCCCTTAAAGAATCTTTCGGAACTGTATAGTCAGACTGCTTATAAAAGCATTCATGAAGGTCTACAGCACTTCAAAAGTGGTCGCTTCCTGACACGCTTTTCTTCCTCTGTTCAATGCGTAGGCACATTTTTACATAATTTCTGTTCCTCAGTTGGATAAATATTTTGCTACAAGGATTTCAAAGGCTACTGAGGCTACTGATCCTCATCAAGTGTGTAGAAAAGATTATATTTTGAGACAAACATTCATAAAAGACGATATGCTAGGAATCATTAGTTATGAAGATCTACTTGAAATAACTTCCGCAGTGGAAACCATAGTTTAATTTCTTCATACTGCAGTGGGGTTTCAAAATATTATGTGTCCGAGTACAATGATCAAGTTTTCTGCATTGTCCTTCCTGGTCTTATGACTTCTAACATGTATGAAAGGGACGCAAAGTGTCTTTATTGGTTCGAAAGTTATTAAAAACAATGCGGAAGCTACAATTCTAATAAAGTACAAAAATTCTAATTTATTTGAGTATCAGTATTTGAAATAATAAAAAGATAAAAAATCTATGAAGCGAGAATAATGAAATTTTGACATGTGATCAAGGAGATTTTGGGTTTTAACATACTTATTTTTCAAGAAAATTCTATGTAAATTTTCAAGGATATAAAGGATAAAAATTTTCAAAGGACCTTTTTCATATCCTTTTTTACAAATAGATAAAAAACTCAATTTTGTTTTAATTCTTGAGCCTTTCTTCTTTCATATGATATACATATCGCCATATTCTAACGAGGTTAAGTATTATTTATATTTTTTTTTATTTTTTATGCCCTTCAAAATTTTGAAGTCCTTTTAAAAGGACAAAGGATGTAGAAATAAAAAACTAAGTACGCAGTATTACTATGTTTGGTCTCTAGTTTCACGCCCATATGGATTTGTTTGCGGTGTGAACAATTTTTTTAATTTTTGTCGCACGGTGTTATATTAAATTCAAACGGCGGACGTAGAGCTTTCACACTGCAGTTATTAAATAGGAGAGAAATCAATGATTGTCAAAGATCTCTGGGGCTGTCACACTGCATGAGTGAAATCAATGAATAAGGTAGACCTTTGGAACATTCAGAGAGATCTTCCATATCGAAAGAGGACTGCGTAAAATTTACAGAAAAAGTAATTTGGCTTAGAAAATCTTTTAACATAAAATTGATTTAGACATTAAAAATTTGTAATATTTACAAATACGGATTCATTAAATTTTTTTTAGGATTTCTCTACACTGGTTTTGTAGATTCAATGTCCCCCCCAAAATATCTTTTTGTTAAAATGATTGTAAGTGGAAAATATGATTTCAAATGGTATTGGACTCAAAAGTTGTATAGAATGCTTTCGAAAATGAAATCCTATCTCCGCCTTTGTTGCCATTTCTGCTTTAGTAACAATATTTTGTTGTTCGAAATTCATCCCACAAACTTCAGATATATCGCTGACTTTGCCACTAAAGACTTTGCCATTAAAACTTAACTTTCGTGAAAATTACAGATAGAGGCAATTGAATATAAACACTCGATATGTTTGTAAGTATGTATACTTATGTCACATTATTGGCATTTGCTTCATGAACTGCAAAGAGTTATTCAACTCATCTGACCTAACATCAGTTTTATTAGATTATTTAGCTGTCAATTGTGGCATATTTGGTAGCTGTCATATGAGAAAATCCAAAGACATTATCGGATTTTGCTTTGCCTCTGCCTCATTTCCCCAAAGAGCTTCAAAATTATGCAAAATTTGTTACATTAATCACTTGCAAGTCATTGAAAAGCAAACAGACACGACGAAAACATTTAAGACAGATTTACGCGCAATAATATTGCACAATCCCATTTCACTAAATAGCAGCCAAGCGATGTTATTCGCATTTAGACAATGCCAAATGATTGCCTGATATGCTCATCTCGTATTTCTGAATATATATATATTTGTGAATATATATATAAATATGTCTATATGTATTCATGCATAAATGCAGTAATCTAGAGAACGTTTATAGCAGAGAGAGAGAGAGAAAGAGAGAGAGATAGAGATAGAGATGCAACGCATTTCACATTGAAGTGTTCAGTCAATTTGACAAGTTGACTTTGTAATCGCTGTCATAAGCAGCCAGTCAGCCAAAGGTGAATCCTTCGACTGTGCGCTGGTCAACGAGCCGCTCGTTCAATCACCATTCGGATATCTAATATCCATTCTTATGAAGCAATTTTGCATAATGTCCGCACCGGCAGACAGCTCTGTGCAGTGGTGTAAACAAATTAAAATGAAATTTAAGGGCACATGGCAGCATGTGGCCGTGGAGGGTGAAACGGCCGCTTGCAATTTGCTGCAACACAGATTTTCACAATCCGACATGAAGGCATTTAAAATAACAGCCAACAACAACAACAACAATGCAAATAATAATAATAACAACATTTTGTTGCAACACTTTAGACCACTCAAGAAGGGCTCAGTAGAGGCGAGGAGTTGTAGGGGGCAGAGGGGCAGCGTAATTGAAGACCAGCAATTACTTGCAAATTTCAAACAGTGAAAATGGCACAAAACGTTTTAGCAGCAACGAGTGGGAGAAGCTCGAACAAGTGTGAGATTACAGAGAGCTGAACAGAGACAGCGAGAGTTAAAGACAGAGAAAGCAATATAGCCAGTGCGTAGTTGAGACAAAGACAACGTGTGGGCGCTGTGTTGGTGTGGCAGTTGCAGTGTTGGCAAATTCAAAGGAGATAAGCAATTTTCAATATGTGTGCTTAAGTTAAGGCAAATTGTCGCACCCACACGCACACACACACACACACTAAGATCACACAAACAGGCACACCAACACACGCAAACACGCACATAAACACTTTGCCAAATTGAGTGCATTAGTGTTGGTGACAATTTGTTTATGGACGCCATGCGTTCATGCACATAAATATATATGTATGTATATGTGTGTCTGTTTGTGTTTGTGTATGTGTCGTTGCATATTGGCATTTCGCACAATAGGCGATAATAATATTTGGAAAATGCAAATTCAAATTTAAATTCCTGCCAAATATGTTTTGGCAGCAGACAGCGTAAAATTCCAACCAATGCGTTTTCTGCTGTTGCTGCTTCTTCTACTACTTTATCCTTATTGCAGCTTCTTCTTCTTCTTCTTCTTTATCGTTTCACAGCAGCTAACTGTGCGGCTGCCGTGTGACTGCCACTTGAGTTGCTGTCATTGACGGTTATTGTCGATATGCGACATTTTTTGGCAATGTTGTGGCAATTTGTTTTTATTGTTGCCGTTGTTGTTGTTGCTATTATTATGCATTTTGTTGCAATTCTTGCCTGCACAGTTGGCACGTTTAAAGATTACATTTGTTGCTACTGTAAATTGCCTTATGGCAACTGTTGTTGTTGTTGCTGTTTGTTGTTGTTGCCGTATGATGGCCACATGAAATGGCGTTATGGCGTTATTGTTACTTTGTAGTTGTTGTAGTGTTATTTTAGGTTTGAAAAGGATTGTGGTGATGATAGTTGTTGTTGTTCAAGTAATTTTGTTGATTTGTTGTTGTGATTGTTGCTAGCGTAGGTGTCAATATTGTGATTGATGTTGTTGTTGCATAGTTTTGTTATTATTGAAGTTGTTTTTTGTTGTTGTTGTTACTATTGTTTATGTTATTATTTTTGTCTTTCGTGTTGTTGTTGCTTTTTACTTTTTTATTGTTTTGATAAGCGTTGTGTTGTTGTTTTTTTAAGTTGTTTATACTGTTGTTGTTGTTATTATTTTTGTTTTTTAAATTGTTGTTTTTGTTGTTGTTGTTGTTTTTGTTGTTGTTGTTATTATTATAATTTTTGTTTTTTTAAATTGTTGTTTTTATTGTTGTTGTTGCATAGTTTTTTTTTATTGTTGTTGTTACTATTGCTTCTGTTATTATTTTTGTCGTTCGTGTTGTTGTTGCATACTTTTGTTGTTGTTTTGTTAAGCATTGTGTGTTGTTGCTATTATTAAAGTTGTTTTCATTGTTGTTGTTGTTAATATTTTTGTTTTTTAAAATTGCTGTTGTTTTATTGTTGTTGTTCTAAGTGGTGTTGTTTGTTTTGCTAAGAATTGTATGTTGTTGTTATTATTAAAGTTGTTTTTATTGTTGTTGTTATTATTTTTGGTTTTTAACTTGTTGTTTTATTGTTGTTGTTGTTATTATTATTTTTATTTTTTTAAATTGTTGTTGTCATAATTGTTGTTGTTGCATACATTTGTTGTTGATGTGTTAAGCATTGTGTGTTGTTATTATTTTTGAAGTTGTTTATATTGTTGTTATTATCATTTTTGTTTTTTAATTGTTGTTTTTATTGTTTTTGTTATAATTGTTGTTGTTGCATATTTTTGTTCTTGTTTTGTTAAGCATTGTGTGGTGTTGTTATTTTTGAAGTTGTTTATATTGTTGTTGTCGTTGTTATTATTTTTGGTTTTTTAAATTGTTGTTGTTATAATTGTTGTTGTTGCATAGTTTTGTTGTTGTTTTGTTAAGCATTGTATGTTGTTGTTATTATTAAAGTTGTTTTTATTATTGTTGCTATTATTTTTGTTGTGATTATTGGTGTTTTTGCATAGTTATGTTGTTGTTGCATAATTATGTAGTTACGTTGTTAGTTTTTCAAGCATTGTTTGTTGTTGTTGTTACTATTGAAGTTGTATTTATTATTGTTGTTTCATAGCTATGTTGTTGTTGCATAGCTATGTTGTTGTTTTGTTAGGCATTTTATGTTGTTTTTCTTTTTGAAGTTGCTTTAATTGTTGTTGTTATTATTGTTGTTGTTTCATAGTTGTGTTGTTGTTATTGTTATTGTTGTTGTTCCTAGTTATGCTGTTGTTTTGTTAAGCGTTGAATGTTGTTTTTATAATTGTTGTTGTTTGTTAACACTAAAGTAAAGTAAACTAAAATTACAATTAATTACAAATCAAAATGAAATTTAATTTAATTTCAGCGCAATAAATTCTATTAAGTTCAAATTGAATTAAAAATAAACTAAACTGAAAACAATGTCAAATTAAAATTAAATTAAAATAACCTTAAATTAGAATTCAATTAAATATATTTTCACGCTAAAGTAAAGTGAACTAAAATTACAATTAATTACAAAATTATTTTAATTAAAAGGAGATTAAATTTAATTTCAGTGCACTAAATTGTATATAAATCAAAATTATAATGAAAATCAATTGAATTGAAATTAAATTGAAACAAACCTGAAATGAAATGAAAACTGAATTAAAATTAAATTGAAATTAGCCTAAATTAATTTAATTAAAATTAAATAAAAACGAAACTACAATTAAATTAAAACTAAAGTTATTTTATTAAATTAATTTATTAAATTTATTTAATTCATATTAATTTTATGTTTAATTAAATTTCGTTAATTAAATTAAATTAATTAAATTGATTCAATTAAATTATTAATTTAAAATAATGCTTTTAATTTAAATTAAATTTTGATTGGATTTAAATTACATTTAACTTAATTAATTTATATTAATAAATAATAATTAAATAATAAATAACGAAACTACAATTAAATTAAAACTAAAATTATTTTATTAAATTAATTTATTATATTTATTCAATTTATATTTATTTTATTAATATTATTGTTGTTATTATTGTTGTCGTTCTGTGTTGCTATTGTTGGCAGTTGTTGTTAATATTTGTTGTTGCTTCCACTAAAGTTATATTGTTGTGTTTATCTAATGGTAGCAACATTAGTATTGCTTTTATTGTTATTGTTTTTTTTGTTATTTTAAATGAAAACATATTTGTTATTGTTGTTGTTGCTGTTGTTATTGCACAAGTTATGCCAGCATATGCAGCGCTACAAAATTTAACATTTCACTTAATGCATTACAACAACAAGAACAAGAACAACAAGCATTATAATAACAAAAACAACAACACTAACCCAAACAGAAGCAAAACCACTGTCGGTGTGCCCGTTTGCTAGCGTTGAGTAGTGTATGCGAATATGTGTCTATGTGTGTGTGTGTGTTTGTGTTTCCTCACATCTCTGTGTTAGTGTGTTTGGCTGTGAACGTTTCACGCATTTGCCATATTTCACTTGCAGCAAATGTTGCCGTTGATTGCCAAGCGATGCTGCAATGCGCATTTATTGTTATTGCTATTGTTGTTGTTTTTGTTATTGTGTTTGTTGCATTTGCTGCGCTCAGCACACAAGCGCCGAAACCTACATTTCATAGCATATTTGGCTAGTTTTGTAACTCGTTTTTTACAATGTTTTTCATTTTTCCTCAAACGATCAGTTAGTCTTTGTCTCTGCCACTCTCCGTCACCCTCTTGTCCCCCTTTCTCTTTCCTATTCGTATTCCTCTTCAACGCCTTAGTGACGCTTCTCTGCATGCCAAACTAGCTCAACACTTTTGAAACGCCATTGCCACATTAGCACGTAGCAGCACGTGGGAGGCGGGGGAAGGAAAACTGATAGCCGCATTGGGGCCAAAGCACTGCCGAGCGTGGGGGCGGAGTGTTGCCTTTGCCGCATAAATCATAATCACACCCATAGCCCGACACAGGCACTCGCCTGCTGCCATGGCCCGCAATCCAATGCCAATCCAATTGCCAAAAACTAACTGAACGCGTACATTCGCTTGTCGTCCTCTCGCTTTGGCAGCTGGTGTTGCGTTCAGCTGGCAAAAACAACAAAACAAAAAAATGAAAATCAAGAATGATATAAAAATATTGGCGCATTGTGAAAACTTGGCTGAGTGGTTGGTTGCAAGGGAAGAGGAGAAAAGGGAAGGTTGAATTTTTGGCTCACGCTGCTTTGCCGTAAGACTGATGTTTTTATTTGATTCGTTGGCACTACTTTAATGCAGGCACACAGGCGCACACACTCACACATACACATGCGTAGTCAAACTTGCTTGCAGCCAGTCGCATTCAGAGCAATGCGCAGTGCTGACGGCTGAAATTTAAACATTCACCGCATATTATCGAACATTGATGGAATTGTTCGCAGCTACACATGCGGACTGACGATACACTCACACACATACACACACACACAGAGCCAAACGAATGCATAGCTAAATATGTGCGCGTTCGCTTGCATTGGCTTGCAAACACCCACACAGGCGCACACACTAACACGCACACACGCACACAAGTAATTGCAAGAGCTCACACGAGTGCGGTGCCTGTTTGCATTGGAGGAAATTACATTTCGATAGCTGCGATAAGGCGCCAAGTGTGCGCCTCGCATTTATGACGATTGTTAAGAGCCAACAAATTTTCCAGCTGCATTCAAATTGTTGGCCATGGCTTTGTGGCAAGAGAGCGGGCTAGAGATAGAGAGACAACGACCTGCCATCCTGGCCGGCACGCATTGTGTGCCGAAAATTGTAGCCGAGATTTTTGTGTATGCCGCAATTTGCTGTACGATTGCATCGGCAAATTTTAATTAACAAATGGTGCTGCTTGTTTGTGCGTGCTGCCATTATAATTGCATGCGAGGGGGGTGGGGCAATTGCTGGTCGAACCTCTTGCAAATGCAGTTTAACAACGTCTGCATTTCGAAAGAAATTGCCACACGTATCGATTTTCCTTCAATTTGCTGCAAATGCGGCATTTGTGGCTTTGCAGGTTATGTCCGTCGTCTGCTTTGCATATTTTGTGGCGCAAAAATTAATCATTCCAACTCATTTGAAATTAGTTTCAATTAAAATTTGTTATCTTTTTATCTCATTTCACATGAAATTCCTTTGAATTGTTTTTGAAATGAATTTTATATTAATGTCGGTTGAATTGTATTTCAATTTCAGTTTGATTACATTTGAATTGAATTTATATTTAACTTCTATTCTGTTTCCGTTTAATTTTACAATAATTTCAATTTAAGTTCGATTCAATTTTTATTCCATTTCTACCTAAATGTAACTAAAATGAAATAAAAATAATTATTTTTATTAAATAAATAGATTAAATTTTAATTTTTTAATTTTAAATCTATTTTATTAAATTAAAATTTGATTGAAATAACACCCGATTTTAAATAAATTTGATTTTTAAATGAAATTGAAATTAAACTTAAATGTACAGAATCATTCAAAACACAATTTAATTACAAACTTTTTTTTTTATTTAAATTAAATTAAATTTGATTTAAATTACATTTTAACTTAATTAATTTAAATTTAATTTAATTAAGATAATTTAAATTGATTTATAGAATCATTCAAAATAAAATTTAACCCGTAGAGCCTGCGCGGGGTCCTCAGGACCCCAGCGAAGTTTGAGAGTTTCATATATCCCGCTAGGCTTTCAAAAATCGCTCTAGTGGCGCCATCTGTTTGTGGGAAGGGTAACTCTAGTAGTCTAAGCACTTTGCAACGGTCCTCGTTGCGTCAGTTCGCTTTGGCACAATCAACTAGCAACACCTTTTTCGAGTGGGGTCTACAGGACCCCGTGCAGGCTTTGTGTATAAAAATTTTGTGAAAGTTCATAAAAAAGTATTTTTTTTTTTGTATTAAAAGGAAGCATACAATGTAAGTATTGAGTATACTACGTAAAATATTTTTTTTTAATTTATATTGGCTATATTTCGTGATATGCAATACAAGCAGTCCGTGTACTTTTTATCTGTAATGATTATTCATTGAATATTCTGTGATTTATCCATTTGCAGATGCCTTACAACTTTCGACCACGCAATTTTAGAGTGCTGAACGATGATGTAGACGAAGAGAGATCTGCACACGATTCAGTCTCAGAAACTGAGGACAATGTCTCAGAAGAATCCGAGTACGCTGATATTCAAGACGTTCATAGTTCGAACAGCTCTGAAAATGAAAATGAAGACATCGAGATGGAAGAAGAATTGGAGTCAGCTACACTGCAGTCACGTCTATTAGAATCAAGTGCGAGGGGACGACCACGAACCAAGATCAAAGGAAAAAATGGCTTTGTTTGGGATACAAATTTATAAATAAATATATTTTTTTCAGCAAACACCCAAACTATCATTTTTATATGTATATATACTCTATCCGGAACACAGTCCCGAGATTTTTTTGTACATATTTGAAAAATTGAGTTCCCTATGAATTTTTTTGTAAAAAAATCGAAAATTTTCAATTTTTTGGGTTTTTGAGTTGCGAATATTTTTTAGGTCAAAAATTTGTTATGCAACCAATTAGTTCTTAAAGAAAGGACCTTCCTAATGATCTCTGCCGAATTTCAAATCAATATTTCAAAATTTGCGCATATGGCAACGTTTTTTCGCCTGGGGTCCACAGGACCCCATACAGGCTCTGTGTTACATGGGGGAGGTGCAGGCTCCACGGGTTAATGAAAAAAAATTTTTTTTAATTTAAATTAAATTTTGATTGAATTTAAATTACATTTTAACTTAATTAATTTAAATTAATAATTTAATTGAATTATTTTATTAATTTAATTTAATTAAATAAATTTAACTAAAAATAAAATAAATATATAATAAAATAACTCTAGTTTTGATTTAATTGTAGTTTCGTTTTTATTTAATTTTAATTAAATTAATTTAGGTTAATTTCAATTTAATTTTAATTCAGTTTCGATTTCATTTCAGGTTTGTTTCAATTTAATTTCAATTCAATTGATTTTCATTCTAATTAATTTAGGTTAATTTCAATTTAATTTTAATTCAGTTTCGATTTCATTTCAGGTTTGTTTCAATTTCATTTCAATTCAATTGATTTATTAATTTTGATTTATATTTTATAATTTATAATTTAATGCACTGAAATTAAATATAATCTACTTTTAATCTAGATTATTTTGTAATTAATTGTAATTTTAGTTTACTTTACTTTAGGGTGAAAATATATTTAATTGAATTCTGAATTAAGGTTATTTCAATTTAATGTTAATTTGACCTTGTTTTCATTTTAGTTTAATTTTAATTCAATTTGAATGTAATTGAATTTATTGTGCTGAAATTAAATTAAATTGAATTTAGATTTCAATTATTTTGTAATTAATTGTAATTTTAGTTTACTTTACTTTAGTGTTAAGATATATTTAATTTAGTTCTAATTTAAGGTTATGCCAATTTAGTTTTAATTTGATATTGTTTTAATTTTAATTTAATTTGAATTCAATTTGAACTTCATTAAGTCTCATTAATATAAATTTTAATTTAATTTTGAATTAACTTTATTTTAGTTTTAAATCAAAGACTATGTATTTATTATTCGTTTAATTTCAATTTAACTTTAATTTGATTTTAAACAAAATTTAGTTTAATTTTAGTTACATTTTAAATTAATTTGAATTAAATTTAAATTTAATTTAATTAAAAGGTATTTAATTTTCAATTTTAATTTAGTGTAAATGTGAATTAGTTTTAATGTAACTTTAAATTACAGTACTTTTCGTTTATAACGAACCCGTTTAAAACGATTTTCCGCCTAAAACGAACCAATTTCAAAAGTACGCGCTGTATGTTTTCGCTTATTACGGACCCCTTTTAAAGCGAACTTTCGGTTAAAACGAACCATTTTGCCCAGTCCCTCGAAGTTCGCTTTAAGCGAAAAGTACTGTAATTATAATGTAGTTATAAATTTTGAATTTATTATGAACAATTTGTTTATTTTAAATTTCATTTTTATTATATTTAATTAAGTTTTAATTTTAAAGATATTTAATTTTAGTTATTTAAATTTTTATTTAATTTCATGTTGATTATTATTAAATTCGAATTTAATTTAATTTTAGTTTCACTTTAACTTAAATTAATTTTGATATGAGTTGGGCTGAGTTAATTTAATTGGATGGATGTGATGTGATGTGATGTGATGTGGTGTGATGTGATTTGATTTGATGTGGTTTGATGCGATTTGATGTGATTTGATGTAATCTAGTGTGATTTGATTTGATTGGATTTGAGTCGATTTGATTTGATTTAGTTTGATATGATTTGATTTGTTTAAATTTGATTTGATTTGATTTGACTTGACTTGACTTGACTTGACTTGACTTGACTTGACTTGACTTGACTTGATTTGATTTGATTTGATTTGCTTTAAATTGATTTGGCTTGATTTGGTTTAATTTGATGTGATGTGATGTTATTTTATTTCATTGGATTTGAATTCATTTGAATTGTGATTTGGTGTGATTTAATTTGGTTTAACTTGATTTGGTTTGATTTGTTTTGATCCGATTTGACGTGATTAAATTTGATTCGATTTGATATAACTTGATTTGATTTGATTTCATTTAACTTGATTTGATTTGCTTTGATTTGATGGAACTTTATTTTAATTGATTTGTTTTGATTCGATTTTATTTGATATCCGTCGATTACAGACTGTTTAAGATGACGTAAGCAAATTTCCATGGTGGCCTCATGCGCCACCCGACAATCACGCGAGATCTCCAGACCGTCTATATAGCACTTAGGATATACTTAACTCGTCCAATGCTTTCATTTTGCGATATCAAAGATTTCAGTTGCATAACCACGTCGTATTCGTTTGAAACCCCTCAAAGTATGCTACACAACTTTGATTTTGCACCATCTTACTGGCCTCTTACGAACCGAACGTTCCGTAGCGTCAAAGGCGAGTGAAATGCGCAACTTGCCAACTTTCGTTTTAAATTGCTCAATTAAAAATTTCTGCAGCATTTAATGTGAAGGGCCAATGTCGAAAATGTGCGCGCGGCGCAAATCGAAAGCAAATTGCCGCCGCATGCTTGAGCGCGAAGTTGTGTGAGTACTGAACTAACCTAAGCCACTGGAAAGGAACGAGCGACGCAGTATCGATTGGTGTCGCACTACAGTTGCTGTGAGTGTGTGTGTGTGTGTGTGTCGGGGGTGTTTTGTGCGTGCGGTCGGCTGCCAGCAAACATGCAACGCCGCATTGCGCTGCAAAGGACGAAACGCGCTGGTAGTGTGGCCAGAGTGGGAGCAGCGGGGTTGGTGGCGGCGATGAGTAGCTGCTTATCGGCGCATAGTCTCAAGTTCTGGCCTCAATTTAATGGGCTGTTTGCTGGGCTCGGCGCAGCCGGGTTGCTGCCACACCACATCAAAACGAGTGGTGGGTGTGAGGAGGCGCAAAAGAAAAAAAACGCCGAGTGTGCTCGACTTGGGGAAATTACATTTCAGGCGATAGCGGCCAATTAATTGTCTCTGTCTATGTGTGTGTGTGTGTGTGTTGTTCAAGTTTTGCTCTACTTATGCTGCTGACTACACAGCGCAGCCCTACCCCCAACGAACGCATCAAATTTGTGGCAATATTTTGTTTAGCAAAGGTAAAGCCCTTCGGAAAGTCCATTTAAAACTGAAACGCGGCCCGGCGAGCGCAAAATTTCAATTCCCACTGCTACAGTGGTGCGCCTCACTGCTCCTTCAACACACACACACACACACACACTCACACAAAAAGTGAATAACAAAGAAAATGTGCAATTTAACCGAAATGCTTTAGCAGCTTTGGCCCTTGCAAAGCGGCGCGAGAAAGAGCGCGCACTAGTGTGAAAGAGAGAGCGCAAATTTGGGCGCGAGCAATCGAAAAGGACATTATCCTTTGTGCGTTTTGGCTGTTGCCTGATTTCGGGCGCTTAACTGGCGCTCCGCCACTGATGAAGCACATAACGAACTCAAGCAACAAACACAACAACAACACCAACGACAGCAATTTTAAACTACAATTTGATAATTCGTGGCTGGCGTTGCGACTTGCAGCGGCAGCTTGCTGCTCGTTATTTGTGTTTGGTTTAAGTTAACAAAAGCTCATTAAGCCTAAGCGTCATTTTGCCGCTGTCGCTGCCTTCAGTTCTTCTTCTTGTGCCTTGTGTCACTGTGTGCGTGTGTATGTGGGTGTGTGTGTGTGTTTAGTTGATTCAGTAAATGAAAATATTAAAGTTATGCCTGCGATATCCTTTGCAGCTTTCAGCACTTTGCCAAGATTTCGTTCGAGCGCAGTCAAGTCAACTCTGCCGTCACACACTGCACATTTTGCGCACGAATCGGCTGACGGGCTGACTGGCTGAAAGGCTGCCGGGCTGGCACGTGCGGGCTGGGCGTTAAATTTTGGTGCTGGGCACAACGTTGCGTCTTCGTCTTGTATGCGCAAATATTGACTTTGGTTTAGAGGTTTTTGTTGGCATTTTGCTAAAGTTGGATTGTTGTAAATGTTGTGTTGATTTTGTGTTTTTGGCGCATTTGCAGTGAAGGTTTCCGTTTGAAATTTGTGCAAACTATAAATAAATTCAAACTGGTTTACTTTTCGAACACACACACATATATATACGGAGGGACTGAAATACACACACACACACATATATAGGGACATAAAAACACACATACATACTTATATACAAATATCGGCAAACGAGCAAGTCAGCGCGCCCGAAATGTCTTATCTGTGTGGGCTTTGAATTTGGTGTTGTTGTTATTCTTGTTATTGTTGTTATGAATTTATGACTGTAGTTTTTGTTGTTGTTGTTGTATTTTAAAATTCCATTTTAATCTAAATGTTCTTATTAAATATCTCCGTATTGACTTTGGCCAAGCGCTGAGCTTTCCATGTCTCTCGGCCAGTTGTTTGCACCCTACACTGCGCTGTTGCGGCATTTTAAGCGCGAGACGTTACTTATAGATTTAATAATTTCAAAATAATTTTATATGATTTTACTTTATTGTATTTCTGATTAAAAATTATTTATTTATTTTATTTAACTTCATTATGCTTAATTTCATTTCACCTCGGTTTATGCTACAAGTACTTAGTTCATATCATTCCGTTCCATTGCATTCTCTTTCATGTAATTCCATGCATTTCGATTCATGTCATTTTATACTATTTCCGTTCAATTCATTTCATTATGTTCCATTTAATTCCTTTTCATGTAATTTGATATCATTTCGGTTCAAATAATGTCGATATATTTCATTTCATGCCGTTCTAGTTCATGCCAGTTTATTTATTCCGTTTCAATGCATTTCGTTTTATGTAATTTCATGCACTTCGTTTCATGTAAGTTTATACTATTTCCATTCAATTCATTTCATTATGTTCCATTTAATTCCATTCCGGTTCATGGTAATATAGTTCATGCACTTTGTTTCATGTTATTCCGTTTCATGTAATTTCATAAATTTCGTTTCATGTCATTTGATATCATTTCGGTTCAAATAATGTCGATATATTTCGTTTTATTCCGTTCAAGTTCATGTTAGTTTATTTATTCAGTTTCAATTCATTCTGTTTCATGTAATTTCACGTATTTAGTTTTATGTCATTTTATACTATTTCCGTTCAATTAATTTCATTGTGAATAATTTCATTCCCTTTCGATTCAAGCTAGTTTATGCACTTTGTTTCATGGTATTCCGTTTCCTATAATTTCATGTCATTTCATACTATTGCATTGCATATAAATCAGTCCATTTCATGTCATTTCATTTATTACGTTCCATCACGTTCAGTTTTGAGTGACTTCGTTCATTCCGTTTCACATAATCCCATGTATTCCATTTTTCTGAGTTTCATTTATGTCATTTTACTCATTAGGAACAATTATGTTTAATTTTTAGTACTTTCATTTATTCCGTTCCATTCCAGATACTTTCAATTTAGTCCATTCATGAAATATTTAATAATTTCATTCATTCCGTTCCATTCCAGATATTTCCATTTTAAGCCATGTTAGTTTATTACAATCCACTCATAAAATTTCATGCATTCTATAATTTTATGCCTCTTGTTCTGCTCCTTTCGTGTCATTGAATCAATTTATTTTAAATTCCGTTTAGTTTCAAGTAATTTCATTCATTCCGTTTCATTCCAGATACTTTCATTTCATGCCATGTTAATCCATTTCAATCCATTCATGAAATTTCATGCATTCTGTCATTTCATGTTTTTCGTTCTGCTCCTTTCATGTCATTGAATTAATTTACGTTCCATTCTCTTCAGTTTCAGATAATTTCATTTATTCTGTACCATTCCAGATACATTAATTTCATGCTATAGTAACCTATTTCAATACATTGATGAAGTTTGATGCATTCTGTTTAAAATCATTTCATACATTTCGTTCTATTGCATTAATTTCATATCATTTCTTTCATTGCGTTCCATTTCATTTAGTTTCACGTAATTTCAGTTATTATGTTTCATTACAGATACTTTCATTTCATGCATTACAATGCAGTTCATTCAATTCAATAAATTTGATAGAAACTAACTGATCAAAATGACATAATCCACTTCTAGAGGGCTTGAAGATAGACCCGTATTTTTATTTTATTTTCATGTTCACTCGATTTCTATTTCATTCCCATATTATTTCTAATTCATATCCATTTCATTTACATTCTGTATATTGTTTCAATTCCATTTATTTTTCTTTTCTCGTTTCATCTAATTGTCATCTCGTTTAGATTGGAAGAATGAGCGCCGCTCAGGGATAAAGCATTGCTTTACTCTTGTGATAGAGTACTCTAAAATAGAAGATAAAAAGGGGGAATTTGGGAGTTCAAACCTCTACAAATTTTTTACAAACATTTTAGGTAACACATATGGGTCCACATTGTATTGGACTCAGAAAACGTGTAAGGAACCTACTTCTGCTCAACTTGTTTTATTTTTCTTTATTCAATGTTTTGGCCAAATTGTGATTCGAGCTCTACATAAACTCTCCAATAATTAGTGAAATGCATTTAAATATATATTTTTAATTTTATATGAATTGGTTTCGCTCATTCAAAGCGATTCACAATTCATTGAAAAATGGCCTAAAAAACCGATTACTTATGTGACTACAGGACGTTTATATATTTAATTTCTAATGCCATTGTAGCATTGAAATAAGTCGACTAGAACCGCCCGAAGCGCATAAACTGCAACTTCTCCATTATGTGGCGCAATTTCTTACTTTTCTTAAGCAATTTCAATATTTCACTCGGCTTCGTTGCCCTTTTTTCTTGGTTGTCTGCCGTTTGGCTTCGGCTTTTTCAATGCAAATATTAATAAATTTAAATTGTATTGCTTTTTGGCAACCCATAAGCCTGGCATTTTATGCGCTAAGCCTTTTACACACACACACGCGCATACGCACGCACACATGCACATACAGCGCGATATATTGCTTCATAAATATTTGGTTAGCTTTTGTGTTGCAGTTATTTGTTGTCTTATTATTATTATTGTTGTTGTTGCTGTTGCCTTAATTTATGCTATATACATAGTTATGTATGTAAATATAAATACAAATATATTTGTGTAAACATGCTCGGTGTATCCCAATGCGAAAAGTCAATCAATGTGAAAATAAAGACGTAGCGCTAAGACAAGGCAAGCTTTTGATTTTCTTTGAAGTTGAGAAATTTGTGTGTGAAAACATTACATTAAATAGACATATGGAAATATATATAATGTAAGAAAATATTAGAATTGTTGAATAGAAAATATAAAAAAATATAAAAGTATTCGCTTGACTTGAAAGCAGTGAGAACCATTTTGCTACTCGCTTGTAGAAGAATCGTGCTTTATCATCATCAACACATACTTTGATTGATATAGAAGAGACTTTAAAGCTTTCGTTACTTGAAGTGAATTCTTTAGAAAACCAACAAATATTTATTTAGTAAAACTAATCAATTTTTCACTGTGCTTTTTGCCTGCAGCTAACTTGTCTTCTCGATCCTCAGTCGAACAGTTTTGTGGTTGGTTTGAAATTTCCAATAAATTGAGGGGATAGTTTTTTGCAGTGTTTTTTTTATTGTTTTTGTCTTTATTTTGCATAAATTTGTACAGTTGCTGCTGGCAATTAAGAACAGTTTTCTATGCGTTTGGCAAAGCAAGTAGTGGTACGTTTTTGAGGTTATGTATGCAAATAAGCTAAGGAAAATATATTTGCTTTCGAATATTAATTAATTTCCATATGCTAGCAAACGACTTTCACTGTTTGCCGTTAGGCAGCAGCGGACAAATATTTATCCAGGCCTTTGCGATCCTTTTTGTGAATAATAATAATGTGAAATGTGGCAAAAGTGTGTTTGTTATTGATTTTTAAAAGTGGTTTTTTGTCATAAGTTTTATGTTTTTGTACTATAAGAAACCTGAAAATTGAAGCCAATATTTAAGCAAACAGTTAGTTTTTTATTAGAAAGTGATTGAAGACAAGTTTTTGTTTAATAAAAATCAGAATTAGTTTAAAATATTCTTTACAACAACACAAGTAGATCGAGAAAACTTTATTTACATTGAGCTATGTTTTCGATGTGTTGACGCAGTTGCCACATATTCTGAATACCTCTAACATTTTATCTTTATAACTTAATACATTTAATTATTTTAATCAATGCAAAATAAATGCTTTACAAATTTTCAAGTCTAAACTTTTTGTGGAACTATGTCTTGTTTCATTATTTTTTTTTATTGCCAAATAATTGATTTTTTTTAGAAACTGGTTGAATATAAGTTTTTGTTTCATAAAACCCAGATTTAGTTGAAAATAATATTTACAACAACACAAATCAGTGGCGGATTCAGAGGGGTCGACTTTAAAATTACATACAAATTAAAAGGAATTTTTGTTTTTTGAACGGTTTTTAAAAAATATTAAAAAATTACTTTTTGAAACCCCCCAAAAATATTTTTCTGAATCCGCCCCTGACTCATAAGATCAACTAAACCTTATTTACAATGAGCTATGCTTTCGATGTGTTGCGCAGTTGCCACATATTGTGAATACCCCTAACATTTTATCTTTATAACTGAATACATTTAATTATTTTAATCAATGCAAAAAAGTGCTTTAAAAATTTTCAAGTCTTAACTTTTTTGGAACTATGTCTTGTTTCATTATTTTTTTTTATTGCCAAATAATTGGTTTTTCTTTAGAAACTGATTGAATACAAGTTTTTGTTTCATAAAATCCAGATTTAGTTGGAAATATTCTTTACAACAACAAAATTAGATCAAGCAAACCTTATTTACAATGAGCTTTGTATTCGATATGTTGACGCAGTTGCCACATATTGTGAATACCCCTAATATTTTATATTTATAACTGAATACATTTAATTATTTTAATCAATGCAAAAAAATGCTTTAAAAATTTTCAAGTCTAAACTGTTTTTGGAACTATGTCGTGTTTAATTATTTTTTTTTTGCCAAACAGTTGGTTTTACCTTAGAAACTGATTAAAGACAAGTTTTTGTTTCATAAAAACCAGATTCAGTTGAAAATATTCTTTACAACAACAAAATTAGATCAAGTAAACCTTTTTTACGTTAAGCTATGCTTTCGATGTGTTGCGCAGTTGCCACATATTGTGAATACCCCTAACATTTTATCTTTATAACTGAATACAGTTGATTATTTTTATCAATTTCAAGTCTAAACTTTCCTTTGAACTAAATCTTGTTTCATTTTTTTTATTGCCTCACTTTGCCTCCCAACTTTGCTACTGAACGCAGTAAAAATTCAACTTTGCCTCCACTCAACTTTAAGGTTATGTTGAGCAATTGAAAAATGTTCGCTCCATGCAATTTTACGCTTCCAAATAAAATATCTCCCCCTCTGGAATGCCCGCTGCCAGAAAAAAGGCAAACACGAAATATTCAACGATTTCATTGTCACTTTTCAGGCATTTACGTTACGTGAGGCCAGTGTTGCCAACGCTTCAACTACAGCAACAGCAACAGCGCGTTGCCTTCAATCGGCTGTCAGCTTGCCGCCGCCAGGCAGCGTCAGAGTCAACATAACCTCAAACTGCTCCATCCCCACCATCGACGCCCATCTCGTCACGCGGTGACGGCGGCTTTAAATCGATAAAAACGATTTTTCAGCAACTCGGTTAAATTGTCAGTTATATGTATGGTGTGTTGTTGTTGTTGTTTAATGCCGCCACCACCACCCACTGCGCGTCTTTCGGCCACACTTTTCGCACTTTTCGCTTTTTCACTAGTTGGCAACTTTTTTCGCCGCCCTCGAATGTTGAAAACACAAACGTAAAGCCGGAAATCACTACAAAACTTGCCGTCGCTGTCCGCGCGCGCCCGCTGCGCCATCGCTGCCATCACTTTGGCTGGTGGTTTTGTTATACAAAACCCAATTTTCGTATATATATTCTTGCTCGATTTTGCGCTGTGTCCCGCCATGGAAACAGCACTGGGGGCGAAGCGCGTCCTGTAGGGTCGCTCGGCTGTCGGCGGGAAAGACGTCCTCGGGGAGTGCGGCAAGCATTTAACTGATTACATGATTGTATTGTGTTTGTGTTTGTGTTGGTATTTGAGTTGGTGTATAAGTGTGTGTGCAAGGGTCTGTTCTGTGTGTGTGTGTGTGTGTGTGCCTGTGTATTTCTGCTTCATTTTTTGATTTGCAATACACCTGGGATTAGCTTTTTGTGGCAACACGGTGAAGTGGCATGGCAGCGCGCAGTTGGACGGGACCGAAGTTGAAAATCTTTGGCATATTCGCTGCCAAGGAAATAAATTGTCTGTGCGTGCAGCAATTGTAAATTACATTTATATACGTTATCTTGTTATGGCATAGCTGCTGCAATGTCGCTCACTCGCTCGCTCGCCCGCTTCCTGCGGCAGTCAGCACAAAATACGCTAAACCCATCAGCAGCGGCGCCGCGGTATGCGAGTTGAGGGTTGAAGAGGGTTGAGCATTGCTACATTCGAATCTATCAAAGTTAATTGGTTGCATTGGGAAAACGCCAACGCCAACAACAACAAATCAAATAGCAAAATACAAAATGCCATTGACACCTAAAAGTATGACACCGCCAAGCAGCGAGTCGAATGATCAAAGTGGGAAATATTATACGCGCTGCATTTTAAATCCAGCCCTAATGATTGCGGTTGAGCTGGGTTACGCGATGGTAATGCGATGCCAAATGATTTGTGGCACGCTGCTCATTTTCAGTTTACCCCTCGTTCTCCCCTTTTCACATACACATTTTAGGTATATTTTTGCGCGATTAAATGAGCTCTAAAATGTGCTTTAATTGCTTTAAGACAGCCAGTTTAGCCCGCGTTTCCCCCCTTTTCACACACACATTTTATATTTTTTCGCAATTAAATGAGCTCTAAAATGTGCTTTAATTACTTTGATATGGCCCCAAGAGTGCGGTTTAAGGTCAGAATTATTATTGCCAAAGAGATTCAAGTCGAGAGTTTCAATTTTTCAAAGCATTTCTGGTAAGAATATATAAGAATTTTATTTATATAAATTTTGATCTTTTCTTAACATCAAAGTTAAGTGCATTTTTAAAATTGTAATTTAAAGTGTTTTGAGTTTTGTATTAACCCTTTCCGGAAATTTGTACAATATATCGTACAATTTTTTCTAAAATTTTTTATTTAACAACGAACGCAGTTTTTATGGAACAGCTCTTTAATTCTTATTAAGCAGGTTGTGTTGTATCATTCTATTTAAAAATATAAATCATTATTGCCATGGCTACACAGCGTAGGAACTTTTAAATATGTAATACTTTTTGGTAGCAAAAAGCTTAACAATTTCAAAGTTTGAATCTCAGTTGATTTATAAAACTTAAAAAAAAATTTTAAAATTTTTTGCATCTAAATATTTTTCCCGAGGCTTTAAAAAAATGGTACGATATATCGTACAAATGGCCACAAGGGTTGCAAAGCTTTGTATGATATATCGTACAAATGGAAGGCAAAGGTTGCAAGTTATGTTTGCATTTTTTTAAAGTTATGGGTTTGGTAATAGAATTTTTGCGTTTGCATGCCTGCCACGCCCATCTATTCGGCATTTTTCGATTAGGTAGGTAGGTAGGTGAAATCACGTTTTGATTTTTTGTTGTTATTATTTATGTTTTCTATCGAAAACATTAATGAATTGTTCATAAAACTTAAATGAAACAAAAATTTCATGAATTTTTACTCCTTTGCGGACCATTGTACGATATATCGTACAAAATTGATTGAGCTGTAATTCTCAACCTAAATGATTTTTTTTGTATATTTTGTTGTATTTTATTGCTAAAATGTACATATCTATCGCCTTGAGCGGGTTCAGCGTAAATTTGTTAAGTTTGCTCTTAACTCTCTTAACTTCGATCTTCCACTTCCCCCCTATATTTCGCGATGTAAATTAATAAATTTGCAGTCACTCGAGTTGCGCAGAAGAATTTCGGCCCTCTCTTTTATATTTGATATTGTTTCTGGATTTATCGATTGCCCTGATTTGCTTGGTCTAATAAACTTCCATGTCCCAGCTAAGTCGCTGCGGCGACATCAAATATTTTGGACTGAGGGTCATAAAGTTAATTATGCACTGAATGAGCCAATCAATAGAGCGCTTTTGGATTTTAATTTGCTCTGTGTTAATCATCATTTTGATTTTAGCATAAGTAGAGCTCAATTTAAATTATTTCTTTGTAAAATTTTTAACTAGTTTTAAGTTATTTTAATTTATTGTTTCATAGTCTGTAAGGTTGCGTAAACATTAGACTGAATAAACAAATTGAAATTGAAATTGAAATTGAAATGTTCAATAAGAGTCAATATTTTAAAAGAAAAATTTGTATCTCAAAAAATGCGGAAATTTACCGGAAAGGGTTAATTTGTATTATTCGATTTAACCAAATTTGATGTGATCTATGAAATATTAAATAATCCTTTGGATTTTGCTTGACATAAGGTTCCCCAGAGACTCGAAGGATGTACGACAACTCGAGTTCCATTGAGACCAGTCTGCATTAGACTCACATTGCCAAAGCAAATGTGCCCAGAACTCTCGTAGTAGCAAACAGTCTCATTGTTCTCCAGACACAGATAGCCGAGGAATGTCCCCCTATTCGTTTGACGTACTCGTTAAGCAGACTAAAACCCGTTGGAGGGTCTACCCAGAAGATCTTTCGGGGCTGTAGACTCCAAGTTTATCCCCAATAGTTGTCTCGTTGGTAGTTGGTGATCGACGGCGAAGAGGGGTAGAAGGACCAAGTTGAGAACGCCCTGTCATCTCCGGGTGTGACCAACAAGAGAGTGTGCACAAAAAGCAGATCAGCCTGGAGAGGACCCCGCTACCGGGGTTCTTATGGCCAGTAAGGTAAGTTGTCTCGCTGTTGACCAATGGCTCAAAAACCCAGCGGTGTAGGAGCTGGTATAGTGAGACCTGAAGGCATCGCATTCTGAACATTAAGCACCGACACATAAATGATCTTTGAGCCATACTGGAGACGTACCAAATCACTGGCTAAAGGCTTCAGTAGCCCTGAGCCAAGATTACAATGCTTTCGGTTGGCCTAGGTTAGGTTAGGTTATGGTGGGCTGCCTCTATAAGAGACACACTTAGAGGCCAATTGTGAGGCCTATTTTGATACCACATATTTCACCCGTTTTTGAAATGTGTATGCATCACTGTTTTCCAACATGTGCACAACACTCATTTCAAACAGATGGTGAAGGGAATGGGGGAGGGGCCCAGTTTAACGCAGAATCCGAACGGCTGTTGGCAGTTTTTTCTTTCTCACTTGGAGGTTCTGCCATCGTCTACCAAGAGCGATTCTTATAATTCTCATCTGCTTCATAGTGATAGAAGTTGATGAGCGTTTCTCTAGCCCGAGCTGGGAATCGAACCTAAGGCCTCGGTATTAGAAGTCAAAAGCCTGTTTGCCTATCGGTATAAAAAACTCAAAGCTATTCCCAAGCATCAAAAACCCTTTAAGAGTGCCACAAGGAGCTCAATACCCATGATAGGGTTGAACTGGTCTGTATACCAGAGAACGAGGGCCTTGAGGGCAGTGTTGCCAGATCTGGAAAATTCCTCCTAGATTTAGGAGGTTCTTGGTCTTTTAGGCGAATTTTTAGGAGCAAGAATTGTTTGGGAGAACGTGGTCATAAGTGGCACTGAAGCCTTGAATATTGAAAACTAAAGTGTCTAATATAGTTTAATTAAATTGTATGCTTCAAGGAAGGAATGAAGGAGGTTTCAAAAATAAATTTCATACCAATCTAATTTTTTTATGTTTTGTTTGTATTAAGTTTTTGTTTTCTGAAGCTGAATGAACAACAAGGCTGCAATAAAAAACAACTAAATATATTTTTCTTTTTTATGAAAAGTTTAATTCCTCAGTTTGTAATTTTAGGAAAACTGTCAAATTTGTGGATGGAAATTTCAGCTTTCTTTTGAAGATTAAGGAGAAAGTCATTTAAGGTATCTGGCAACACTGCTTGAGGGTAATGAAATAGCATTCAAAGAACCAGATGCAACTTTTTATTTTGATAAAAACAACCTGAAATAGAACATTGGTACCAGGGCACAAAAACATAAACTTGAGTACTGGGCCAACGCTGATGGACTATAATAGTTTCAAAAATTCGTTAAATATGTTTTGAAATGTTCTAACTGGTTCGTTATTTGTTCTAATTATGCCTTGAATGCTCATTTGGTAAGAACGCTTTCAAATTTTACAAGACTTCTGGTTCTCTCCTGGTCTGGATCTCTCTTGAACTTGAAATGTGTATTGAAACATTTTTGTAATTACTTTTATAAGTAAAGTATTTTTAGCTTCTACTTGTTATCAATTTTTTAGTTCTTATTTAATGTTTAATGTTTTAATGTAAAACTAAGATTGAATTAAATGAGTGGATCTCTCAACTTGTAAATGTTTATGAAAACATTTTTTGAATTACTTTTTTTCTACTTATTATCTATTTTAAATTTCTTACTTAACCCTTTCGATCCCGAATTTTACCCTGTGTCTCGATATTACTTTTTGGTATTTAAATCATGAAACGCTTGTCCAAGAAGTGTGCACACGACGTTTGAAGTCGCCACTCCTCTTTGTTAGAGTTTTGGAGCTAGTTTACTTTTGCACATTTTTAGCTTAAAAAAGTTAAATAAATTTTGTATCAATATTTTTTAATTACAGGAAAATTATTTGATATTTATAGAAAAATACAAATTTATCACTTTTTGATTTTAGTTAACCATTATTAAAGAAACAGGGTTTTGATCAAACGCGCCCATTTCGTAGACTTCAATTAGAACACAAACTTTCCCTGATATCGCTGCAAATAATTGGAAATTACTTATTTTGGGAGAACAGTAAAATTTTTGTAATTTGCTTTGAATTCATTTCTAAAAATATTAATTTGTTGGTGCCTGCTTAAATTAAACCCATAAATCAATCGTATCAATCGTTTTGCTATAAGATGACAAATAGGTGAAGTTGCTCTCAGGCAACTTTGGGGTTAATGTTGGCTTAGTCTGTAAAACAAAGTTTTTTTTTTAACTAAAATGTAAACAAAATTCAATATAACTTCTTCACTTCTCCACTTCTTCTCGATTCTCGAACTCGCCTCGTTTAGCTGTTTTATGCATGAAATTTTCCACACTCTAACACTTTGCATTGATACTTTTTGCCAATATTTTGCTTTCCCCTGTTGAATTGGCAAAATTTTCCCATTTGACACATTTTCATGTCTGCCTTCGTATTTGTGTCGTATTGGGTGTAAACCAAATTTCAACTTTAATAACCTTATTTTGTGACAGTCATGTCGACTGTACGTATAGATTTTCCATTGCTGCTGTTTCATTATTCAGAGAGCACCTAAAAGTATGCTACTTTCATTTTTCAAATGTTGCAAACTAAACACAAAGAAAGCGAGAGAAAAATTGTGCTCGCACACGATTTCTTATCGAACAACATGAGACATTTTGCATGACAACAACAAAACCAATAGCCAGCAGGCAACAGCATCACCACAAGCCGCCAGCACACATCTGTATGCCTTTCAGCCAAACAAACACAAGCACAGGCAAACGCACACAGTCACACAAA
Organism: Melieria picta; assembly: GCA_964056695.1. Lineage (NCBI taxonomy): Eukaryota > Metazoa > Arthropoda > Insecta > Diptera > Ulidiidae > Melieria > Melieria picta. Next base: position 48,885,541 of record OZ057399.1, read on the forward strand.
CACAAACACGTAGCACACATATATCAGCGGCCTGTCGTGCAGGTACATATGGAAATTTTTCTTACGTTGCTTGCCATATTTTAGCGCTGCTACGTTGCCAACTAACTAGCATAAAATGTTGGCACGCCTAAAAATAGGCAACGAACGATAGAATGGCATTTTGAACGGGCAGAGTCGAGGCAAACAGCCAACAGCCTGAAGTGGGAGCGCTTGACTGCATGACTGAATGGCTGGTTGGCTGGTTGGGTGGCAGGCTGGCAGTTAGACAGGTGGAGCGCCTGAGGCACGAAGCAGCATTGGGAGCGGCGGGCGCACTAATGCCGCATAGCGTTGAGTATTCATTCACATTGATTGCTGGCACGTTAGATTTGCCATTGATGGCAGCATTTCAAAGCCGTTCGCTTGCATGATTTCTTGTACGTGCTGTGCCAGCAACACGCGCACACCAACGCCAGTCAGCCAGTCAGTCAGTCAGCCAGTCAGCCATTCGGCCCGTTGCCCGGGCAGCCAGTCAGAGAGCAAGCATGCTTCATCGCTTTGCTGCTATGCTTACACAGTCAGCGCTTGCTTACTTCACTTTACACACATACACTCACACACATATACATGAACATGAACATACTTTTAGGCGCATTGGCTCACTTGTTTCGCCCTTTTCACGTTGCGGCGCTTCGCTTACATTTGTGCACATTTTCGCTCTACTTTAAGAGTTTTTCCTGCACTTTGCTTCACTTTGGCTGCAAGTTCGAAGAGCGCTAATGGCGTTGCGTTGCTTAGGCGAACGAGGAAAGTGAGAAGGTAGTTTACCAAATACCATTGCTGTCATTTAGTCGTTCGTGTTTCGTTGATTTTCCGTCGCTGTGCAATCTTGTGGAGTCGCTGTGTAGAATGCGACAGTGACCAGTGGGAAATTTTTGCATGAAATTGTATCCATTCTGATCCAATGTGAAGCAAAGTGATTTATTGCAGATAGTGTTGCCCGATACCTGACATGACTTTCTCCTAAATCTTAAAAAAATGCTGAAATTTCCTGCTAAAAAATAAAAAAATCTCATAAATTTTTTTTTTATAATTTGCGCATTTTAAAGGAATTGAAGTTTTCATAAAAACATAAAAATATATTCATATAATTTTTTTAATGTAGCTTTTTTTATTCATCTTCAGCTTAACAGCAAAAACTTAACAAAATGAACATACAAATGAATTTAATAAAAACTGGCATTTTGGCGGGATTTCATTGTGACAGCAATAAGCGAGAAAGAGATAGCACGAGCTTAGAAATTTTTAACACAATAGGATGCTTTGACTATTAAAATAGTTTACATACACATACCATACATCATGCTTCGTTATCCAAAAAATTTCCCAAAAATCCACTAAGGATCCGAAAAATCCCGTAACATAAAATATAAATATCCTAAACTTTCTCCTAAACAATTCTTCCTTCTAAAAATTCTCCTAAAAGGCCAAGAATCTCCTAAATGTAGGAGGAAATCTCCTGATCTGGCAACACTGATTGGAGATTTTTGTGTTTGTTTAATTTTTTGTAGTTGTCTATAACTCGCGTTGTACGAGTGCGATCGGCATTAGAAAGATGAGATTTTCTACTGAAAAAAAAACTTCTCAGACAGTTTTTTTGATTGCTTGATAAGATTTCGTATGAAAAAAATTGTTCAGACAGTTTTGTGATTGCTGGATTGAATTTGGTTTGAGCGCGCATCAGAAATGGTCTCAGACAGTTTTTTGATTGCTTGATAAGATTTCGTATGAAAAAAAATTTTACAGACAATTTTGTGATTGCTACTAAAAAAAACCTCTCAGACAGTTTTTTGATTGCTTGATAAGATTTCGTATGAAAAAAATTGTTCAGACAGTTTTGTGATTGCTGGATTGAATTTTGTTTGAGCGCGCATCAAAAATGGTCTCAGACACTTTTTTGATTGCTTGATAAGATTTCGTATGAAAAAAAATTTTACAGAAAATTTTGTGATTGCTTGATTCAAGAGAAAAGATATTTTAAATTTTTTTATCAAGGCGAATTCTCAAGCCAGGTGGTTGAAAATTTAAATAATGTTTATGGTTCTGATACAGAAACAGCCAATCAGGCGGAATTTGGGTTTTGTTGATTCTGTTCCGCTGATTTTGATGTCAAAGATCAAATGATGAAATGAAGAAACACTCTGGAAGGCCAATTGTTGAAAATGTCAATAAAGTCATGAAAATCGAGTCAGTCGAAATCGAGTCCCATAGTAATGTAAGCACTGTTTCGATTGTCCAGGAGCTAAAAATTGCAGAAAAACCATCTGAAACCACTTGAATAAAGCTAAATAAAAATATAAGCCCGATGAATGGATGCCACATGAGTTAATAAAAAAAAAACACTCATGTACCCAATATCCATCTGCGCATTGCTACTGGATCGCTACAAAATCTACACATTTCTGAATGAATCATTTGTGATGATGACCGACGACAACTTCAGGTAAAATTTATATCCTTCCTGAACTAACGCAATGTCTCGCATTAATAGGGGTCATCGCCTGCGCGATTGTTCGAGTCAAAAAAAACAAAAAAGTCGTGATTGAATAGCAGTGATTTGATGAAAATGCTGAGAAAGCCTAGATTGACAGTCAAGAAGGTTCTGCTGTGTGTTTGGTGGGTATGACAGGGAATCTTGTACACTGCGCTGCTCCCTTAATTATGGTTAAACTTTTAATTAAGTCTTGTACAATCAGCAATCCATCCAAACCATCTGAAAGCAGCAATCACAAAGGAGCGGTCAGCTTTGACCCAGGAGAGGAATTGTGCTTCATCAGGACAGCGCCAGGATAGTGAGTCGCCAGAAGACCCTGAAACTCAGTTGCGAGATTTTTATGCAAACAACTTGAAGTCTGGACCTCTCATCAACTGATTACCTGTTCCTGTCTCTCTTCTTTTCAAACTGTTAATTAAGTCTTGCATAGTCAACAATTGGACCATCTGAAGAGAGCAATTACCTAGAAGCGGTCAGCTTTGGTCAAAGGTAGGAATTCTGTTTCATCAGGACATTGCCGGGCAAACTAAGAAGACCCGGAAACTCGGTTGTGAGGTTCTTTTGCATTCATCCTGTAGTCTGGACCTCTCATCAACTGATTACCACCAGTTCCTGTCTATGGTGAATGATTTTGCTGGTGAAAAATTTTACTCAAGAAAATCTTTCCAAAATGGTTTTTGACAAGTTTTTGTCAATAAGGACGAAAGTTTATATGAGAGAACAACAACAAATTACACAGCACAACAAAAAACACTTTTTTCTGTTGCATGGAGTTTTTCTACTGTTTCTTACTAATTTGGGTGCGCTGATTTCGAATCTATCCTCAGATTTTTTCTAGCAGCTCTAGTTAGTGAGATATAGGTACCGTGTAATTTTTTCAGTTTTCCTCTATTTTTCCATATTTTTGACCGTAATTTCTAAACCAAAAAACCGTTTGACATGATTTTCACCTTATCGCATTAACAACACCGCACGGCTTCTTTTCCGATGCTAATTATTTTTATAAGTTTTAAAATGCCGCAGTAATTGAACCTCAAAGTCGGAAAAAAATGGAATTTTAAGGTGTTTTCTTTGATGGTCAAAAACATACACATTTTTCGTAAATCAAATAACGAGTTAGGTGTATAATGAAAGCCGACACATCAAGCAATTCAACACAGCCAAATTATTTGGCGGAATACACATTCGCATCGAAATAATAGCAAAAATGTACCACAGTCAATTTCATCACTTTTCATACTTTTTCCTTAAAAAATTAGGGGCCTAAAAATATGCTCTTTTATATGTTCCATTTATAGTCTGAAATACAAGCAAAAACAAAAAGATTTTGAATTGCTCGAAACAAAAAAAAAAAAATAAACACTTTGCATATTTTGAGGCTCCTAATTTTTTAAGGGAAAAGTATGAAAAGTGATGAAAATGGCTATGGTAAATTTTTGCTATTATTTCGATGCGAATGTGCATTCCGCCAAATAATTTGTCTGTGTCGTATTGTTTGATGTTTCTTCTTAAGATATTCATATACTTCGTAACTTGATTTATGAAACATCTGTACAATTTTCGCCATCAGAAAAAACGCCTTGAAATTCAATATTTTCCTACTTTGAAACCTTATTACAACGCCAATTTAGAACACATAAAATTGATTTATATCAGAAAAGATGGCGTGAAATGTTGTTAGTGCAACTATATAAAAATCATGTCGATAGGATTATTGGTTCAGAAATTATAGTCGAAAACGACAAAAAAGCCGAGGAAAATTCGAAAAAGTGACACGCCCATTTTTGGCGAAAACTAGAGCTGTTACATTAAAACGGAGTATGGGTTTGAAAACAGCGTGGAAAAACGATTCAGATTCATGTAAAAAACTCCATGCAACAGACATGCTGTTGTGCAGTGTTGCTGAAGAAAACAATGCATATTCGATCTAAATCGAATGATTCCAACTATGCTAAATAAAGCCTTCAATTTCAGACCTTCAAAATAAAGCATTTCTTTTCACAGCATCTACACTTTTGTGCAACTATGTGCCACGATTCCTATTGGGCTCCATGATATATGTATGTATGTTTCTCTTAACTTTCAGCTATATGTATGATGCAAAGGTGTGTAGTATGTATGTTCGTTTTCTGGCTTCCATATGTGTGTGTGTGTCAGGATGTGTACGAAGGCTTGCACAATAAATCAACTCTGATTCACTAAATTTGCCGTTTCGCAATTTTATGCACGCCTTCAGCTTTAAGGTTTTTATTTTTGTGTACTTTTTTCTACATTCACTAATACACACACACACACAAGATGCTCATGTGTGTGTGTGTGCTGCCTCTTGATGGAATGATGTATGTTTATATTTTTACCCTAAATCGTAGCTGCGCTTTTGCTGTGTTGCTTCCTTTTCTCAGTCTTTGCTTTAAATCTGCTTTTTTGCTTTTTTTGTTGGCTTGAAACGCGTTGCTTGTATTTAGCTTGCGCTTTTTATCGCCTAGAAGCGGGCTACGAAATTTTGTTGCCTTTCGCGCTGTTCGATCATCATTCGCCTTAATGCATTTCTCTTCGTCAATGTTTGCAGCGTTTCAGTTAACGCTGCCACTTTTGCTTCTTTTCATTTTCATTTCCATTTCGGCAAAGATTTTCTGTTCAAGTGGTTTGCTTCATGCATTTTCGGTGTCTTTGCTGTCCGGAAAATGTTTGTACTTTACGAATGTTGTTGTTGTTGGTTGTTTTTGTGGACTTTGGCGCGCACGCAAAATTTGGCACTTGAGCTCGCCAATTCAGCTGGGCGAAACGTGATGTGCTGGGCGAGATTTTGCAAGTGAAAAGCGTGCAAAACGAAAACGCGTACAGATTGGAGGAGAAGTAGGTGGCGAGAGGTTGGGAGGAATGAGCGAGTGAAGAAGCAGAGTGAGTGCGTAGTTTACACTCAAAGGATGTCATGCCGTGGGCTGTTGCCGGCCGTCAGGGTTGCATTTTCGACGGAACTGTGGCGGTAGTTGTGGGACCAGAATGTTGGCTTGAAGATAAAAAGAAGGGCGGGGGGGGGGGAGAGGGCAGCCTGAGTAAAACAGCTGATTGTTGAGGTGGAGGCTGTTTTGTTGGCGTTGTCAGAAAGAAAGGAGTGAATGTGTGTGTGTGTGTGTGTGTGTGTGCGTGTTGCGAAGCCAGCAAATTCGACAGTTTGTGTGACGTGCCGTTGTGTTGCTCGTTTGTAGTGCTTGCATGTGTTGGTTGTTGTTTGTTGTTGTTTTCAATTGCGGTTGGCAATTTCAGGCGCAAAGCGTTGCGTTGCACACATACAGACACACACCCACATATGCGCCAGAAGGCAACTAACGCTTGACTGCAGTTCGGGAGAGAGGAAATCGGTTTAACAATGTTGATGGTGTTGGCTTCAGTTTGCTCGACTCGACAGCGCGTCTTACTTAGATTTCAACTGCGTACGCGAAACAAAAAAAAAAAAACAAATACAACCAACAACCAACAGCCAACTATGCAAGCAAAGCTTTATTTTACTGTCAAAGTGGCAAAGTATGCGAAAAGTTGGGGGATTTGCTTTGGGCAAATTTTCGTTACCTTCAAATCTCGTTGGTTGTTTTTTTTTGCGTTGGTATTTTGTGCGATTTACTTAATTTTTTTGTTTGTTATTTTTTTTGCCTTTAGCTGCCTGAAGTGAAAAGTGCAAAGCGGCAAAAACACTGCGTTGATGTGTTGTGTTAGGTAGAGGCACAAATACATACATACCCACTTGTGTGTGGGTGTTTGTGTCAGTGTGTGTGAGTGTGTGTGTATTTGTGTTTGTGTGCGAATCGCATAAACCGCGACAATTTAGTCAAATCTTTTGAGATTTCAGGCTTTTTGTGGACTTTGGCATTGCAGCATTTTAGGCGCACAACACAGGCCCACAGCAACACAACAACAACCACTCGCAATCACACAATCACCATCACAACACAAATAAATGCGCGCGGCTTTTCTCTATTTCTGCTTGAGCGCGTTCGTGTCGACTTTGGCATTTGTTGTTGTTGTTGTCGTGTTGTGTGTGTGTGTGTGTGTGTGACAGCCGCCGTAGCGTGCAGTCAAGGATTTTAGGCGCTTGTGCTCGGTTGGCTGTTAATGATTTGCAGACTTTGCTCTAGCGGCACTTTGGTTGTGTATACTTTTGTCTGCATCCTCTACGGTTTTATGTGTTTGTTTACGCTGCTTTGCCTACTTTTGGGCGCCTTAGTGTTGTGTGCTCGTTGTGCTTAAGAAATTTGTTCGAAAAAAGGCAACAAATTGACAGCCAGCCGGTTTGATGGATTTTCAGCTGTGGTGTAGCATGTGAGCGGATTTATTGCGCAAATTTGCTAAAATTTCTTCAACTCTTCGAACGTGTGTGTGTGTGTTGGGTGTATGGTTGTATGGGTGGGTTGTAAATTTAGTTGGAAATTTGAAAATGCCCAAAACTTATTTGGCAGCAGGATGCTGCCACGCTCAGTCGCCTTTACGGTACGCTGCACTGCTGCGCTGCTGGCATCGTTGCCGCTGCTCGAGTGCAACATTGACAGCGCCCATAAATAACCAGAGCTGTTATAATTTATTACTGCCGGCTGCAGCAAACTCCCAACTGCCGTGCACCTTCTACTACTATTTTAAACTACGACTACTACTACTACTGCTACTGCTACTACTAATGCTGCACGGGCCACCCCGGCAAACCGTCGGCCGCCGACGCCCGGTGCGCTTTTGTGTGCAAGTTGACTTTTTGCAACGTTTTGCCTTTGGAGAATATCGCTATTTAGTGCATTGCTGTTGTTGTATATTCGGTACAAAAGCAACAACAACAACAAAAACCCCAACAACAACAACAACATCCATACCACCACAATAGCAAATCGCTAGTGCTGCCATCAGCTGCACATAATTCATGATTTTATTATTTTGCAGTTCATTGAAAATGAGGTCAAAAGTTTATTGCTTGGCGTTAATGTGCAAATAATAATAGCAAAAATACAACAACAATAACAAGAAAATTAAATAAAAAAATACTATAGGCGCAGGAAAAAAATAATTGGTGTCGATTTGTTGTTGTAGATTGTTGTGTAGTGTTTTGTGTGCTGTGCTCTATAAATCATCACATAAGATAAAGCATACTTTTCGGAGCAATAAGCTTTTTATTTTGCAGCCAACCGACTTGGGGGGGACATGCGAAGTGTGAGGCATTGGAATTTTTCTAGAGCGATGTGAGCGTCAGATGCTTGAAATTGATTTTTATTTGTGCAACAAATTTAAAAATTTATTCGGTTTAATTGAAATTTTTAAGGGTAATTCATTGAATTTTGTTTCAAAAATAATATGAAAAGTATTTTGTTTATTATAAAATTTTAATATTTTCAATATTGTTAAAACTGTAAATTCTCAGTTGAGAAAATTTAGATGCTTGAAATTGATTTTCATATGTGCAAAAAATTTAAATAACGCTTCGATTTAATTGAAAATTTTAAGGGTAATTTATTGATTTTTGATTCAAAAGTAGTATGAAGAATTTTTTGTTTATTAAAAAAGTTTAATATTTTTAATTTTGTTAAAACTATAAATTCTCAGTTGAGAAATTTTAGATGCCTGAAATTGATTTTGATTTGTGCAAAAAATTCAAAACATTCTTCGGTTTATTTGAAAATTTTAAGGTTAATTCGTTGATTTTTGTTTTAAAAATAATACGGAAAATTGTTCATTTCCTAAAAAATTTTTATATTTTTATATTGTTAAAACTTTAAATTCTGAGTTGAGAAATTTTAGATGCTTGAAATTTATTTTTATTTGTGCAAAATATTTAAAAATTTATTCGGTTTAATTGAAATTTTTAAGGGTAGCTAATTGATTTTTGATTTAAAAATAATATGGAAAATTTTACATTTACTGAAAAATCTTAATATTTGTAATATTGTTAAAACTGTAAATTCTCAGTTGAGAAAATGTAGATGCTTGAAATTGATTTTCATATGTGAAAAAAATTTAAATAATACTTCGATTTAATTGAAAATTTTAAGGGTAATTCGTTGATTTTTGTTTTAAAAATATTACGGAAATTTTTTTATTTAATACGAAATTTTAATACTTGTAATATTGTTAAAACTGTAAATTCTCAGTTGAGAAAATTTAGATGCTTGAAATTGATTTTTATTTGTGCAAAAACTTTAAATAATACTTCGATTTAATTGAAAATTTTTAAGGTAATTCATTGATTTTTGATTCAAAAGTAGTATGACGAATTTTTTGTTTATTAGAAAAGTTTAATATTTTTAATGTTGTAAAAAATGTAAATTCTCAGTTGAGAAATTTTAGATGCCTGAAATTAATTTTTTATCTGTGCAAAAAATTTAAAAAATGCTTCGGTTTATTTGAAAATTTTAAGGGTAATTCATTCGTTGATATTTGTTTTAAAAATAATACGGAAAATTTTCCATTTACTAAACAATTTTTTTATTTTTAATATTGTTAAAACTTTAAATTCTCAGTTGAGAAAATTTAGATGCTTGAAATTGATTTTTATTTGTGTAAAAAAATTTAAATAATTGAAAATTTTAAGGGTAATTAATTGATTTTTATTTCAAAAATAATATGAAAAAATTTTCGTATATTAAAAATGTTTTCATATTTTTAATGTTGTTAAAACTGTAGATTTTCAATGAAAAAAATTTTTAAATACATACATAAATAGTGGCGCACACAGAATTTATTGTTGGAGGGGTTGCCTACTCAACTTTTGAGCTCAATGTCATTTTAAATCACATTGGCCATATAAAATCTTTGTAACAAAAGATATTTGGCTGCACATATATAAGTTATATCAGAAGTGAAACGCAATCGAGTTGTTGGTAAGAATTCAGAGAAAGAGAAATCAGCGCTTAAATGAGCGCAAAGTGGGCGAGGCTATCGCATTAGTCCAGAGCTGACATTAAAAAATGTCAAAATAATAACCAATTGGTATCAGCTAACAGTTAAATGGTTAAATAGGCAAAAAGCAGCAACAACTACAAAAGAGTAATAACAAAAAATGAACAATAAATTACTTTTAAAAACCAGGTTCGATTGTCTGTGGAGTAAAAACTTCTATCAGAGTTAAATTGAAATTCCTAAGCGTCTATAATTATCGTTGTTTTAAAACACAACAACAACAATCATAACATAACGACAGCAACAATTAGCGACAATGGCTAACATTGTTGTAGCGCATACAAAGCGCGAATGAGCCAACAACAAAACAGCTGAAACTACGCTGCCAACAGCGACGAAACAAACACACATACAACAACACACAAGCACACGTGCCGCACTGAAGTTGAAGCCATGACGATAATGCGTCGAATGCGGGTGGAGCGGGGGTCTTCAGGTGGACGCTAAAGCTGCAAGCGGAACGTTGCAAGTGGTGGCTGATGCTGAATTTGTGGCAAAGCGCTGCTCTTCGTAATCTGATGAGCGTGATTTGAAATGCGGTAATTGCCCCAATGGTTTGCCTTTGTCGTTGTTGTTGTCGTTGTTGTTGTTGTTGTTGGTAATGCTATGGCCACCGCAACTATTCATGCTAACCGAATGACCAATGAGACACAGAAGCAACGTAGCATAATTTCCCCCCTCAACCTCGTTTACTGATCTAAGTATGCGTTTGTGTGTCTGTAGGTGTGTGTGTGTTTGTGTGTATTTGTACTGCAACCAAGTGTTAGCATTTTATTACATATCGCTGTTAAATTGCCATACATTATTCAAATGTCAAGCAGGGCAAAACAACAACAACAACATCCAGCAAACACAACCAACGCATCCCCTGCAAGATTTTCCACATATTTTCACATTCACGCAAAATACCAACACACACACATATGAATGCACAAACCCACTCAAACACCCACACACACATACACACACACACAGAGGGAGGGAGAGAGAGAGAGAGAGAGACGTGTACCTGCGTATGGGACAAATAAACATATTACAAGTAATGAGCGTAAATTCCGCTTCCACTTGACAGCGTTGCACAAACGCTGCGCATTTTAATTCTTTTTCTTTAATGTCACGTACGTGACATATCCTTCCTCGCTATCGCCTTTGTTAACACTACCCGCCGTCTCTTCTCTCGTCTGTCTCTCTCCTTTATTATTCCCTTTCACCCTTCACCAATCCATCGCACGCATTTCGTCATTCGCTTCGTCGCCGCTGCGCAAACGTTTGGGCCATTGCACAAAAACACATTTATGCGGCGTTTAATTAATTTCCCCCCCTCCCCCCGCCCCTTTGACGTCATGTCAATTCGCCAGGAAAGCGTATGACATTTGTAATTATGTTAGGTGCATGCGGTGTGCGTGTATGTGTGTGTGTGTGTGTGTTGACATTTTGCGGCCTGATCTAATTTGTGTTGACAAATTTCCGCCAGCCACATTCAGATGTCGAGTTGGAGTTTTATGAAATGTCTTTTTATTTTGAGTTTTTTGTTATTGTTTTCATTTGGATTACAAATATTTAATTTCGAATGTATACGTTTTCTGTTTATTGGTGTCTACGTTGTCACGTACCGTGGTGTGCGCTGAAAGACGATTAAAGACTATTTTGTGGAATAAAATTAAATTGTTGTTGTTGTTAAATTGTTATTAATTCTGCAACTTTCAGAAAAAATTATATCTTTCTTAAATTCCACTTTGTTTTTGTAAATATAAATGGTCTAGTAGCTGCCTCGTTAGCCAAATGCATTAACCCATTGCTGCCTAATGGGTAAAATTTTACCCATGAAAATTGATTTTTTTAAAAAATCACAAAAAAGTCAATGTTTGAGATCTCTCAAAACCATTGATAACGATAGTTAGGGTAACGATGGAACTACCTTAACCTAGTGAAGGTAACCCTAAAATTTCGCCATCTAGCTAGAGTTACCAGACTCCAAAAATCGTGAATTTTCTGGAGGTGGAAAATGTGGCGAAACGTAGTGGCCTTAGAACTTCACAAAAATCTGCCTCCTAACTCACCTGTAAAAAATACAACTTTTGTTCACATGTTTCGCTGATCACTTCACAAAGTATGGGAAAAAGCTACCATTGCTGCGTAATGGGTACAAAATACCTAATGAATATCTCAGCAACGTGCAGAGATATAAAGCTGAAATGTTTCTGATCATTTTGGGTCACTTCTAGGTCGTGTATGAAATTTTATCAAAATCGTATGGGCGGAACTGGTACCCGGCAGCAATGGGTTAAGGGCTCAATTCCTATCTGGTTTGGTTCTGCACTCTCTAAATTAATTTCAATATTTCATTCTATCTAATTGTTTCCCATCTCTTCATTGTTACCCAGCCAAAGCCTTCGGACAAGCTCCTATCGTTCTCAATCCAATCAGTTGTGATGAACAGCTCGTAGCAGATTTGGCTAAATGTAATTTAGCTCAACAACAACACCACTAGCAGCGCATACATGATCCAAAAATAAGCTCATCAGAGACACCAACCTCTGCGTTTCCCAAAAATATCTCCTACCTATGTAAATAGCAACAACGAATGCACAGAGGGCGCTCTATACAACGCAGTTATAAACCTTTACTTACGGAGGTCTCTCTCCTAGGGGGGCAGGTCTCTCTCCTGGCAGCCCCCATAACGTAGAACTGCCAGCAATAGGCCAATCAACCACCCTAGCAGTCGATTCAACCGACTAACGTAAACCACACAAGGCATTATTTAGTCTTGTTGAGACCCGAATGCTCCCAAGCCGAGTGAATCTAAATGAATCCAAGTGAATCCATCGAAAACAAAATTCAATGCAATTAATGAAATTCAGTTAATGACCTTAAACATTGAGTAATCCAACACCACTGAATTATTTCTTGTGGGAATAAAGTGAAGTCATTGGTGTAGCGTACCAAATCACAAACTATTCAAGAACTTTCAGACAATATTAAACAAATTAGAGCAAAGACACAGCCACCTATGCTGGGAAAAGTTTTGCGAAATTGGATCAACAAAAAACAAATATTTAAATATTTATGATATATGTATGAATGTTTGTGTTTTTTGTTCAAGTTCCCTCTTGTCACACCTTATATTTATTTAATTATTTACTTATTTTTTTATTTCTATTTATTTATTTATTTTATCTATTTATTTATTTGTTCATTTATTATTATTTATTTAATATATTTATTCTTATTTATTTATTTAATTTTTTATTTATTTATTTACCTATGATATTTCATTTATTTATTTAATTATTTTTATTTATTTGTTTTTTTATTATGTATTTATTTATTTATTTTTATTTATTTATTTTTTATTAATTAATTAATTAATTATTTTTTTTGCCTCTTTTAATTTTTCTTTTTTTATTTTTTTTTTTATTTTTATATTTATTTTGTGTTTACATGTTTCATAAGCTATTTTATCTCTAACTTGTAATATTCTTTTCTTGTATTTTTTTTAATTTCTATAGATGTTTTAAATAAAATTATTATTTATTTTTAAATATTTATTTGTTTATTTATTTATTTATTAATTTTAATTAGCCAATAAATGAAACTTATTTAATTTTTTTCTTTTTTCAATATTATATTTTTTAATTTTTATATTTATTTTGTGCTTAAATTATCCATCAACTCTTTTACTTTTAGCTTGTAATATTTATTTATCTTTACATCTTATTTCTATAGATTTATTTTTTGATTTATTTTTTTAATCTATTTATTTTTTTAACCAATGAATACAAAAAATTAAATTATTTATTTATTTTTAATTATTTATTTATTTGTTTATTTATTTATTTATTCATTTTAAATAGCCAATAAATGAAACTTATTTTATTTGTTCTTTTTTCAATATTATATATTATATATTTTTAATTTTTATATTTATTTTGTGTTTAAACTATTCATAAACCCTTTTAGTTCCAAATTGTAATATTTAATCTTTCTTTAAAATGTTTTTCTAATTTCTATAGATTAATTTTTTAGTAATTTTTTTCTTTAAATTTATTAGGTATTTATTTATTTTGTTTAGCCATTGAATAAAACTAATTTTATTTTTTTCGTTTTAAATATGATATTTTCTAAAATTTTATATTTATTTTGTGTTTAACTTTTTGATAAACTATTTCACTTCCAACTTGTAATATTATTCTTTCCTTGTAGTTGTTTTTTCTAATTTGTATAGATTTATTATTTTTTTAATCTTTTCTGCATTTATTTTTTTAAATTTATTTATTTATTTATTTTTTTAAGCCAATGAATAAAACTTCTTAAATTTTTTTCAATATTATAGTTTTTTAGTTTTGTTATATATATTTTGTGTTTAAATTTTTCATAAACTATTTGAATTGTAATATTTATTCTTTTCTTATAGTTGTTTTTCTAATTTCTATAAATTAATTTTTTAATTTATTTTGTATTTTTGTATATATTTATTTTTTAATTTAATTATTTACTTTATTTAGCCAATAAATACAACTTATTTTATTTTTTTCTTTGTCAATGTTGTATTTTTGTAATTTTTATATTAATTTTGTGTTTACATTTTTCATAAACCAACTTGTAGTTGTAGTCTTTCCTTGTGGTTTTTTTTCTCTAATTTGTATAGAATCCTCATACGTTGAATTTTTTCCAACTACGCATGTCATTAATGTGAGAATAATAAACACAACAAAAAACGTATAATAATAAAAACAACTAACAACAAGCAACAACTGTCAAGTGCAATAATTGCAACGGTGGAGCTTGTGACAACTGAAGGCATTTGATAGCACACTCCAGCGCCCCACTTCATGCTTTCCTGGCAGTCACGCATACACACGCATACACACACACCCACGCGCTCACACACATTCCAATACAAACCGCAACTAATTCGAGTTAATTTGTTACGCATACTTTTGGCAGCAACAGCAACTACAACAATAACAACAAAGCATAAAAACAGCGAAAGCATCACATTAAGTGCCAGATGGAGAGTTGCGAGAGAGCATGAGGGAGCGAGCAGACAGACGGACAGTCAGTCAAGCAAATATGCAGTGACAGCCAGCCAGACAGATAAGCGAGCTTGATGTGAGTGAGGAGAATGAGAGCGTCAGTCGCATTTTGGACGATAAACAAAAGCCCGCAAAACCTCAACCACGCAGCGCCATTTCATTTAGCATACTCTCAGGGGCATAAAAGTGTGCGGCTGCGGCTGCGGGTGCGGCTGTGGCAATGGCAATGACGGCAACTGCGGCTGCAACAATGCGCGTTCACTAACAGTTTGTGTGCTCTACGGGAGTGCGTGCATATTCTATGTATGTGTGTGTGAATGTGTGTTGCTGTTTGTGTTCTACACCATAAAGCGATTTATTATAAATAATTAAAACAAGTCGAGCAAGTGCGCAGAATTGGTGCGATTTTATTTGATTATAAACAGCAACAAAATACGCACTCACACACACATGAACATAACGCAAAGCAAACACATAAATATTAACTTTATTTATAAGCTTGCGCATTCCAACACACACACACGCACACACATTCGCATACACATTACTTGCATTCACTCACTCACATAAGTGAATAAAAACCAAAATTTTGTTGGATTTTAATAATATTGCATAATTTATGCGTGATGTAAGCGTGTGCGCGCGCCTGCCGCTTAGTCCGCCCCAATGCGCGCCGCGATTTGCGGGCAACAGCCGCCCGACGAAATTGGGCGCGTTTTGTTAGCTTATTACATTATTTATTTATTTAATTAATAAAATCGATTAGGCAACTGTTCAATGCGAATTTCGATGCGTTGTGTTGTCTATGTGAAATTGTTGTTGTTGTTGTTGTTTTTGTTTTACGAGTATGTCACATTGTAAAGCGCTTGCAAAGCGCACGAACTGCGCCACAAGTCATCCACTTGCACTCAACCAGTGTAAAATGGCCTTTACATCACTTGACCTTTGACCCGCTCATACAATTACACGCCCCTCACCATTGGCCCATTGGCCCCCAAAAGATGCCATCCGCAAAGGAAGCGTATGAAGAAAACATATGGCAACATGCGGCGTGCGATAAAATCGGCAGCAAACTTAAAGTTGAAATTTCGCCGTCGTCGAAAGTTCTCAAACGACGCCGAGACAGTCGTCGCCGTCGCAGCCGCTCGTCCTGACTTTCGCCCAGACCCTTTGAATTTCATGTGAGCAGAATCTGTTGTTGCCACATGAGTCTTTTAGGTGGATGTATGTATGTGTGTGTGTGTGTGTGTGTGAGAGTGAGTGCGTCTTGCATATTTTAGCATTTTGACAAAAATATTGCAGATAAGAACAACTACAACAACACAACACATCGCAACAATATAACAAGCGAAGCAACAACAACGAAAACCTTGTGGCAAGTAGCGCAACGCTTCAGCGCAGCGAGCAACAATAATTTTAGAAAATAGTGGCAACCTTGCCACAACTATTTAAATAAGCGCAACATCTAAACTTTACTTACTAAAGCAACAGCAACAACAAGAATAGCAAGAAAAAGAAGAAGAAAAACAACAACATCATCAGAACATGTAAAACCCCCAAAAGTAACAAAGTGCGCTTTTGAAGAGCAGCGTGAAGTTGGTTTGCCGGGAAGAGAGGTCGGGGGCGGGTGCAGGGACGTTCTTGGAACTTTTCTGCTACTTGGCCTTTTTAGCTGTTGGCGAGGTACTGGGAGCTTTGTTCTTGTTGTTATTATTGAGATGCGGCATGGGAAATAACACAAATTTCTATTTGGGGAGTAAAAGCTGTACGTGTGTGTGGTAACTGACTAATATATGCAAATAAAATGTATTCATGTGTGTGTGTGTGTGTGTGTGTGTGTGTGTGTGTGTGTGTGGGTGCGTTCAGGGCATGTCAAAAAACACATTGCTGAAGCAGCAGCAGAGCAGCAGCAGCAGAAGAAGAAGAAGAAAAAGTCAAAATATTTTTAAAGACGAAACAAAAATCTGCACACCAAGAGAAACTACATAGTAGAGTTTATTGTTGTTGTTGCTGTTGTTGCATAGTGACAGCTGACAGCAACGAGCAGCCATGTGAATGGAAAACGAGATACTTTAAAATTGTATGGAAAATACTTTAAAAACGCTGGCTAATGGTTGGAAATGCATAAAGCGAGGAAAAGAGAAGAGGTAGGAAATTTTACACAAATAAATCCTGAATATGTAGAAAGATTAAAATATAAGAAAACAACGACAAGGGAAATTAAAAGCTTTAGAAACTTTTAAATTTATTAAAGAAAATGTAGAAACAATAAAATTTAATAAAACAACGACAGCGAAAACATAGAAAAGTTTTGATTTAATATATAAAAAAAAGAAAAGGGAAAACATGGGGTATACAAAAATTTAGAATAATTGAAATTTATTAAAGAAAACTCAGAAAAAATAAAATAAAAATAAAAATAAAATAAAATAAAACAGAAGAAAACAACGCCTGCGAAAATATAGAAAAGTTTGGATTTATAAAAGAAAAAAAGAAAAAACATGGGACACACAAAAATTTCGAAAAATTTAAATTTATTAAAGAAAATGTGGATAGCATAAATTGAAAATTAAATTGAAGAAAACAACGACAGCAAAAATATAAAAAAGTTTTAATTTATAAAATAAGCGAAAGAGAAAATTTATAAAGAAATGGGAAAACATGAAGCATAGACAATTTTATGAACATCAGAGAAAAAGAAGAGAAAAGATTACGGCGGGGAGAAGAGACAACAAGCGAAGAAGAGCAAAAAAAAGGACGGAGAATTAATGAGGAGAAAAAAGATGATAATAAAGAGAGCAATAAGAGAGTGCGGTTAAAAAGATGAAAGATGAAAAAGTGGAGAAAACAGAAAAAAGCGACAACAACGAGAAGAAAGAAGTAGCAGGAGGATAAGAGTAATCAAGACAATGAAGGGAATACCAGAAGAGTACGCGTGAGTAAAAGAGGGCACAAACAGAAGGAATAGAACGCAAAAGGAGGGAACCGATGATGATGAAGAGAACAAGGAAAAAATGGCAATGAGAAAGAAAAGAGCGCAAGACAAAGACAAATGTTAAGATTGAAGAAAGTACAAATAAATAAATTAGAGTGACGGAGATGACGAAAACGAAACGAAAACGCGACGAGTGCAAAAAAATAACACTACTTGATGGAGAATAAGAAGAAGAATTAAGGTACAGCCGAGAGAGATTAAAAATGAAGGGAGTACAATTAAATAACTTAGAGTAACGAAGATAAAGAAAACGCAAAAGGAAGAATCAACTTAATGAAGCAGCAGATAGAGTAATAGAGTTCAAGGAACATAACGGTACTGGGAAGAGAATAAAAGAAGAAGTAAGGTACAACTAGGAAAAGCATGCGAAAAGAAAAAAGTGGTAACGAATAGGAAGTAATAAAGAATAAGTAATGTAGAGGAAGATAAGGAGAGTAGGAGAAGATTAAAGAGAGTACGTTCGAGAAAAAGAATTTGGGTTTTGAGTTTTATATATTTTTTGAATGAACGAGAAGAACAGAAGGAGAATAAAAAGAGCATAAAAAGAGAAGAAAGAGTGAATACGAAGAGGAAAGAAAGAAGAGAGTAAAAAAATCAGCACGATGAAGATTCAGAAATGAAGAAAGATGAGAAGTGAATTACAGGTTTAGGTGGTATTTGCTTTGTGACTACAAAATGAACGGAGATAGTTGAAGAATTAGAACAAAGAGTGCATATGGGAATAAGAAATAGAATAGATGCGGAATGAAAAAGAGACGAAGAGAACAACAAGTTTGAGTTGAATTGGTTTTGAATTATGAGGACCAGTGGCGCACACAGACGTGTTTGAACCTCAAAACCTTCCGAAAATACAAAAATGTCTGGTGCAAAATATGGTTTCAAATGTTATTAGGCTCAAAAGTTGTACGCAAACCCCTCAAAATGAAATCCTGTGTGTGCCACTGAAAAAAACTGACAGAAGAGAGAGAAGAGAAATGAAGAGAACATAGGAAAAGTGATAATAAATACGATAAATAAATGTTAATAAATAAAATAACACAGTGCAACACTAAAAAAAGGGACAAGGTCAAACATGTCTCATTCGATAGATGACCTCAGTAGATAAAAAACTACCAAGGGATATTTTCCGGGATGTTCGAGTTTTTTTTAAATGCAGTTTAAAGATGGCGGCTTAGTGCCCCTTACTGAAACTTTTAAAACAAAATTTAGTAATTTTTACGTCAAATGAAAGCTAATGATATGAAGTCAAAGAAACCATATCCTTTTTTGAAAAATTTTATGAAAAAGGACATAAAGGACATCAGCTAAATGTTTATCTTTGAATATCCTGAAAACCGTGAGAGCTAAATTTATATAAGTGCTTCTGACTTCTTTCCCTCGAAATTTTGTTTGAATTTGTTGCACTGTGTAATAAATATAATGTTGTGGAGAAAAAATCAGAATGAGGTGTTGGAAGAAATAATGAGGAGAGAAAAATCTGAAAATGGGTAGAGGAGACCGAGAGGTTTGAGTTGAATGGGTTTTTTGAAGAGTACGAGAAAGACGGACACAGTCGGAAAAGAAGAAGGAAAAGGATATAAAGGAAGGAGAGAGTAGATACGGGATAGAAAAGAGGAGAAGAACAATTAAATTCAAGATAAAAAGTGAGAAGAGTTGGAAAGAGAGAAAAGAAAACGACAGGTATGAGTTGAATTTGCTTCTAAGAGAGAGAGAGAGAGAGAGATAAAAAATTCGAGAAGTCGGGGCAGAGTTGGCTAAGGAGAATGAAGGTATACCGCCTGACCGGAGGTCAAAAAGACTAAAAAAGTAAAAAAATTAAATTTTAACGGCGCCCATTGAGAAGTCACATATTTAGTTTAAAATATATTTATTGAGTGGCAGCACAATTTTCAGGGAGTAAATGAGTGACACTCATCCTTCAAACAGAAACGCACAAAATTTAAATCACATTCAGACACTCTCCCACACTCTTCCCTTCCCTTCCCCTTCTCGCCAACCAGTCGCACAAGGAAGAATAATTGCGCTTATATGCAAATAAGCAAACGTGGGGCGTTGAAGCGAGTGAGTGAGCAGGAGAGGGAGTGAGCGAGATAGAATGAGTTCGAGAGAGAGAGAGAAAACTTGCAAACGATGGCTATGTGAAAGCAAGTTGCAGCAAAAAAAAAAATGACAGAGAGGTAGTGAAAAACCCAGCGCCAAGCCACTTGAGGCAAACGCGCACAACAACAATAAATGAATTTTACTTGACGCCATTTGTCGCGGCACTTTTCGCGCGTTGCCTGGCCGCCTGGTATTGTTTGTGTTATTTTTGCGTATTTAAAGTACTTTGGGGAACGTGTGAGCGTGTGTTGGGAGCATGTTTGGCTGTCGCTGCTTTTGCGTGTTGCGCTTACAAATGTTTGTTGTTGTTGTGTTGTTTCTTTCGTCACTGGCACAAGAAACGAAACGAAATGAAAAAAAGCGGACCAACCAAACGTACGCGTCAGCCAGTTGGCATTTCTTTTAAACGGGATTTTCCACACAAACACACAAATTTCTGCTGTCACCATTGTTACTATTGTTGTTGCTGTTGTTGTTGGGCGCTACTTTGCGCTGCTGTTTGTTTGTTATTTTTGCGCTAACAGCACGCAGATTTTGCTTAACAGCCCGCAACGTGCCGCATGCACCCCGAGGGGACAAGCGGGCGCGCGCGCAACGTTTAGAGATAAAATGCCAATTTTTTTTTGCTTTTTTGCTGCAACTTTTTCAGAACTTTTTCAACCACGAATGTTTTGGGCTATTTTTTTTTCGTTTTTATTATCTGTTTTTTGTTTTTGTAGTTGTTGTCGTTGTTTTTTTCGCGGCCCCAGAAGGCTAAACAAGTTTTGCCCAAAATTGTTGTGAAATTTGTCCCAGCTGATAAAAAGTGTAGTCGCAAACAGCGTGTGGCAAACAGCGTGTGCGGCGTGCGGCATGCGGCATGTGACCGTTGTTGCAGCCGTTGCTGTTCGAGTCGCGCGGCGCAAAGCAAACCGCTTTACAGTTAAAATGGCGCCGTGGGATGCGAACGACAAACAATTTTTAAAAAGGTCGACGGAATTTCAGTGTCGTATGTGTCAATTGAATTAAGTAGTAGAAAAAGGTAGAAGAATGTGGGTTTGGACGGTTTTTGTTTTTGTTGTTGCCACAGCGAAGAAGTAGTAAAGTGTTTAGAGATTAATGCGAAAGGCTGTAAATGTTGTGACAGTGACTTGAAATAGTTGGTGGTAAAATTTTTGAAAAAGACAGTGCAGGCGAAAAAGTAGTTTAGAAAAAGTAGTAGATTATTAAATGTTGGGGTGGTGAAAAATTAAAAAAAATAATAAATAAAATAATGTTTCGAATAGCAGGGAGAATATTGTTGATGTTGGCAGTGACTTGAAATAGTTGGTAGACATTGTTGGAACAACAAATTGTTGAACGGAAAAAGTAATGAAGAAAAAGTAGCACATTAAAAAATGTTAGGGTGGTAAAAAATACTGAAAAATAAACAAAATCTTATTCAAAATAGCAAGGAAATTATTGTTGAATATTCAACATTGTTTTGAAAATGTCAGTGGAGGAGAAAAAGTAGTAGATTATTTAATGTGTTCTGAAAAGCAGGAAGAATATTGTTGATGTTGGCAGTGACTTGAAATACTCGTAGTTGGTTGACTTTGTTTTGAAAAGGGCAATGGAGGGAAAATATAATACAGAAAAAGAGCAACAAAAAGAGTTTAGTGATAAATGCAGAAAGTCGTAGAGTAGAAAAAGTATTGAAGTATAAAAATTTAAAGTTAACCTAGAAAAGTACCCATCACTCTAATAAATGTGATAAATTCAATCAAATAGCAGTGGGGAAGAAAGTAGTAGGAAAAAGTAGTAGAAAAAGTAGTGGAAAAAGGTGGTAGAAAACGTAGTGAACAAAAAAGTAGTAGCAAAAAAAAAATTGGTGGGCAGAAAAAGACAGTTGCAAAATATAGTGTTGAAGATATGTGAAAAGAAGTAGTAGTAGTAGTACAAAATATCAGGAAAAGTAGTGTTGATGGAAAAGTTTAATAGTAGTAAGAAAAAGTAGTGAGCAAAAGTAGCTAAAAATAGTATAATTAGTAAGAAAAAGTAATTTAAAAGCCTCAAAATATCTGGAGGATAAGTTTTAACAGAAAAATGTAAAAAGTTGCCTCCATAGCATAAAAAAAAAACAACAAAAAGTATTGAAGTACAGTGAAAAAGTAGCAAATGGAAATTGAATTAAACTAAAAAAGTATCAACCAATCAAATAGCAGCGGTAAAATAAAGTTATTATAAAAAATGGTAGTAAAAAAGTAGTAGGCAAAAAAGTAGTAGCAGGAAAAAAGTAGTGGACAGATAAAGAAAGTAGCTTAACTATAATGTAAAAAATATGAAATAGCATTAAAACTTAATAGCACAAAAAGTACTTTTGATAGACAAATATAAAAAGTTGTCTCCATAGCGTAGCGTAGGAAAAAAAACAAAATGTATTTAAGTATGGTAAAAAAGTAGTAAATTGAAAATGCATTGAACTAATAAATGTATTAAACTCATTTAAAGAGCAGCGAGAGTATACAAAATTAAAGTAAAAAAATAGTAGCAGAAAAAGTAGTAGACAAAAAAGTATTGGCAAGAAAAAGTAGTGTGCAGATAAAGAAAGGAGCTTAACAATAATGTAAAAAATATGAGTAAAAATAGCACTCAAGCTTAATAGCAGAAAAAGTACTAACATCAGGAAGAAAAAAAAGTATTAGAGTATAGTAAAAAAGTTGTAAACTAAAAAACAGCTCTAAAAGGTCTCAATCGACCTACCACTTTAATTTATTTAAATATGAGCTCACCAAAAAGTATCAACAGTAGACGAAAAAGTAGTAGATCACAAAGTGGTAGTGGTAGTAAAACAAAAAAATGTAGTAGGCTACAAGCGAAACCACATTAAAAGCACTAAAAATGCCATACCTTTCGACATTGCATCATACCAATGACGAAATTCACTGTACTGTTGCATTAAATGTTGCATATTTATAGGGTTGCTGGCTGGTTGCGAGGGCATAAGAAGAATCAGCTGGAATTTAAACTTTCGGACAAAATTGCAAACGGTAAATGCAAAGTTTCAGAGCATTCGCGAGTTGTAGTTGTTACTCTTGTTGTTGTTGTTGTTGTTTTTGTTGTAGTTGTAGCAACTTGTACATACAAGTTTAATGCGTGCCGCCCGTTCGCGTGCCACACTCAAGCACTGCACTACTTCAAATTTACATTTGGCATGCAGGCGAGTGCGTTGCATTTTAAGTACCAAAAACGCAGAGCAGTACAGCGCAGCCGAAAACGACAACGACATCAGTAATAACAACAACAACAACAACAACAGCGAGAATGGCATACAACAGTTGCGAAAAACATCGGTTTTTCTCATTGCGTTCGCGCGCGCTTCTCAACTGCTCGTCACCCGGCCATGTGCTGCGCCGTTTGGTTGTTGTGAGCTATTGCACGTTGCAGCATTTAGTGGCAGCATGCTGCAAGCAGCTGTCGTGCTGTGCGGTGCTGTGCTATGCGCAGTGGCGCGCCCTATCGCCGCACCTCGGCGCGTTCAGTTGTCATTCAAATCCCAAAACCATTTCACTAATTGAAATGAATTTCCATATGTGGCAAGTGCGGCGCGGTACGTGTCATCACACACACACACACACACACACATAGAGACAAACACTCACACACACTCACTCATACATACATTCATTCGTTTGTACTAAGCTTTGTGTGTGCAGCAGCGCCTTCGACATGCGCGCTGCAGCAAATCGTAGTTTTTGCCGCTGCTTTTGCTGCCGGCGCTGCTCTGATTGTTACTGCTGTTGTTGTTGTTGTTACTGTTGCACAAATAATAAGCAGCGGGCAAGTATGCAAGAAAAAGCATTCGACACAGGCGCATTGATGGCAGCACTTTAAGTCATGTCACATTGACAGTTGCTGTCTGCTTTCGGCTTTCTCACGCTTCATGCGTCGCCTCAACCCCTCACTCCACCCTCCACTTCAACTGTTCCTCAACAAAACCATCAGCCAGCTGCAATGCAAACGAAATATGTAGGTTGCAGCCAGTTCAAGCAGCGTCGAACGGCAGGTGGCAACTAGCGTAAAGTAGTAAAGCAGCGAGGAAAATGGGCGTGGCCGCATGTGACAGCACGCTACAGACAGCACAACCGTTGCATAGCTCTGCTTGCCCGATTTCGGTTTTGCTTGGATGTTGGTGTGTGTGTTTATTTTTTGCTGTTGCTGTGGTTGCTGTTTTTGTTTTGTTGTTGTTTTTGTTGTAGCAAAAAGTGCACATGCAAATTTCTATGCGAGCGCACATTGCAGTGTCCTGCGGCAGCACCAACTAGAGACGCAAACGCTG
This sequence comes from Melieria picta, assembly GCA_964056695.1. Classification (NCBI taxonomy): domain Eukaryota; kingdom Metazoa; phylum Arthropoda; class Insecta; order Diptera; family Ulidiidae; genus Melieria; species Melieria picta. Next base: position 48,909,435 of record OZ057399.1, read on the forward strand.
CCAACGTGGAAGTGCCAAAGCATGAAAAAGTGGCGCTGTCAGGCGTGCAGTGTGTGTGTGTGTGTGTGTGTGTGTGTGTGTTGAGAATAATTATTTATGTTAAAACACTGCAAATGGCGGGCGCAGCCGGAAGTGTGATAGCCGTATGGTGTGCCCTACAGTAGACGGGGTTGTGGTTAAGTGTAGATGTGGAGGGGGGGAGGGCGGACGACGGCAGCAGTGTAAGTTAGTCGCACTTCGTCAGCTGAAGGCGGCAACTCTAATGAATGTGGACAATAATTACGCTTGTGGCATTATGTGGCGGTTGAATGTTGCGACATTATATTTGTTGTTGTGGTTATTTGTTGTTGTTTTTGTTGTTACAGCAACAAATGCCACTGCAAAGTTCAGTAATTTTGCTGCTTTCGGCAAATTGCGTTCGTTGAAGTGTTGAAGAGCGAATGGGAAAATTTATTGTTCCACATGAAGCAAAGAAAATTTAATACGAAATAAGTTTTGCAAGTGGAAAAATATGTCAACAGGGACAATTTTTGTCGAGCATTTAAGATAAAGTCTGAAGAGGGGTCAGTCACACCAAGGTTGACAGTTTTTCATATGAAAATATTTCACTCTCTGAAGTTTGTTGAGTAACCAAAATTTAATGCTTCACATGAGACAAAGAAACCTTAATGCAAAATAGTTTCTAGAAGTACAAAAATATGGAAGGGTGGGGCCAGTGTTGCCGTTGTGCGACTAAAGCGACAAATTGACCCTTTCTGGAGACCGATGCCACCTGACACCGACTTTTTAAAAATAGGCTTATTTTGACACTTTTCTTCAAAATCATGCGACTTTTGCCCCTTTTTCTTGATCAAAAAGTTTATATGTACATTTTGAAAGTTGTTTCGTAAAGTTATTTTTTTTTTGTTTTTGCGTGTTTAAAAATACTTAAAATATGCCTTTCTTTTAGTATGTAAGGATATTTTTGTATAGTCTGTAAGAATTGTTGTTCATAGACTGAATTAAATAAAAAAATAAATAAAAAAATAAATAAAAATTACACCTCTGGCAACATTTAAACTACTTGCAACCCTTTTATTATGTCAAAGTTTTTCCGCAAAAATGTCCAAAATTAATCTGAATTAACGCGCTTTTTTGTGGCATTGCCTAAGTTATTTGTGCTAAATACATTTTGATGGCTCCCAATGGATAAGGAAGTATATCACGCATATTCTTTGAAATGCAAATGTTTTCATAATAAATACAAAACATGTATATTGGGACTTTTTAATATTGTAACGATAAGACAGTTTGTCGCTGTGCAAAGCAACCCTGTCGCTACGCGCCGTGCTATAATTCGACCTGGCAATGATGGTCGCGATCATCATGGAAACCTTTAGTCCACTCCGGAATGTGCGAGAACGATCTGCGCGATGGCCGGACAGGTATAAAAGACAGTCGGGTGCGGCGCAGCGAGTCAGTCTTGGTTTGACTAGTGAAGGTGCCACACGGAATAATTAAGCGAATAATTAAGTGCAAAGACAAATTAAGTGTAAAGTGTGAAATTTGTGAAATAAAGTGACTGTTGGTTTTCATTGACTGCGTTTGAGAAATTTAGTGTGTTTTTATTTATATTGCGCAATCCAGAGATACGTACTAGCCCACTAGAACTAGTATTTCGTAACAATATATTCCTCATCAATTAGTTTAAGGGGGAAACTTTTTTTTCACAGAAAATTATCTCCTTCAGAAATTTATTAAAAATAATGAGTTTCGAAAGATAAAATAATAAAAGTATATATATACATGGTATAAAAAAATTGGATCACTTGATGAAACTTTTTTTCGGCTGTGACACTTTGTTTGCGACTTTGTAAAATTTTTCAGTGGCAAAACTGGGTGGGGCGTTGTTAGTCTATGTTTTAGTTTGACTGAATATAGGGTTTGAAAAATGATCCGCTATACAAAAAATTATTAGCTTTTCATATGAAAGTAGGTATTTCAGTATCTGAATCAAATATTTCAATTTCAGTCTCTGAAGAAAATGTTTTAATCTATAAAATCTTTCACGCTAAAATATGGCATCAGGCACATTTTGAATCTAAATTAACTTAAATTAAATATGGGGTCTGAAGAAGGGTTAGCCGCAGCAGACATGGCCAGCTTTTCATGGTGTGTTTTCATTTTTGACTCCATGTGGTTTGCTTAATTACCGGCTGAGATAAGCTTTTTTTGTTTAGCGTTGTTTAAATCAGTTTTTGAACCGAAGATCCGCTGACCTATGGTTCAACGACTTAGCCACTGAGCCATGGCAAGTATCTCTATGGAGTAGGGACAGATTTTTTATAATAAAAACCACAGAAAGAAACTTAAAAACACCCACTTTCCGTTTTCACGTTTTAATCAAGTTTCAAGTTTCAAAACTCAAGTCAGCTTTTGCATTACAATCTTTGAAAACATCATTACTCGAGTTGCAACTGAAGTTTAAAACTCCACTGCCATCGTCAGCGGCTAATCTACCGCCGATTGTTGCACGCGTGAACCAAAAATGTTGCTGTTTATCACGAAAATATTTTTCACTTCATTATCTACGCTTTCAAATTATTTGCGGCACGCTAACGATACACACACACATACACACACACATATATAAAATACATTACAGTACAGCACAGCGATAAGGCAAAAGGGAAAACGCAAAAAAGGCAAATTAAGACAAAAAAAAGTTTGCTGAAAACTGGTTGAATGAAGAAAACCCCAGACCACGGCGAGCATTCTTAACGATACAACGCAACCCAGACCCGCCAGCCACAAATAGAAATACAGCAACAGTGCCAACACCAACACCAACACCAACACCAGCACCAGCCAACACAAAGACACCGGCGGACACGTGCACACTTGAGACATGGCAGCAGACAAAGGCGACAGCGACGGCTGCAGCGGCAACGCGAAATGGATATCGCACAACAAGTTTGCATACTTTTCGGCGGCTGGCAGCCGGGTAGACAAAATGTCATTGTTAGCGAAACTTGGTGAGTATGTTGGAAAATTATTGCGAAAAGGCGCGTGGGAAGGGTGGACAGAATGTACTTTCTTGGTTTTTTATGAATGGCGCTGAGATGGCAGTGCGTAGGACTTTGATGTGAGAGTTAAGATGCCCCAAATAAGGCGTTGCCGGCAGGAGAAAACATTCAGATTTGCGATCCATGTTACTAGGGGAATCGACGTAGCTTTGTCAGTCTCAAAGTTTGTGGTTCTTTAGGTCCCTTTTATGGCTGTTGGGTATTAGAGTTTTTAAAAGCAAATATCGTAATATATATCAAATAAAATTAATTAATTCATAATTAGTCCTGAAATCCTAAAAATTGGCGTGTAAATAGAAAATTGTATATAGAAGTTTTCTACAGCTTTGAACATCGGGAAGATTTGCATCTTCGGAAGAAATATTTGAAAAGGAAAATAAATTCGTCTAGGCTATAAATCTGCCTCGTTTCACACTCATGACATGTTGGGAGCATTGGGAGTTCATATCATAAAAATAAAAATTTTTGGTAGACGTCGAATCGATCATTTTATATGAGAAGCAACTTAAGGGTTGGTTGTAGGGGGTAAGTATGTTCAACAGAATATTTAGAAACTGAAATTAATGTAGGTTGGTCTCACTTTTGCCTCCTCCAGGAGCAAACTGGGAGCAGTTTGGAGCTAAATTCATAAAAATCGTTCATTTTGTATGGGGACCACCTTAAGGGTTGGTTATAGGGGGTAAGTATGTTCTGGAAAAATGCTTCAAAACTGAAATAAATGTAGGCTTGTCTCACATTTTATTCTGTTAGGAAAAAACTGGGAGCAGTGGGGAACTCAATTCATAAAAATCGTGAATTTTGTATGGGGACCACCTTAAGGGTTAGTTACAGGGGGTAAGTATGTTCTGGAAAAATGTTTAGAAACTGAAATAAATGCAGGTCAGTCTCACTTTTGACTCCTCCAGGAGCAAACTGGGAGCAGTGGGGAACTCAATTCATAACAATCGATCATTTTGTATGGGGACCACCTTAAGGGTTGGTTATAGGGGGTAAGGATGTTCGGAAGAAAAGTTTAGGAACTGAAATAAATGTAGGTTTGTCTTACATTTAACTCCGTTAGGGGCAAATTGTGAGCAGTGGGGCGCTAAATTCATAAAACTCGATCATTTTGTATGGGGACCGCCTTAAGGGTTGGATGTAGGGGGTAAGTATGTTCAGGAGAAATATTTACAAATGGAAATAAATGTAGGTTGGTCTCACATTTGACTTCTCTAGGATCAAACTGGAAGTGGTGAGAGCTAAATTCGTAAAAATTTATCATTTTGTATGAGGACCACCTTAAGGGTTAGTTATAGGGGGTAAACATGTTTCAAAGAAATATGCAGAAAAGAAATTATTGGCAGTTGGTCTTAGATTTGATTGGTCTAGCAGCGAATTTCGAGCAATTATGGCCTAATTTTGCATCTTTACTGAAATTTTTTTGAACTTTGAATACGATGCGTTATTCGCCGCAAGTCGTTTCATATGTTTATACATTTTTTAATAAACTGCAGCGTATCGCAACTTTAGGCAATAAAACTAATCCCATGTAACGAGTTAACTATGAGAAGAAAAATTAAAAATTGCCCAAGTAAAAAACCTCATTCGTATGAGTGTTTGTAAACGCAAATAGACATGCCACGCCTCTCTAACAAATGCCGCTTCAAGAATAGATTTTTTGTCTGGTAATAAATTCCCTTTTTGGCAAATTTTGTTCTTAGACATTGAAACAATATGTTGAAGGGTGTTAAATAGGTCGATCCACACCGACCGAAATCGACTTGTGTTCATTTTGCGCTTCAGAAAGCGCTTTGCACTTCATCTGCCACGACACAAATGCACACAGCTGCAGACAAATTTCATATGACAACTCTTGATGCCTGCCTGCCGACTCTCATTCCTTTGTCTATCTATGCACTTTTTTCCTTTCTTTGCCTTCTTTGCTTTCTTTGCGTTTTTCCATTATTAATTTGTGCAGCCAGATTGCTGCAATTCCTTTTGTCAAACCTCCCACTCTCCTCCCTGAACCATTCAACGACGCTATGTGCACTTTGAAAAATACCTTTACCTGGCTGGCTGCATGGCAGCGCCTAAAAGTATGCAACGCAATGAGTTGAATGATGAAATGAAAGCACAAAAATGCGCCGACATTGTTGTGCATAATTACGCCAACGACAACAGGCACAGCGCAAAATTTTATATAATGTCGCTACCTGTCGCCTGGCATTCAGTCCTTCAGCCTTTGCGCCCTTGTCGTCTGGCTCTGCTGGCCCAACGACGATCGTCAATTTCTAATGGCTTTTGGACCTTTGCATTGCTTGTGTTGTTATGTTGTGTTGCTTTTCATTCGTGTTTTCTTCGAGCGCGTTCTTCATGCGTAATTAAAATTGCGGCACATTATCAAACAACAACAACAAAAACAGCACATATATATGGTGTTATTGTTGTTGCTGTAAATATGTTAATTAAAATGATGCTGCAACAACAACAGTGGCACAACGACGGCATGCTTTGTCGCCATAGCTGCACTCGTTGCTGCATTTTGCTGCCTGCAAAATGATTGTTGTTGTTGTTGCCCAGCACTGCCAACATGCTTGAGCGCCTGGCAAATATGGTCACACTGGCAAATAACCAAATGCACCGTCAAGTGTGCGGGTAGCTCAAGCCGAAGCTAAAGCCAGAGCAAACATTCGAATCTTGAGATTTTTTTCAATTGTTTTTTTAGAATTTTTCCCTGTTGCCACCAATCATCCGAACCGACTACGGCTTCAAGCATGTGCACGTGTTTGTCTACTGCATAAGTATATGAATTCTCTAGTGTGAGTGTGTGTGTGTGTGTGTATAGGTATTTGTGTATGCACGCAGGCATAAGCCTGATGACTTCCGTCAAGGGAAATGCTGCAATGAAAGAATTTCCATTCGTACTTTATGCCGCCGCAGGCAACGCCAGCCACCGCTCACCACTGATACATCCGCACACCATCCGCTGTAACGCAGCGGCTGTACGCTCGACGCGAACGATGGCGCGCATAAAATAAGTTAAAGATGATGAAAATGCATTTTCCGGCTGCCGCAGCGCCCACCCTGTCTGGCTGCATGAGTATTTGCACAAACGCGCACGTGCGCACATGTGTGTGTGTGTATTGCTTCATGTCAGTGTGCACGTGTGTGTATGTGTGTGTGTGTTTGCATAATTACGAACTTGAAAATCTCAAGGCAAGCGCCAATGCGCCGCACATAGGAAACGCCACTCGGGACGTATACGTAACATGCAACTAACCGACAGTCCATTCATTTAGCCAACGCAAAAAGGAAATGCCATAAAAGCGGCAAGCAAAAAAACGCAGCAATCATAATGGTAGATTGCATAATTATTTAAATAAGTACACACACACACACACACACACATGAAGGGTTGCGTGTTCGTTTGCTGGTTGCCCAGCTGCATTGGATTTTGTTGCCTCTTTCGGCTTAGCGCTGAAGTGGCGTTTGTCTGCTTAGCTGCAGCGGCGTCTATGCACTGTATGCGTGTTTATGGTGTACAAGTATGTATGTATGTGTGAATGTATGTATGCATATATGTTTTTTGTATACTCGTATATGTATGGTTTTGTGGTGTGCTGTGTGCATTTCAATATGGGAACACTTTATGAGGATTTCTTAATTAAAAATAGAGAAAGCCAGCAAGAAAGCAATGCCAGCTAAAGACGATCGCCACACAATTGCGCTGGTTGCGCTTGTTTTTGAAAGGATTTCATATAATGGGGCTGGGAGTTTTTATACAAATCGTACAAATGCATAACAAGGAAGCTGAAATGGAAACATTGGATTTTAACACAAAAGTTATTTAGAAAGTCGTAAAAAGATTTCGTTATAAGTAGCAGAGAGCAGAAAGGGAATTTTGGTGTCATCTCATATTTGAATTTGTTTCTGAATGAATAGTTAACTTATCCTTTCAGATAGGAGAGTCCAAAATGAAAACCAATACTGCGACGTCTTTTAAATGAAGAACAGAGAGTTCCTAAATAAATCTACACTACATATTTGGAAGTATAAAACCTAAGGTATTTTTTTATTTTCTTGGCACAGGAACATAAACATTGCTAGTAGATCAAATGTACATGGCTTTCCAAAGAACTTAGCTGAACTTATATTACGAAATTGTCTTTTTAAGCGCTTAGAAATCGAATGTAGATCAGTTGAAGCTATCTTCATATCAGTTAACCCTTTCGCTATTTTGTTGTCATATGGCAACATGCTACTTTGTGGACATCTGCATCCTCTATGGTTGCAAGAATAAATTTTTTTGTTCGTCTTTAGAATAGTTTGAAGTTTTAGGAAAAATACGAAATTAATAAACTGAATATTTAAGTTTAAAGAAGAGAAGTATACACGTTTTTTTAATGGTATATCTTGACATAGTAAAGGAAGAAGAAGCAGACAAAATTAGAGAACTTTTTAATTTAACGTTTTCTTTCAATTTAGATACTTTTTTTTTAATTTTGGCTAAAGTAAATGAAGAAAATTTCTCAAATTTTCGTTATGCGTAAAAAGTTGTATGTTTAAGTAATTATTACAGCCACAACGATGTGGTTGCTTTCATAGAAAAACACTCTAAAATAAAGGGTCCGAGTATAAAAATTAAAAAATGTCATGGAATGTTGCTAATATAATCACATAGAATCCTAAAACGTAAAATTTAAAATTTTAACTTTCCCCAGTAAAAACCTGTAGCGAAAGGGTTAAAGAATAAAGCAGCTGTACGAGTGTGGTCTGAAAAGTTTCCTATCTAATAAAGATACAAATTTATTTTTATTTTTCTACATACAACGTCTCATTGTATGTTTATAAACTTCTTCCAGCAATGCTTCCATCTGTTTATCTCATCCAAATATAGCATTGAAAACATTCAATTGAATATGTTTTTGGTCTAAACGTGAGCAAACGCAGCATCCAATGCGCTGTAAACTTTTTCATGCCTAAATCTTAATTCAATATGTGACAAAGACGATCTTTGGACTAATTCATAACTTCGGCTATCTATTTCATTGCCAACAGTGTTGACAGATAGCTGAAATTAAATCTCCTTAATCTTAAAAAAGCTGAAATATCCTTCCAAAAATGCATTCATTCAGCTTCGGCTTAACAACAAACAAAACATATAAAAAATTAGATCGGTAGGAAATTCGCTTCTGTAAACTTTCTTCATTCCTTGCATAAATTATATGTACCTATACTTTGAAGCATACAATTATATTAAACAAAATTAGAGAATTTAGCTTTCAATATTCAAGGCTTCAGTGCCACTAATGATGTCAAATGTATCACAATAAAAATCTCCTAAGCTCTCTCCTAAACAATTTTTCATCCTAAAAATTCTCCTAAAAGGCCAAGAATCTCCTACATCTAGAAGCAAATCTCCTGATCTGGCAACACTGCCAGATTTAAGCAACATTTAAAATTCAGATGCCTAAATTTTTAGGTGGTAAATTATAGTGCAAAGTCTCTGTACACAATGTCCATTTCGTATTTCCTTTCAAAAACAAATATTTAATTACGACTCTATGTTCGATTTTCCCATTGTCACAAAAACGATCACAACGGCTGACTCAAACAATAACTTTGCATTCAAAATAGCTGCAATTTCGGATTTCCTACATTTTGTTGACGATTGTTGCCATCGAATCGATTTCCTTCTTTTTGCTATTTTCTTATTAAGGTTGGACACTTTTTAGAGACATCAATATGTAGATTCCTTACTTTTTGTTGAAGAGTGTTGCTATCTTCTTAATGATGTCGGAAACTTTTCAGACACAAACAGATTCCTTACTTTTTGTTGAAGAGTGTTGCTATCTCTTAATGATGTCGGAAACTTTTCAGACACAAACAGATTCCGTACTTTTTGTTGACGAGTGTTGCCATTTTCTTGTTAAGGTTGGACATTTTTTAAGACATAAACAGATTCCTTACTTTTTGTTGAAGAGTGTTGCTATCTTCTTAATGATGTCGGAAACTCTTCAGACACAAATCGATCTCCTACTTTTTGTTGACTATTGTTGCCATCTTCATGTGAGATCGGAAACTTTTCAGACGCAAATCGATTTCCTACTTTTTGTTGACGAGTGTTGCCACCTTCTTGTTAAGGTTCGAAATTTTTTAGACACAAACAGATTCTCTACTTTTTGTTGATGAGTGTTGCCATCTTCTTGTTAAGGTTGGAAATTTTTTAGAAACGTAAACAGATTCCTTACTTTTTGTTGAAGAGTGTTGCTATCTTCTGAATGATGTCGGAAACTTTTCAGACACAAACAGATTCCCTACTTTTTGTTGACGAGTGTTGCCATCTTCTTGTTGAGGTTGGAAATTTTTTTATAGAGCTGTTCTTCCTTTTGTTTACGAGTGTTGCCATCTTCTTGTTGAAGTCGGAAACTCTTCAGACACAAATCGATCTCCTACTTTTTGCTGACTATTGTTGCCATCTTCATGTGAGATCGGAAACTTTTCAGACGCAAATCGATTTGCTACTCTTTGCTGATTTTTAGAGACACAAAGCTTGTCTTCCTTTTGTTGACGAATGTTGCTATCTTCTTGTTAAGGTTGGAAATATTTTTAGAGACATAAACAGATTCCCTATTTTTTGTTGACGAGGGTTGCCATCTTCATGTTAAGGTCGAAAACTTTTCAGCCACAGACAGATTCTCTACTTTTTGTTGATGAGTGTTGCTACCTTCTCAATGATGTCGGAAACATTTCAGACAAATCGATTTCCTACTTTTTGTTTACGAGTGTTGCTATCTTCTTACTGAGGTCGAAAATTTTTCAGACACAAACAGATTCTCTACTTTTTGTTGATGAGTGTTGCCGTCTTCATGTTGAGATAGGAAACTTTTCAGACACAAATAGATTTCCTACTTTTTTTTGTTGAGATTGGAAACCTTTCAAACATAAACAGATTTGCTACCTTTTGCTGACGAGTACAGCTAACTTCATGTTAAGGTCGGAAACTTTTTAGACTAGGCTCGTATTTACCAAGGAGTGTTTTTTTACAGACAAAAACTAGGCGCCTTTTTGAGTCCCTAAAACTTCACTCCACTACGGTTGAAAGTAACACTATGCGAAAAATTTATTAGAAATGGGATTTCCCTGTTGTTTCGTTTTGACAGTAACACCAAGGCATGTGTTTTTATTAATAAATAACAATGTGTATGTTTGGACCCCTAAAATTCCACTCAACTGGAGTTCAAAGTATCATTATAGCAAAAATTTATAAAATAATGCATTTCTCATTCCCAAAAATAACAATAACCAAAACATATTAGTTTGTTTTATGCGCTGACTTTAACCGAAACTCACACACCAAGAAGTTTTGTGTGTGTGTGTATTTCAATGCGCACAAACTTGGTGCAGCCGTTGCAGTGCCGAGCACAGTGGCACAAGTTTTTGCCACTAAATTAATAAATTTCAAACGTAACTGCCGTAGCTATGAAGTTTTGCAGGCATTTTTCCGACGGCAGCGCCCAGCCGGGCGAAAAACAAAAGCCACCAGGCCGGCCGAGACGAGCGGCGGCAGTGCACTGCAATGCTTAATTCACTAACCCGACTGGGCGGCAATGGCGGCGATTATGCAGCAAAAGCGTCATAAATAAAATTACCACATAGCGCCAAATGAAAATGCGCGGCCGATGTGTTGTCGGGCGATACAAAGCGCCAGTGTTGCCAACTTAACGGCGGCATAAATGTATTGTACGCGAATATAAAATGTGAATTACTGTGCGCCATTATACGTTTTAAGTGTGTTTATGCAGGCTGACTGGCTGGCTGGCTGGCAGTCAGACGCAGCGAACATGCACTCGTACTTGCAATAAACCAGCATAGCAGGGCCGGGCAGCCAGCCCGAAAATATGCAACCAATGGTGTAGTGGCGCAACAAAAAACAAACCCCAGCGCCAGTGCGCTATTCAAGTGACCAAGAGGGGTGTGGCAGGGGGGTATAAAAAGAAAAACATTATAAAATGGCCATTATGAGTGAAATTTATATTGAAGCAATATTTTTCACAACTACAGAGCGCAGCGCCGAAGGAAGAAACCGGCGGCGACCAGTTGGGCTGAAGTAGTGAGCGAGGAAGAGCGACCAGCAATTGTCTGCCTGTTGTGCATGTTAAGGGTTCGGGTTCGAAAGGGAACAGGAGGAGGACATAGAAGGCACCAAACTGACCAGCTAACAAGTCAAGTCGGCGCAGACAGGAGCAGTCGGCGCATGCAACATGAGCAAAAGCAGAACTTAGAGAGAGAGAGAGGGAGATGAGGAGCAGGGCGCCGAATTGTAGGCGCGGCCACTCGCTGGAAGCGCAATGAGCAGACAGCAAAAGCCAGCAGACAATTTTAATGGCCCAACGAATAAACGAACGAACGAACAAATGCAATGCAGCAAAAATTGCTTTGCCATACACAAAAAACCCTCACACACACACACACACAGACAAATAAAACCAGCAACGAATAGCCCCAACAAAAGTTGGAAAATGTTAACGTGAAGGTTAACTGCCGCAGCGCACTTGTCGCTGTGTGTATGTGTGTGTGTGTGTGTCGCATGGCCGCACCAGCCAAAGGGCAACACTGGCGTGTGCAAAATCAGGCACAACAGCAGACGAAAATAAAGTTTAGCATGTCAATGGCATTGGCCATGTTATAAACCTGATCGAGTGTGTGGCCTGATGTGAAAAACTACAAAATAAACAACAAATAAACAGAAAATAAAAAATGTAAAAAAAGAAAAAAACAAAATTGCACATTAGTTGCTGTTGCGGCAAAATTGTTGCTTGTTGCGTGTTGTTGTTTGTGTTGCTGTTGCAAAATTTCAAGTGCAGCAGACGTGCAGCTGCCAGTCAGTCAGACGTGCAGTCGTGCACGTAGCAGCGTTGTTAGCTTTTTGCAGCCAACACCAATGCTGAGGAAGCGAGAAAGTGAATGTTGCCAACCAAACAAAACAAAAAAAAAACGGCACTAAAATTACTAAAAAACAAACGCACACGAAACTGTGCGGACGATCAGATTTGTAATTTAAACATGGCAAATATTTTTTGCTTTTTAAATATTTTAGCATAACTTTAGGCGTTTGTGCTTGTATTTCGTATTTATCAAAAAATACATTTTAAATGAAAAGTTAAATTAAAAGTTATCAAGTTAAATATTACAAGATTTAGCAGCAATTTTTGTGAATTGCTTGAAGCTGTGGCGAACAAATTTGTTTTGGTTTGTTGGTCATTGGATCTAAAAGGAAGCATATGGCCATGAAAAGCTTTGATATGCAAAGATTCACATTTCGAAGCATTGGAGTTTGATTATGGGTTCCAAATAAGAGACAATATTTGTTCTTTACTATTTGGGCATCTGGGTACCTTCTTCTGAGACAGTCTAGGGGACTATTTATAGTCTACTGGACTTTATGAGAAGCTAAAACTGGTTCAAATAGTTTGGTGATGTCACAGTTGGTGTCACCTATATGTGACTTTGAGCAATGGAGTAGTGACTAGTTTCCCGATTTATAAGGACTGTATCGAAAATTATAAATACACTTTAAAAATCATATAAAGTGGGCTATGCAATGCTGGTTGCTTAACAATATCGTTTTTTAGATTCCAGAGGTTCAAATTGATATTTTCGTGAACAATTTTGTGTAGTATATCGACGCGCTTAAAAATGAGAGGACTTTGCGCAAAACTTCGTCAGGAAATTTTGTCCAAATGGGCATCAACCAAAGGATTGTCGTATAGAAAACTAGCAAAAGAAGCAAATATTAGCCTTACTAAGATATGTGCCTTATTTAAAAAAATAAGGAGATATCCGTACGCGATTGCGCAAAAAAAGCCGGAACGAGTGCAGCAATGGTCCAACGTGCCAAGAAGAAAAACCAGTTGGAAACATATAGAAAGCAAAAGCAGCCAAAACGAAGCACTCAGCAAGGCGCGCAGGTGAAAACCAGATCCCGAAAATTGTACGACTATATTTGTAGGCAAAAATTTGATTGCATCATAATGGACGACGAAACATACGTGAAATTGGACTACAAAACGCTGCCAGGACTCGAATTCTACACAGTTCCGAAAGGCAGTGAAATTTCAAAAGCTGACAAATCAATTTTTTGCGAAAAATTTGGCAAAAAGATTCTTTTTTGGCAAGCAATATGCAAGCGTGGAAAAATGTCGACTCCATTCTTCACGGACAAGCCCCTGAACGCTGAAATATACCTAAATGAGTGCCTGAAGAAGAGATTGCTGCCGTTGGTGAAAAAACACACTGGCAAGACTTTGTTTTGGGCCGACTTAGCTTCTTGCCATTTTGCTAAGCGAGTACTAACGTGGTATGAAGAGAAGAATATAAATTCTGTTAAGAAAAACATGAATCCTCAAAATTGTCCAGAGATACGCCCCATCGAGAAATTCTGGGCGTTGATGAAGAGGGACCTTAAAAAAAGACCTATACCGACTAACTCCGTTCAAAAATTTAAAAAAGATTGGAATAGTGTTGCCAAAAAATTAGGTTCTGGCTGTGTCCAGAATTTAATGAAGGACCTCCACAATAAGATTAAAAATGTGGGTAAGCCTCCCACTAAATAATTTTTTTGTTGCTATTTACAAAAAAATACAATATGAAATGTCATTTATAAAAAAAGTAAATTCTAACTTTTGTTATACACTAGTATGAAACATGTTTTGGTGTATTTATAATTTTCGATACAGTCCTTAGTCAAAATTTCTTGACATTTGGCTCACTGGAATTAGAGTTATTTCACCTGAAGTGAAAGTATATGAAACAAGAAGTAAATCTTAAGTTTTGCTTTAAATTAGATAAAAATTTTACTGAAACATTTCAGTTGATAAATTATGTTCATGGTGATGATTGTATAAATCATGGCAGAGTTCATGAGTGGTTTCCGTGTCTTAAAAACAATCCTGAAGACATAAGTGAGGAACAACCTGTTGGTCCGCTGAAATATGTAATCACAGCACATTTCAACAAAACTGTGCGTAAATTTATCAAAGATCAGCCAAAATCTTAATTGAAATTCTTATGATTGTATTTCAGAATCTCAGTAACATCAATTTATGGCATTTTAATTGAACATTTGACTATCAAAAATTATGTTTTTCAGCTTTCGGCATGACTAGAAGATTTTACGTGCGTTGTGGCCGAAATTGAATCAACGGAGAACTTTGTATCTTTGCATTCTCACAGGGGTCTTAACAGGGCACTGTGCCATCGAGCTGTGAGTATGAGGAGGAAATAGAATCTGTGCAGCACTTCCTGTGCGAATGTCCTGCGCTTCATAGCATACGCCACCGCTATCTACATTGCCAGGATCATTCGACGCTCGGGTTGGATTCAACATTGAACACAGAGTGACATGACACACTTTCTTCGGGCATCGTTATGGGCCATTTGAGGCCTACGAGTGTACTTGCTGAGAAACCAGCAAGCTGCCTGTCTTATCTAATCTAATACTGTCCTGCACAAGTTGACTGCTGCCATCTCACTGGTAGACATTTTTGAGCGTTTTTTTTTTACTAAAAGTCGCACTTTAACCATCAACCATTCCCTGTATTCGCCTGATTTGGTATTGTGCAACTTTTACTATTTCGGGAAAATGCATTTGCCGAAGAAAGAAAAACATTTTGAGTACGCAGCAGCCATCCAAAAGGCTTGTACGGCCATTCTGAAGGACATGCCGGCCGTTAATCTAAAACACTCATTCGACATGGTTGACCAAATTGCTGAATTGAGTCCAACGGAGACTATTTGGATTACTATAAATCGGGGTTTGCAAAGAAAATGTGAAATAAAGTTTAAAATGTAAAATATAAAAAAATTAAAAAAACCTGACACCGAATCAAAAATTCAACATAACATAACAGAAAACAGGGATTATTGTTACAAGTGTTTCGTTGAGTTTGACAAATTTTGTTGCATATTAAGAGGCGCTCGATTGTGAGCGACAGTGTGACGTGTTATTCTCACGTTTTGGTTGTGCTTCATTGCAAAAATCGAATGTCCACTTCAGCAGCTGTTGAAAATGTTTGACTGGGGGCCCAAATAAACACGTACATACATACATAAGTGTGCGCTTACATACAGTACATACAAATGTACATATGTACAGGCGTACTTATGTTTGTAGCACTATTCGAGTTCATCGTTATTTTTGTTTTTTTTTTGTTTCTGTTTATAGCGGCGCAACGAGTTAGCGAAATCCTGTGTATGGCACTTTAGTGCAGCGCCAAAAAGCACACCACACATAACTCATTCATGCATGTCGGTGCGTGTGTGTGTGTGTGTGTGTTTATGTGCATTTTTACTACGGCCGCTATTTTTATGCCATTTTTATATTTTTGTAATATTTTTGCTTGCTGTATGCAAATGTTAAGCCTTGGAATTTTTTGTGGGCCTTTCATATATTTGTTGACTTGCTGACTCTCGCGAGCAGAGCAGCACACACACACTCTCACAAAAGGCGCAAATAAATAAGCAAACACGACGGTCTGGTTGGTGGGAGGAAAGGAAGCGGGCAGACACATTTGATTGGGAACAAAGTCAGCGTAAAGTGGGTGCGAAAAGGCTAATGCACGCGCAGCCCAAACCCAACCACGCCACACCATACGGCGAACGCTTTCGCTGGAATCGTCAATTTGAGCGCACAATTTTGCTTGCATACATTTCCAATTTTTTATACATTTTTGCCAGTTTTCTTTTTGTGCGAGCTGTATTTGCTTTGCTGCGCATCGACATAAAAATGCGAATTGTGCTCAAACGCACACACACGGACACAACAACAACAGCGAACACGAAATAGTGATGCAGCGGCAACAACAGCTGTTGTAAACTTGGCTTTTCAATTGTGTGCGTCGTAAAAAAAAAAATGCCAAAAATAGAAATATAAAAATTAATAAACATTTTCACAATAAAAATACAAAATAAATAAAAAAAAATATGTAAAAACTATGAAACAAAAATATAAAAATCTGCAAAAATCGTAAGCAATGAAAAATATACAAATAAAAATATGACATTGTTGCCTGAAAATATGCAATAAAAAATAATAAATGAAAAAATAAAATAAAAAATAAAATAAAATATAAAAATGTAAAAAATAAAATATAAAAATATAAAAAACTGTAAAAATTTACATGCAGCAGAATTGACAGCAGCGCGAAGCATTTACAAGGCAAATGGCTTGTACTCGCTTGTAGGCGCACTAAAATGTTGCATATTTTAAGGCAACACTACTTTAGCGCTCAGCTGTGTCAATTAAGCGCTTTACACATGCCACGGCTGGGGAAAAATGACAATTTCTGGCAACCTTTTTAAGTTGGTTGCGAGTGTCCAACGCATTAAAAATGAAAAGTGTTTGCTACACCAAATATTTTCACTCTGAACAACTAAAAGTAGTCTACAAATAAACTATACATCAAAAGTTAGCAATGCCTGAAAGTCAGCGCCTGAAAGTCTGCAACACAACACAACAGTATTCGTTATGTCTGGATTAAGCGAAAACGCGAAGCTTTTAACGAGCAAATTGAACGTTGCAAAGTCCCCAGAAGCATCAAATAGCCAGACAGCAGCAGGTGTTAATTGCCGCTATTCGATTTAATACTTTACAGTGGGCTCAACGAACAAAAGTATTGTATTATACAGATATGAAAGAGCGCCACCACACACGGCGTAAATGATCAGAAATCACAAATGATAAAAAATGAAATATTTGCTGCTGCAGCTGATTTATGCGCAGTAATTCTTGGCATTATTTATGAAAATAATACAACAGAAAATATGCAATGAAGCATTTAATTGAACATATTTCTCTGGCGCAAAAAAATAGGCAATCATTTCAGGCATCAGATTTCGTATGAACGCCGTTTGAAGAGCACATTTGTAGTGGTGATGTTGAAGCAGGCTCAAAAATTATGTTGTGGAAAATAGAATAACTCTTATTAGTGGACCTTAGTGGATTAGTGTTGGGCGTTGTCAGGTAATCGAAAGTTTTTATTAAAGGTTACAACTCCAAATTAAGTGAAGAACACCTCAGATTGAGGAAAGACCAGGTAAGACAGATTACTGGGATTCTAACAGGGCACTGCAGGCTGAGAAAACACATGGACACCAATGGTTTCGAATTGATAAGCGTCTGTAGAGCAGCAGAGGAGACTTCTTAGTACATCTTATATGGCAACAGGTGGCAATACCTGTCGGCAGTAGAAGGCATAATAGATGAATACTGGTCTCAGTGCACCATAATCCCAAAAACATCTACCTATATATTTAGTGCGCTTTAAAGTAGACTGCAGCTCTTGGCTACTTATAGATTGAGAGTTGTTTCAGTAGTAAATTTGCTAAAGATTCAAATTAATACTAAAACACTTATAAAACTTATGAAGCAAATAGAAAATCTTCCAAAGAATACATTTCCATTAGCGCCTAAAAGCAGATATTACAAAGTTGAATCTTTAATTTTAATCTTTCATTCTAAAATAAATTCTAAAATTATTTATACGAGCACTCAAAGTGCTCACAAATAATTTCTATCAAATCAAAAACACTCCAAAGTCTACTTTACCCTTAAACGCTTAAAAGCAGACCAACCCCAAATAAAACATTGACCAAACCTCTGACCCACAGCACTTTTCAGCATAGAACAAACAATTCAAACTAAATGAATTTCAGTCATTTTGAAATTTTTCAAACTACCGCCTAAAAGTAGACAACACAATACAACTAGAAAACATTTTGAAGTTAATTTTAAGCACAGATTACAGCTCGCCCATTGCCAAATTATTTATACGCGCACTCAAAGTGCTCACAAATAATTTTTATCAAATCAAAAACACTCCAAAGTCTACTTTCGAGCCTTTACTAAACGCCTAAAAGTAGACCAATACCAAATAAAACATTCAGAGCACTTTTCAGCATAGAACAAACTATTCAAACTAAATGAATTTGAGTAATTTTGAAATTTTTCAAACTACCGCCTAAAAGTAGACAACACAATACAGCTAGAAAACATTTTGAAGTTTGTTTTAAGCACAGATTACAGCTCGCCCATTGCGAGTTGCAGCAGTTTCGGTCAGCATGTGCAAAACTGCATTTAAGTTGGCATTGTTGTGTGCGCCCAAAAGTAGGCAATATGTGAAAGATGGCCATATGGAATATTTGCGTTGCCGAAAACGTGCCAAAACAGCGCGCAAATAAGTAAAAGGTATGCACATATAGGCTGTTTACAATAGCAACAACGACAACAATAAAAACAAAACAAAAATCAAACGAACGCCTACAACTATGCAACGTATTTCGAGTGCGTGTGCGAGCATTTGTGTGCATAGGTTTCGCCTCTAACGTCCATGGAGGACAGCGGCATTGTTAACAAAATGCTAAAATTTCCGTTGGCCATTATTTGTTGTTGGTGTTGCCACGGATACAGCAAATATGCGCGTTGCACATACGTTCAAGAATTGGGCGCGTGCATTTTTTTTCGCACAAACACATTTTGCTGCTGCTATTGCTCGACTGGGGCGCCCCATTGTCAATGACAACAACAACAACAACAACAACAAAGAGCACAAAAATTAACGCAACTGCGCGCGGCAATAATAAAAGGCTGCAAGCGATCGAACAACGAAAGTTCGAGGGTTATTGTAATTTTCGACGCCGGCAGCCACACAAACATTGCGCAGCGTTCAAATCAAAAACTGAAATTCGTGCGCGAGTTTTGTTTGTGGCTGAGTGTGTATGTGTGTGTGTGTGTGTGTGTAGTGACAACTACATAAATTTTCAATTTTCAGTATAAATATTGAGCGGCATGGAAGAGCGGTAACAAGGACAATAGCAATGCCAACACTTTGCTGACGAAAAATCAATAACAAAAAGTGTCAATTGAAGTTTAAAGGAACTGGGTGGTTGAAGAGGCGGAGAAGAGCGAAAAGTTGAAGCAAGCACAAGCAGCAATTTCCGTGTTTTGAAGACAATAGAAAGTGTAAAAATAGTGCAAGCAAAAGCGCTGAGAGATAGCGAGTGAAGCAACAAAGCAATGGACAAACGAATGAATGCACGCACAATGACCGGAACAGCTGGAAAGAAGAGATGTATAGATGGGATTGTTTGCTTGAAGGCACAAAGAACAAACGGATGTAGTGAAGAGAGATAGGTTATTGGTTTATGTCTCAACTGAAGGACATTTGCAAGAAACGAAGGAAGTGAATGAATTGTTGTCTGAAAGGTAGCAAGTACGAAGGATATGGTGATGCAAGATGAGCAGGTGAGCTAGTAGTGACCGGAAAGACGTAGGCAGGAAGAAGAAGAGTTGAATGTAGAGATGAAAACAGGCACTAGGAGCGAATGGATATGAGAATTGTTTACCAAATGGAACACAAAACTGATTAAAACCAAATATAGAGACGGCAAACGAAGAGCACATGTAAAGATGTATGAAAGAGGAGGAAGGAAGTGAATGAATGGGTATAGAAATTGTTGTACAGAAAGGCTAAAAAGATAGATACACGGATATGGGATATAGTGGAGACTGATTGTCAGGTGAACAAGAGATAAAATAGTGACGGAGGTGAAAAATTAAATGAAAAAAATAGATAGAGTGAAGATAGAGTCGTCTTGAAGTTCTATAAGGAAAAGGATACAGCGACATAGGACCACCTGCGCTTCTTGTAGTGAAGGAAACGATGAATGAATGAAGTTAAACTGATGGCTAAAAAGATAAAAACGCTTCTTGTAGTGAACGGAAGGATTTGAAAAGAAAGGGAAGGTTTGTATAGAGAGAAAAATATGCTTCATGTTGCGAACGGATGAATGCATAGAAGAAGTCAAAAAGCTGGATAAGGATGTGAAAGTGCTTTTTGTAGTGAACGAAAGGATGTATGAATAAAATGAAAGAGCTAAATAAAGAGATGAAAATGCTTCTTGTAGTGAACAGTAGGACACATAAAAGAAGTGAAAGAGCTGAATAAAGAAATATTCACCTTTCTTGTAATGAACGAAAAGATGTTCAAAATATATGTAATTAAAGGTGAAAGTTTAGTTAGTTTAGTGTGAAACTATGAAAATCTCTGCTCAATAGTCAACATTCCAATGTAGATCACTCGATTCATAATGTAAGAGGTTGTGAGTTAAAACCCACAAGTCAAAATTTACAGATTAAACTTTTATAACACGTAGATATAAAAACACTAAAAAACTAACCAAATGTCTTTGAGAAACAATTACAGGGATCGATTTTGAATAGATAAAAGCTTCTATAAAAAAACTCAACATTCAAAAAGTAGCAACGGATATAAATTTGACTATACAGAAGGAACTAGAAAATATAGTCATTCGTGTTTTAATTAGTAAAATGAGTAAAAAGTTTTCATAAACCTTTGAGAAATAGAAAAAATGGTAGGGAGAACTTTGGTCTAAAAGGTCTAAAAGACAACACATCCAGCGACGTAGAATGAGTTCTTAAGTTCTAAAGTGGTAACTAGAAAAATGGTTTAAAGAGTAATGAATGAATAGAACAAAATATGAATAGAACGACCAGATGTGAGCGGGTCGACAAGTAGGCAAAGAAAGGATCCTTGAAAATAACCCTTTCCGGTCAATTTCCACATTTCTTGAGATACAAATTTTTCCTTCAAAATATTGACTCTCATTGAACATTTTAGAAATAAAATACAAAAAAATTTCAAAAAAATCATTTTGGTTGAGAATTACAGCTTCATCAATTTTGTACGATATATCGCACAGTGGTCCGCAACGGAGTAAAAATTCATGAATTTTTGGTTTCGGATTTTTAAGTTTTATGATCAATTCATGATTTTTTTGATAGAAAACATAAATTATAACAACAAAAAATCAAAACGTGATTTCATTTTGATCGAAAGTTATATAAGATATATATATAAACGATTGATTCACATTTATTCGGCCTTATATAACCGTTGTTGTTGTTGCAAAGCCCTTTTCCTCTCAATAAAACACTGAATCAATTAAAATTCGTACAGTTTTACAGAAAGATACTGAATATAGCCGATTCCTTTTATCGTAGTGGGAGTGGCAAGTACTCATGTCTAACCTTACATAACCTGTGTCTACCCAGTAAAACACAAAATCGTCTAGTAATTCTTATTTTTAATCGAAAATTGTGGAATAGTCGAATTTTATTAGTCACGTGGTTTACAGATGGGCGTGGCAGGCAAGCAAACGCAAAAAATCTGTTACCAAACCCACAACTTCAAAAAATGCAAATATAACTTGCAACCTTTGCCTTCCATTTGTACGATATATCGTCCAAAGCTTTGCAACCCTTGTGGTCATTTGTACGATATATCGTACAATTTTTTTAAAGACTCGGAAAAAATATTTAGACACCAAAAATGTTAAATTTAGTAAGTTCTATAAATCAACTGAGATTCAAACTTTGAAATTGTTTCGCTTTTTGGTACCAAAAAGTATTACATATTTAAAAATTCCTACGCAGAAGTGCCGTCATTTGCTGGTTTTTCAAATTCTTGCAAAAAGCTGCTCACAAAACTCACTCATACTGTGTAGCCACGGCTACTATGATTTATATTTTTTTTAAACAGAATGATACAACACAGCCTACTTAATGAAAATAAAAAGGCGGTTCCATAAAAAGTGCGTTCGCTGTTAAATAAAAAATCTTCGAAAAAATTGTACGATATATCGTACAAATTTCCGGAAAGGGATAAAGCATCATATTAATTAGTAGTTGAACATTGGAGCTAATAAGCGTAGAAAATATTGCTGAAGAGCCATAAAGGAATAAAGGTCATGAAATGAGTGATTTGACAAGTGGTGAATGAAAGAATGAATGAAAGGTGCCAAAGAGGTCAAAGAAGAAATACAAATTCGAACAGTTGACATGAAAAGAACAACAAATTGAGGCAAGAACTGACTATGGAGAAGATTTAAATGCATGAAAGGTGTCAAAGAGGAACAAAGAGATACAAATTTGAATAGCTAACACGAAAAAGACAGACAAATTGCGGCAAGACTTGACCTTATGAAGGAGATTAAAGAGTTGTCTGGTCATAAGAATGTTTGAATGGATCGAGAAATGGAGGGAAAAAATTAAAAAAAAAAATAATAATGAAATGTACGAAATAGTTTTAGTGATTTTTGTAACTGTCTGAGCATTTTCAAAAGTGTACACAAAAACAAAACATATACAAGAAAATGTAGTTTTTAAAACAACAACAGCTGGCAGCTAGTTGCTCGTAGCCGCATGAGAACTAAACGCAAATAAAACTAGGCGAGCAGACAAAGTCGCAACAAAAAACAGCCAACAAACACAAACAAACACTATGCATGTAGGTATTTATGTATAAATGAATGAACGAATGTATGTATTTATGTGTGTATGTATATTTGTGGCCATTAGTGTGCATAGTTACATCTTGCAGATTTGGTGCGTTTTTCTAGTGTGTCGCTTTTGTTTACTTTCCAACTGACTTTCAGCGGCATTATGCTATATGCGTATAAATGTATGAATGTTTGTGTGTGTGTGTGCGAATGCCTCTGTATGTTTATGTGTGTGTGTGCGCACTGTTTTTGTAGCACATTCGGCTATTTCAGTCATTGCCGGCTCGTTTCCTTCCTGTCATTTCCGGCTTGCAGCCATTTTGTTTTTTTTCTTTGCTACTGTTTTTGTTGTTGTTGTCAATTTTTTTTCCGCCTCAACTGATGCGCGCTCTTTTTCTACTAGGTTTTGTTTTTTTATTTGTAAATGTTGCTATTGTTTTATTGTTGTTGTTGTTGTTAGTGTTTTTATTTTTGTTGCATGGGTTGTGGTTGTTGTTTTTGTTATCATTTTGTTGGCATTGTGCGCGTTTCTGCTACCCAACTGCCCAAACCAACTGAATCTTTTGTTCATCGCTGAGGTTTTTGCACCGCACACAGACGCAACCACACACACACACACACACACATATACACATTCACTTAAACGTATATCCAGCACTTGAGTGCATGGATATGCGTGCGCGTTAACTTTGTTGTTATTGTTGTTGTTGTTGTTGTAGTATATGTGTGAGCTACGCGTTTGGGCTTTTGCGCTTTTGGGCAATGCCGAAGGACATTCACCACAACATGTGGGCCATTTTCCACTCAACCTTCTTCCTTCCTTTCCAGCCGCGCTGCCACCCACTTCAACATTTTCCCTTTTCATGCATTCATGCAACAGTCGTCGCGTACGCCGCCGCGCCGGCTGTTTGCTCTTAACATTTTCCTGGCTTTTCTTTGCTGTTTGCCGTACCTTTTGCTTGGCTTTTCTTTTGCTCGCTTTTATACCCAACTTCGTCCCGCACCGCGTCGCATTTGTGAGTTTTGTTGCAAAGCGCTGCGGTAAACTTTAATTTGATGCGTGCTCGCGTGTGTGTGCGTGTGCGTGTGTTAGTGTGCTCTTATTGTTGTTGTGACAATATGTGTTTCTGTCGTTGTCGTTGTTGTTGTTGTTGCTTTCTCATTGTTATATTAACGTTTATTTGTGCGTTGCATTTAAAAGGAATCCTCGTAGTTTAGTTGCCGCCATTGCCAGCTGCTTTCAACGCTTCGCCGCCACATGAAAGTCCCCTTTTTTTGCGAGCGCGTTTGTAGTGAATATCCTCTTTAAAATGCATAAAACTAAATGGGCACAAAAGTACGCACACACACACACCCACACACGAGGACTTTTATTTGTTTCCTTTTCAGTTTGACGCAATTTGAAAAGTTGGCTTTAGCATCGAAAAGATTGAATTGGAAATATTTCAATGTATTTTTGGGCTGAAATATGGCAAGTTTAATTTACCGCAAAGTCGATAATTGACAAAGAAAATGTCAGATAAATTGCTGAAATGGCTTTACGCAAGCGGCCAAGTTTGAATTAAATGCGCTTTTGGGGTCTTTCGAAGCGAAGTTTTGTGTGCCGCCACTCGACAAGTCGTAGCACGTTCAAAATTTGACGGCACACGTTGTGGTGGCGCTGAGGCACAGGTGGGACAATGTCATTGGTGGCCGATGACCTCAATGCATGTTATTGTGTACAACAACAAAGTTCAAATATTAATCGACACTTTTGACCTTCAAGTTGAAGTTGCTAGCTCGACCTAAGCTATGAAATATGGCCGCCGAAAGCTAACAAAACATTCACGCAGTTATAAGGAACCTCTGCCAAAGTGTGTGTGAGTGATGATCAATGGAAAAAAAAAATTATTGAAATTAATTTCCTTATACTTCCAAAGTGTGTGAGTGCTGATCAATGGAATAAAAAAAAAATTATTAAAATTAATATAATAATTATAAATAATTATAATTATAAATGAGTTGTGAATTTTCCAAAGCGATAGGTTCCACAATTTTGTCAAACCTATATACTTTACTTACATACTTAAAAAGATGGGTTTTAGAAGAAGCGATTTTAGACACCAAAATTGGACATAAACCAAAGAAAACAGTAGAAAACATAAACAATTTTCTGATGACGCTTTCTATCAGTTAGTTAGTTAGTTGCTGATATGGAGAATTCAAGTGAATTAATTATTATGAATTAATTATATTTTGAATAGGCTTCGAGGTAAAAATTGGTTTGGTAAGTTGAACTTTGATTATGGAGAATTCAATTGAATTAATTATTATGAATTAATTATATTTTGAATAGGCTTCGAGGTAAAAATTGGTTTGGTAAGTTTAACTTTGATTATGGAGAATTTAAGTGAATTAGTTATTATTAATTAATTAGATTTTGAATAGGCTTCGAAATAAAAATTGGTTTGGTAAGTTTAACTTTGATTATGGAGAATTCAAGTGAATTAATTATTATTAATTAATTATATTTTGAATAGCCTTTGAGGTAAAAATTGGTTTGGTTAGTTGAACTTTGATTATGGAGAATTCAAGTCATTTAATTATTATTAATTAATTATATTTTGAATATGCTTTTAGCTAAAAATTGGTTTGGTTAGTTTAATTTTGATTATGGAAAATTCAAGTGAATTAGTTATTATTAATTAATTAGATTTTGAATATGCTTTGAGGTAAAAATTGGTTTGGTAAGTTGAACTTTGATTATGGAGAATTCAAGTCATTTAATTATTATTAATTAATTATATTTTGAATATGCTTTGAGGTAAAAATTGGTTTGGTAAGTTGAACTTTGATTACGGAGAATTCAAGTGAATTAATTATAATTAATTAATTATACTTTGAATAGGCTTCGAGGTAAAAATTGGTTTGGTAAGTTTAACTTTGATTATGGAGAATTCAAGTGAATTAATTATTATGAATTAATTATATTTTGAATAGGCTTCGAGGTAAAAATTGGTTTGGTAAGTTGAACTTTGATTATGAAGAATTCAATTGAATTAATTATTATTAATTCATTATATTTTAAATATGCTCTGCGGTAAGAACTGGTTTGGTAAGCTGAACTTTTAATCACTTTGTTATCCTTTAAAATCAAGACATTTTCTAGAGCTCGATACTAGAACGTTCAAGCAGATTTTCCACGAAATGTTTTCCTAATACTGTAACTAATTATTTAGTAACTAATAAACTGCATAGCTGCCTTTGACCAAAGAACCATGAAAGTTTAAAAATGATTGCCATTCCCATTGAAATATGCATACAAAATGTTTGGTTGAAAACTTTAAAATTTAAAACGAGTAATTGCGAATTTAACAAATTCCAATAATTAATTGCTGAATTCTTCAACTCTACATTCTGTATTTACTTGTTCGGCTGAGGAGTAAAAAAGAGTTTAAGCACCACTCGCCAAGTAAACAGACCACTACGGCCCTTTGTTGCTTGACTATGGATGGCATCGTACGACGGTGGCCTGGGGCCAAAGTTATGTGTGCATTTTGTTGTTGTATGTACATTTATCGCTCGCTTTGTACTTACTTAAATTGCCACTAGGAATGTAGACGTTGCCCGACGGGGTTCGTACCAAACACGACGGCTCAAAATCAACGCCCAAATCATTTGGGTTGCCAGCGACTAAACGGCCATTATTCATGCGACTCATTGTTGGATTCCTTGGTGGGACGTCCGGTGGTGCCGATCCTTCAAGGAGATAGCCTGCAAGTATGCAATAACAACAACAACAAAAAGGTGAAAATCGCCGAAAAGGAAAGAAAGCAAGAAGCGTGCACCGAAAAATGTAATTAAAAGCACGTACTGCATAGTTGAAGATAAATGTGTATGCGAATCTATGTGTGTGTGTGTGTGTGTGTGTGTGTGTGTATATGAATGCTTTTATGTGTATGTGTGTGTGTGTGCGAATGCGAATGCGTCAGTTTGCAGCTGTTGAACGTTGAAATGAATGCAGTTGAAACTATGAATAAGATAAGGAAAGAGCGGATATGGCGCCGGCGTGTGCAGCAATGCCGAGAAGGCGGAAGGCAACCAAGAATGGCGCTGCAATGAAATGCAATAAAAGTGCTGCAGCCAGAGCTAAAGTTTAATTAAGAAAATTCTGCTTAAACTGTTTAAGCACTGCGTTGGCCTATTCGACGGTACAGCGAGTGAAGAACCGAGTTGCGTTGACTTGAACCATAGCAATAAAAAGAAAGAGAGAGCGAAAGGGAGAGAGGGAGATAAATTAAAGAGCTGCCGCCCCCCAAGTGGCGTCTTAATCGCTTAATAATCGCGCAGTTTGTGCAGCAAATTTATGTGCGTTTGTGTGTGTGTGGCTGTGTGAACGATAACATTCGCGCCCCAAAGTATGCAATGCAGCAGTTCTAAATGAAGCAATTAAAAGTAAATTTGCTTGCTCGACGCCTTAGCTGAACAAATGAATGCGAGAACTTCTAAAAGCGCAAAAAATGCAAACATTTGTTGTTTGTGTAATCTATTTACAAAGAGGTTAGTTCTACTTGGAGTGTTTTTTAAATATTTGTTTTTGACTTTTGTTTAAATGTTGGCGATTATTTGCTGCTCAAGCATTAATTTAAGGGAGTTTTGAAGTTTGCACCTAAGTTTGAAATCAATGGGCCCAATAAATCAAGTTTCTCTTAACACTAGAATGAACGCAAGTTTTCCATACCTACAAAGACAATATATTATATCCGCTGATGTCTCGAAAAGTACAAATTGGATTTGGCTAATTGTAATTTTAGAACCCTGGAACTAATTGTAGAACCCAACAAAAAAATAAATGTCATCAAATAAATGTCATGTTGATACAAATACTAAAGAATGTACAGAAATTTAAAAATTAAGAAGCGTTAAAATGACCGCAATGGTCTTTCTAATGTTAACCCTTTCTTGAACTCGCAAGATTTTTATGAAAAAAAAAAATACTTGTTAAATTATTCCACATTTGAAGTCCTTTCACCATATTTGAAGTCAATAGACCTATTAATTTATATATTTATTGATTTTTTAAATTTACTTATTTAATTAAATCACGTTTTGCCATAGAAACTGTTAAACCATAGTTGACCCTTCAAACTTTGATTTAACCCTTATTCTCATACCCAAACTTACTAACGTCGTTTGGCACCCGGGGTACCCGGGTACCCATTTCATGAAATTTTTAAGTTTTCAATATAGAAAACAAAATTTTTTAAATATATGATTTGTTCGCTTTTCACCTAAATAACGAGGATCCGGAAGGTAAAAAAAAAATGTTCATTATTTGTCAGTTTTTTTCACGAAAATACATCGCAGTGGGCACCCGGGTACCCGGGTATGAGAATAAGGGTTAAAAAAAGAAAAATACATATTGGTTTATTTATTATTTCGAGTACTTCCACCAAGTTTGAAGTCAAAAAGCTATTAAATCATGTTTCTCCATGCGAACTGTTAACCCTTGATTTACCCCGTTAGATTTTGATTAAAAAAAAAATAAGAAACAAGTGTCGAAATATTTTTAATATCAAGTGGGTTTATTAAGTTTGAAGTCAAAAACCCATTAAACCATGTTTTCCACACAAATTGTTAACCCTTAGTTAACCTCGTTGAATTTTGATTTTAAAAAAAAATAAGCATCATGTTTTGAATATTTGTAATTTCAAATGGGTTTACTATGTTTGGGGTCGCAAAACCCATTAAATCATGTTTCTCCATTTAAACTTGTAACCCACCATTGACTTCGTCAGATTTCAATTTTCGAAAAAATAAGAAACACGTGTTATTTGTTATTTCAAGTGGGTTTATCAAGTTTGAAGTCAAAAATCCCATTAAATCATGTTTCTCCATATCAAATTTTAACCCTTAGTTTACCACGTTAGATTTCGATTTTCAAAAAATAAGAAACAGGTGTCGAAATATTTGTCATCTCAAGTGGGTTTATTAAGTTTGAAGTAAAAAACCCATCAAATCATGTATCTCCATACAAAATTTTAACCTTTAGTTCACCCCGTTTAATTAAGATTAAAAAAAGAGAAACACGTGTCGAATTATTTGTCATTTAAAGTGGTTTTACTAAGATAAGATTTAGTAATTTATTTAAGATACTTTAGATTTTTTATTTAAGATACTTAAATTAGATTTAAAAAAAGAGAAACACGTGCCGAATTATTTGTAATTTAAAGTGGTTTTACTAAGTTTGAAAACCCAGTAAATCATGTTTCTCCATACAAACTTTTAACCCATCGTTGACCCCGTCAGATTTTGATTTTCAAAAAAGTGAAAAACATGTATCAAATTATTTCGCATGTTACGTGCTTTCTAAATTTGAAGTCAAAAGGCCTAAAAATCATGTTTCTTCATACAAACTTTTAACCCATTTTTGACTCGTCAGATTTTGATTTTCAAAAAAGTGAAAAACACGTATCGAATTATTTCTCATTAAGAGTACTTGCAACAAGTTTGAAGTCAAAAGGCGTAAAAAATCATATTTTTCATACAAACGTTTAACCCTTGGTTCACCACTTCAAGTTCTGATTTTCAAAAAAACGAGAAACACGTACCGAATTATTTTTGATTTCAAGTGTTTTCACCAATTTTGAAGTCCATAAGCCCATCGGTTCATTTTTTTTTCGTTGTCTTCTCTTACCCATTACCCAACCTTAACCCATGGTTGACTCCGTAAAATTTTTAATTTCGAAAATTAAAAAAAAAATAGTCGAACTATTTTTAATTTGAAGTATTTTCACCAAATTTGAAATCAATAGGCCCATTAAATCACTTTTCTTCATACAATACCTTAACCCATTTTATGCCCTTTCAGAGCCCTACCTCTCCAATCAGTCAGTCAGTCAGGACAAACAAATATATGTTTAAATTATTATGATTATTTTATTATTATTAATTCAAATTTAATTTTTTTAATTTAATTTTTTTCTTTTAATTTAAAATTTTAAATTATCTTCTGCTCTCCCATTGACCTATCATTATTTTTATATACAAATTTTTGTGGTTGCATTTACTGCAAAATCGTCACAATCCAATACGCGCACACGCACACAGTTCAAAGGCAAACTTTTTGTTGAAATTTTAATTACAGACTTTTGTCACTTCATTTTAACCCACCAATTGCCGCGCAACGCTGCCTGCTGCCTGCAACGCGACAACCCTCGTAAGTGCTTTAATTTTGCATTCTGGCATTTTCACTCGGTGATTATCGTTGATGAAGTTGGTCACAAAATGTAATGCGCTCTTTTGTGCGCAGCGCGGCGCTTTGTTGCTGCACTTTTCGCCCGCCAAACCGCGCGCCATTATTTTCGCCACTTTGTTTACCCACTTTGGCTGCCTGAAATGCCATTACATTTACGAGTTCAGCAATTCGGTTCGGCTGGCGTTGTTGGTGCGTTGGTGCGTTGTTTTTTTTGGCCGCCGCTAAGGGCGAGCTGACGCCGAAAACGAAGATAAGCTGCTTATCGCCGGTCCATTGCCGGGTATTGCCCAATGCCGGCAATGGGGCCCAAACGTTGGGAGCATTTGCAGTCGTCCGCCACTTCGCCACTTGGCCGGACGCAGCTGCGATTTCGCAGCGAACGCTGGCGCTGGCTTTGGATGGCTTTTGTCATGCCCACAAAATGTTAAGCAGTCAGTTGGCATTTTCGCAGTCACTGCCATAACAACCACAGCCCCACTGCGACAGCCAATTCTGCGACCATTTCCGGTGCTCATTGTTGCCAATGGCTGCCATTTTTGCTGCTGGCTTTCTTGTTTAGCATTAACTAAACAATGCGCGCGCGCGTGTGTGAAACGCATTGTTGCTGTTGTTGTGCCTCCTAAATAGCTATTTACATATATGTGTGTGTGTGTGTGTGTGTGTTTGCATGCGTGTGTGAAATAATAGTTTCAGCCAAGAGCAGCAATGCTTCCTGCCGTCGCATATCGAATACACACACACACACACACATACAGACACATGATGCCGCACCCACCACACTGTCTGCCTGCCTGCCTGCACGAGTGCGCCATCTCGGAAATGTATACGTGTATTTAAATAATATGGTTTGCGAATGTAAATGTGATTGCGATTGGATTAACTTTTTCCCTGCTGCAGTGCACCAACTTCGCTTCGCCTTTGCCGCCGTCTCGGCTCGGTCTCCATCCTTTTTCCGGTTCCATGCCCCCGCCGTCGGTTTTCATCAAATTTCCCTTTACGCTGCGCTCGGCTGGGCACACTTGGCGTGCTGCACTTGTTCGCTCGCTTCAATGGCCTTCGAGTTGGCATTTAAATGTGTGTGTGTGTGTGTGTGTGTGTGATGGCTTTACGAGCAGCTCAAATTTGATGCGAATGAGCATTTAATGCCAGACGCTGTATGCTCTTGTCTGTAGCGTTTCTTATTTATTTATTTACGTTCATTTGTTGATCGGAGGCGAACGAGTGCTGGTAGGAGACAGATTGAAGCGCCTTTGCACTAAGCACCGCTTCTTGGTAGACACTTCCTGAAGCAGCTTGCGGCTCTGTCTACTCATACATGCAGCATTCCTTTCTTTGGCTGATTAGTGTGTCGCATTGTCAAGACGCAGCGACGCATTCCTTTTAGTTGCTCCATCAACGTACTTCAAGTTCGAATGCATATTGCTTGAAGAATTTTCGGAAGTCAGCTAAATGCTTCATAGGCTGATTAGACCTCAGACCTTCGAAGAATCCAATTTAGGTTAGGTAAAGGGCCTGTGACTTGCCGCAAAATTAGCTCATTGCACAGTGATTCGTTCCATAGACAAAATTCAAAAAATGTATGGTCTCAGAATTTAACGATTTTGATGTCGTTTGAAAGGTAAAACTCAAACTAAGAAAACCCCAAAAAATCTCTGCGAAAAAACAAGTGCAAGAGCAGCTCAAAGTTGGAACTTTTTTCACAAAAAATTGTAAACACATATTTTCTGTTTTTTAGTCTATTGAGTAAAAAAAATTGTAAAAATACATGGTTACCAAGAAATTGTTAAAAAAAATTGTTCAATATAGATTAAGAAATGATGTGGTCATTTTCGCATTTAATGTTTTCTCAAAATTTGCAAAGTTTAAGCTTTTACTTCACTATTAATTTAAAATATTTTTCAAAATTTAAAATCTGAAATATAGCAAAACTTAAAGGGATATATCTAAAAAGTATGTGAAAGTATGTTCCGGTTTTTTTTTGTATTTTAAGAAGCATTCTTTCTTTGTCGAATAATGTAAACACATCCGCCGATATCTTCCGATCTCAGAAAATAATCCAATTTGAAAAGTGTTCTTAACACCTATTTTTCTACAAAATTTATTTATTTCATCCCTAAAAGTATGCAATTAGCATGAAAAATTGAAAAATCTGCATATATACAAAACATACATCTATTATTATAATTTTTATTGCAAAACTAAGGGGTCCTCATACCATTTCTGTTACTTTTCGCAATTATCAATGTTGACGTTACCGATTAAATGTAAAATCTGAAAAATCTAGCCAATACACTTGTTGCTATAGCTTTCCAAAAATGACGAAAATAGCCAAACTACAAAAGTTTAAGAAAAAAATGGAGATTTCACTTCAGCAGACCATGATTAACTAGTATACCAAATTTTATGAAGAACGGACCACTCCTTCTAATTTTGTCCCGCGGTTGTATGGAGTCGAATTACTGTGCATTGTGATACCACAAGTTGAAGGTATGTCTTACTGCAAATCGAGAAGCCTATTGAAGCCATTTTGAATTGTGAATGAACTCAAGCAAGTTTTTGATGTCAACTGAACTGAGGTCATGCAAGTTGTCGAAGAAGGGAGAGCCTAGGAATTTCCATTCCATAAGAATCAAACTTTCCATTAGACCCGAAATTCTCACAGAATGAAATTCTCGGCCTCTGAATAGTGTAAGGCAAAAAGGGAGGCAGTCGGTGTTGAGTCGTCGAAGTGGTCAGACGTGCGCGGCACATCAACAAAATCAACAGTTCCATTGTAATATAAATTGTCAGTTACATTCAAAATAAAATAAATGAACATAGTCATCCATGACAAATTCAGAAGTGGGATTCGCTAGAATTCAAATTCTCGGAACGCGGTCGGGCGATGTGAACGACGCGTGCGCACGTTCACTACCACACGAGCAACACCACCAACGGCTGCGTGATAGACACGCACAGAAAAGGAGAAATAAAGCTGCACGATAGACGCGTACAGAAAAGAAGAAATAAAGCTGCACGATAGACGCGCACAGAAAAGGAGAAATAAGGCTGCACGATAGACGAGCACAGAAAAGGAGAAATAGAGCTGCACGATAGACGCGCACAGAAAAGGAGAAATAAGGCTGTACGATAGAGACGCACTGAAAAGGAAAAATAAAGCCGCGCGATAGACGCGCACAGAAGAGGAGAAGTAAAGACAGTTAGACGCTGCACCTGTTTGCGTGATAGATGTGCAGAGAAATAAGTACAGGCGGTGAGACAGGAGCAAAGTTACAAACGGCTACGCGATAGACTTGTACAGCGGGAAAAGGGCAGTGTGTAAAGTAACTCGGAAGGCGACGGTTGTGCGATAGACGTGCACGGTGAAATAAAAAGGAAAAAAATGGTGAAATTTTCATTGTTGAAAGTGGAGCAACTCAACACGCTACTCCGTAACCAAAATTTATCCGTTACGGGGAATAAGGCGCATAAAATTGCCAGGCTGATGGAGGTGTACGACGCGGATGAGGTCGATGAAGATGAACTGGACGGGCTGGACCAGGAGGCCACATGGCAACAGCAGATCAGCGAGTTGAAGGAGGTTGTCTCCAATATGGCAAAAGTGGTGAGCGATTTGGCAGCTACGAGACAAGAGGTGCAGGTACAGTCAACAGAGACCGCACGGCAGACCACATCGGAGCAGCCGACGGCAGCGCATGCAGCAGATGGTGGGCCGGTGAGGGCATTCTCAACACCAATAGAGGGCAGGTCGATGACGCAGATGGCCTCCAGGCACAGTATGAGCGACATCATTGGCGTACTACCAGACTTCGATCCACTAAGAGGGCATCGATCAGCGCAGCAGTTTTTTGAGAAGATCGAGCAGCTGCGGTCCATTTATGGTTGGAGCGAGGAGGAAGTGCTGTTCGCGGCGCAACATAAACTGAAGGGCGTCGCAAAGGAGTGGGCGGATGCGCAGTCTGCTTTCGTGACGTGGGGGCAGTTCGTCGGCAAGCTGATGAAAGACTTTCCGAGCTCAGTAAATGTAGCTGAAATTCATCGGCAGATGGCCAGGCGTACGAAAAGGCCAACTGAATCCCTGAAGGACTACTTCTATGTTATGCTAAACATTGGGCGCAGGGGCGGCGTAGACGAACCGTCAATCAACTCTTACATAATTGGAGGGCTGAATGATTACAACTTGACGAGAACATTACTGACCATGGACCTCAAGACTTGTGACGACCTTTTGAGATCCCTGGAAAACGTGTCGGTGGTACCGTGTGGGGCTAAAGGTCCTGCCGAGGGGGCGCCGCAGCCAACAAAAGAACCGGAGACTGGGGGAGGCCGAAGCCGAAACTCGATTCGGTGTTACAACTGTGGGGAAACGGGGCATATAGCAGCCAAATGCCAGCACCCACAGCGCAAACCCAGGTGTAGTAACTGCAATAAGATTGGTCATGAAGCCAAGGCGTGTAGAGCAGCGAAGACTACGATTGCTAAGATTGAAGAGGAGCCAGTAGGGTCACCGCCGGTGATGAAGGAGGTGGGAGTATTTGGGAGGAAGATATCAGCGTTCGTAGATACGGGTAGCGACCTGTCATTGGTTGCTGAGTCAGTGGTTCCAAGTGGGGCGCAACGCCAACCTAGTGTGAAGCGACTCCGGGGATTTGGAGGGGCGGTAGTCGAGATGAAAGAAATAGTGGTAGCTGAGGTGGAGTTGGATGGGTGCACGATTGAAGCGGCCTTACTCATAGTCCCAGATTATTTGATGGAACACCAGTTACTATTGGGGCGAGACGTTTTGCTATCCGGCGGGGTTAAAATGGTATTAGATTCAGGCATCTTGAGGGTGGAAGGCCTCGGTATGGAAGGCAATATCAACAGTTTGGGTACCGAAACCAGTTCAATGCAGTTGACGAAACTATTGGGAGACTATGACGACTGTTTCGCTGAGGATCTGGCATCTCTGGGACGATGCAATACAACCGAGATGGAGATAAGTGTCACAACGGATCAGCCGATCCTAGGAAAACGTTACCAACTACCATTCGCACAACGGCCGGTGCTGTCATCCATCATCCAGGAGTTGTTAAAGTACCAAATCATTCGTCCAAGCCAGTCCCCACATGCAGCGCCAGTCGTTATGGTTAAGAAAGCGAACGGGGAGGACCGCATGTGTGTGGACTTCCGAGTTCTGAATACAGTAACAGTCAAGAAACAGTTTCCGATGCCCATCGTCGAAGAGCAGTTGGCGAAACTTGGCGGTAATCGGTTTTTCACGACTTTAGACATGACGGCAGGGTACTACCAAATTCCGCTGAAGGAGGAGAGCAAGCCGTTTACTGCATTCCTAACCCCCGATGGCCTATTTGAGCATAATGTGATGCCATTTGGGCTGGTGAATGCGCCGATGGTCTTCCAGGAGATGGTGGTTCATCTCGTACGTGGGCTGAAACAGCGGGAGCGGGTCGTCAATTATGTTGACGAGGTAATCATTGCTACAACGACGGCGGAGGAGGGGATCCAAGTCCTTGAGGAGTTTTTGTCGGCAGTGCGAAATGCGGGTTTGACTTTGCGCCCATCGAAATGTCACTTTTTGGCAACGACAGTCAACTTCTTGGGGCACAGCATTGGTGAAGGCGTCATTCGACCAGGCGACGAGAAAGTTCGAAGCGTGAAGGAGTTCCCGATTCCAACAACAGCAACACATGTGCGGCAGTTCCTAGGACTAACGGGGTTCTTCAGGAAGTTTGTCCGGGAGTATAGCCTCTCAAGGCCGCTGACTAATTTGCTGAAAAAGGAGGTGAAGTTCGAGTGGACTGAAGAGAATGAAAGGGCGTTTAATCAACTAAAAACCGCTCTTATTCACGACCCTGTGTTGACAATGTTTAATTGCCAAAACCCCCATGAAGTGCATACGGACGCCAGTGCGTATGGGCTTTCGGGCGTACTCTTGCAGCGCGAGGATGACGATCTCAAACCTGTGCAGTACTACAGCCGGCAGTGTAGCGCAGCGGAGCATAAGTATGCGAGCCACGAGTTGGAAGTGTTGGCCGTCGTGGAGACTCTCACCCGATTCCGGGTCTTTCTTTTGGGCACGAAGTTCACGGTGGTCACAGACTGCAACGCGGTGGCTACGACAAAAGCGTCAACACTCTTGCAGCCGCGAATAGCCAGGTGGTGGCTAAAACTCCAAGAGTTTGACTTCGATTGTGTTCATCGGGCAGGCGAGAAGATGGCTCATGTAGACAGCTTGAGCCGAGCTACAGTGCAGCCTCCATCAGAAGTGACAACGGTGGCCGAGAACGTGCTGAAGGTGGACGTGCAGGAAGATTGGCTGTATGCGATGCAAATGCAAGACGAGAAATTGAAACGAATCTGTGAGGTGTTGAAGAAGAAGCGGCCACCGGAGGACGATCACGAGAAGCAGATCTGCGTAGACTATCAGATCCAACATGGCCGGCTTTACCGGCAGGTGAAAGGTAACCTGAAGTTAGTGGTCCCACAAGGGATTCGATGGCGTATTACCAAGGCGTGCCACGATGACGCAGGACATTTTGCAGTGGAAAAGACAATCGAAAGGATCGAAAAACAGTTTTGGTTTCCGCGAATCCGACGGTATGTAAAGTCATACATTAATGCCTGCGAGGAGTGTTGTTTCTTTAAGGTCAGAGGCGGAAAGTCGGAAAGTCAGCTTCATATCCACGACATACTACCGATTCCGTTCAGACGTCTCAATATCGACCACCTGGGGCCGTTTCCGAGAAGCCGGAGGGGCAATCTGCACATCCTGGTTGTGGTGTGTGGGTTCAGCAAGTATGTGTTGCTGAAGGCAGTACGCAACACGAAGACCGAGCCAGTGGTAAGAACCTTGGAGGAGGTGATGGCAATCTTTGGCCAGCCGTTACGCATCACCTCGGACCGAGGGACGGCGTTCACCTCCAAGGCCTTCGACGACTTCGTCAAGCGGTATGGTGTCCAACATGTGAGGACAGCGGTCCGTACTCCTCGAGCCAATGGCCAGGCCGAGCGGGTCAACCGGACGATTTTGGGCGCAATCAAGTGCAGCGCCAAAACCGAGAGAGAGTGGGACGCGACATTGCCAACGATTCAATGGGCAATCAATTCCCAACGGAACAACGTGACTAAATTCAGCCCGAATGAGTTGGTGCTAAATTTCAACCCCCGAGACGTTTCCGAGAACCGAATCATACAAGCGGTGCATGACAGGCCAGAGGTGGCAGAACCTGTCGAACTGAAGTACAGTGAGGCGGCGTCAAACATCCAGGCGGAACGAGAACGATGGAAGAGGCGTTATGACGATAAGCATCGGCGGCCACACGAATACGCAGTCGGAGATTTAGTCTTGGTGGACTATGTTGCATCGGCGACGGGAGAGTCGCACAAACTCGATCCGGCGTATAAGGGGCCATACATCATCGCCAAGGTCCTCCAGCACGACCGCTATGTGGTGGAAGACTTGCCAGACACCACCTTAACACAACGTCGATATAGCAACGTGTGCAGTGCGGACCACCTTAAGCCATGGTGCGCGATCAGCCCCGATCTGGATGTCAGCGAGAACGAGGAGTCGGCCGAGGCGGCCGAAGGGTCAGGAGAAGCCGAGCTGTAAGGCAAAAAGGGAGGCAGTCGGTGTTGAGTCGTCGAAGTGGTCAGACGTGCGCGGCACATCAACAAAATCAACAGTTCCATTGTAATATAAATTGTCAGTTACATTCAAAATAAAATAAATGAACATAGTCATCCATGACAATAGGGACTTCAACTATTTCTTTATGCCGCAAAAAATAATTTTCAGATCAGTTTAATGGCCACTAACTTTGGCCACTTTGCTACATTAACATCGGTTTTCCGTAACAAGTGGACGATTTCAATCGGAGGATTTAAACGCATATTGACTCTAAACCAGTGAAGACCACTCTACATTGAACAGCTTTGCTTTTCTTAACCATTTCGTTACAGGTTTTTACTGGGGAAAGTTAAAATTTTAAATTTTACATCTTAGGCTTCTATGTGGTTATATTAGCAACATTCCATAAGACATTTTTTAATTTTTATACTCGGACCCTGTATTTTAGAGTGTTTTTCTATGAGAGCAACCACATCGTTGTGGCTGTAATAATTACTTAAACATAAAACTTTTTACGCATAACGAAAATTTGAATATTTCTTCATTTACTTCAGCCAAAATTAAAAAAAAAAAATTGCCTAAATTGAAAGAAAACGCCAAAAAGTTTCGACATTCGAGTACCAATTTTGAATAAGTACGAAACAAACACTTAAACACATTCTCAGTTTCGGCTTAATTCTGACGTTAAAGTTAATTTCTGAGCTTTGATGTATTCAGAGACCTATAGTAGAATTTTATGGTGAATATTTTCGTGGTACATTTTTTCCTTAAAAAGTCCTGTTTTACAGGACATTTTTGGCATTTTAGAAAATAAGGGTCAAATTGACCCATAAAAATAGTAGCTACGAGGTTAAAATGCTGCACAAAAATATTCTTCGTAGTATTTTACATCAAATTGCTGAACCCATCATATACCTAAAATGTAAGGTTACATGGTTTTCGTATGCCGATTCACCATAAGAATGTGCAAAAGGGGGAAAACTTCAACCCCCCCTAAAAAAAAATTCAGATGTAAACTTTCAAAACGCCGATACACGTATATTTTTTTTTGGTCCCCTCTACCAGAATCCGTTGTCAGAACCTTGTTATTTTTAAAAAAATTTAATTTTGTTGTGCAGTGTAATTAAAATCTTCTGTCAATTTGTTGTGTTGAATTGCAAATCAATACTGAATTTTATTTTTTATTTTTTTATTTTTGGCTTTTGCGCCAATACGCCAACCACCGAGTTCGCTGCGACTGCAAAGCAATCAAAACAAATAGACGCGCAAAAAAACGCGCCAAATAAACAACACACACACAAACATAAACTATTTTCAAATCAGCTGTCAATACGGCAGAGGGATTTTGTTGACCGTTATTTGCTGCCAACTGACAGCTTCTTCTTCAACTGACAGCGAAAACCATTTCGAGCGAGAATTTAACGCGCAGCAAAAAGTAAATAAACATTTCTTATAGAGATTCGAGGTTGAACTCAACTCCCGTCCACCAAAGCGTTGCGCCATTCGGCCGCACTTCCGTCACGCTCACCAGTGCATTGGTGGTTAGAGTACATTGATTGCTTTTGTCAAAAAGGTTTGCAAACAATTTTGACATACAAGTGAGCGCACTCACATTTACACACTCACACATACACACACTTGAATGAATGAGTGAGTGTGTGTGCGCGAGTGTGACGCCCACACAACACAGCTCAATCAGTCAATGCTGCCCGCAGTTGGCTTGCAGTTTAGCTTGCTGCTGTCAAAGCTTATTCGTCGTTGTTGTTGTTGTTGTTGTTGTTATTATTGGTATTGGCTTTTCATTATGGCAAATGAAATCGCAAATGTTGCGCGCGCTCAGCGTTGATGTATCGCACAGCAAATATTGACACATTACTTCAGTTCGACAGCGCGCCACACACACACACACACATACTGTCACTCGTTGACCTGTCACAATGTGACAGTGGCCAAATAGCGTCAAGTGCCCCAAGATGTGGCGGAAAATTGCCGTTATTTACAGTTAAAGCAGCAGCGACGATTGGTCGCACTTTAAGTTTGTCTTAGCATTTGCCGCACATAGGATTTCAATTTTTAATTCAACGCACAACGAATTAAAACTCATAATTACACAATTTAAATTCTGCCAAGCCGAAAAATGCTCGAAACACTGCGGCAAGGGTTCACCGGGCGCTGCAGTCGGGGGTGGGCTAGAATCTGAAATGTAGCCTGGCGCATAGCTCTAATGAAATGCTGTGTTTAACCGCATGAAATAATCGCAACGACGACAGCAACAGCGACAAACGCTGCGGCAACGTGGCAACGCGCACAACGCGCCGCCAGACGACACACACACAAACACAGGCACAGCAAAGCCGCCAGTGCGCCTTTGGCTTCATTACAATTTCAGTTGCCTGACACTCGTTCGCCCACGGTCGCCCGCCCATTGCGTCGCACTGTGTTGGAAAAATTAAGCTTGCGGCAGTTTTGTTGTTGTGGTGTCATATTTTCCGCGGATTAAATTCGCTTTTCTAATGCGCTGCCGCCGCTACTACTTTGCCGTCCGTCCGTTCTCCGGCACCGCACCGCACTTATTTTTTTTGTGTTTTCGGTTTGCCCGTCTGAAATGCTTCACGCCGCACTACATTCGCCTACGAGTAAAACAACTCTGCACCACTACGCCAATTTTATTTTCAACAACTTTTTTCGCTCCTTGGCCAACTGAAAATTGCAGCCTTTTAGGCGCTCAACAAAACTATGAACACAAAAAGAAACTGAAACAACAAAAAAGCTCAAACTATTTCAGCTCTGTGGCTGCCAAGTCTATCCGCAACTTATTACAGTCGTCGCGCGTCTCTTCAGCAACTCGAATGCCGACAATGCGATTAAGAAGAAGCGCCCACAAGCCGCAGCGGTTAACTGCGCCTACAAAGCGGCCACTGTGTCCGAAAAGCGGCGCAACGACTACGGTCGGCATCTTCACGTTCTGTCGCTTCTCTTTGGTCATGGGTTTTGTTTTTAATATTTATAATTAAATTCGAGATTGAAAAAGAAACATTTTCAAACAACATTTGTTGCTTTTCTTTTGTCTGACGTTGTTTTAAGATTTCACTTCTTATTCTGTCTTTTGAAAACGTAATATTTGTATGGTTTCCCTTTCTCTTCTCTCGGTTCTTTTTCTCATAAATTAGTTGCTTTTTTAACCTTTTCTTGTTTCTTCTTTTTGTTATTTATTTGCTCATTTTAAGTTCATACTTTGTCTTTGTTCTTTGCCATTGTTTGCCTTTTCTTGTCCTTATTCTTCTTCTTCTTATTAGCGCTTTTCAAGCTCACAACTCCTCGTTTCTCAAAATATCCCCACATACCAAAGCAAAGCATTTTGATCTCACTCTTTCAAGCTTCTGTTGCCCTAAAATACTCGTTTTCAGCCTTCTCTTCCCTTCTCGTGTTCCTATTTTTCTTCTTGATGTTTTTTTTTTTCAGCTCACACTTCGTTTTTGATTTTTTGTCATTTATTGCTCTTTAATGTGTCTATCCTTCTAAATTTTCATGTTTCCTTTCCCCAGTATTCTTTTTTCAGCATTTCCTTCCCTTCGCTTTTTATCGATTCTTCTGACAAGAGTTCTCAACCTTCTAAACTTTCAAGTTTATTTTCCTCAGTATTCTTTTTGCAGCATTTCCTTCACTTTTCTTCTTCTCGTCAGATGTCGTTTCTTCTGACAAGAGTCCCCATTCTTCTAAACTTTCAAGTTTCTATTTCCCAAGATTTCTTTTTTCAGCACTTTTTTCTCTTTTTATCGTTTCTTCTTATTTAAAATTTTTACTTTTTCCAAGCCCACACTTTGTCTTTGTTCATTGTTTACCTTTTCTTATTCTTGTTCTTATTCTTCTTCTTACATTAGCGCTTTTCAAACTCACACTTTCAAATTTCTTTTGCCCTAAAATTCTCGTTTTCAGCCTTCTCTTTCCTTCTCGTCTTCCTATTCTTGTTCTTGATATTTATTTGCTTTTTTCAGCTCACACTTTGATTTTGTTTCATTGTAATTTATTGCTTTTACTTGTGCCTATCCTTCTAAATTTTCATGTTTCCTTTCCCCAGTATTCTTTTTTCAGCATTTCCTTCCCTTCGCTTTTTATCGTTTCTTCTGACAAGAGTTCTCAACCTTATAAACTTTCAAGTTTATTTTTCCCAAGATTCCGTTTTTCAGTATTTCCTTCTCTACTCTATTTATCGTTTCTTCTTATTAAAAATTTTATTTCAAGCCCACACTTTGTCTTGGTTTTTTGTTATTTCTTGTTTTTGCTTTTGCCTATTTGTATTTTCCTTCTTCTCTTTCCTTCTTCCTTTTGTTAGAATCTC
The DNA here is from genome assembly GCA_964056695.1 of Melieria picta. Lineage (NCBI taxonomy): Eukaryota > Metazoa > Arthropoda > Insecta > Diptera > Ulidiidae > Melieria > Melieria picta. The sequence goes on from OZ057399.1 coordinate 48,951,047, forward strand.
AGGGTATCCCAACATATCAAAGTGGCCGAAGTGTGGTTTTGAAATTTTCCACATTTCTTATGCTATAAATTTTTACTCTCAACATTTTTATTCTAACTCAATGTGATTCAACGTTTTTATTCGTTTTTCTTGTAAAAGATTTTTCCATTTCTTCTTCATCTGTTTTTCGATATTTTTTAATTCTTTGGCTTTTTACCTTCAATGTCTTTTTTATTCTCATTCTTTAACATATTTTATACATTCTTTTCTCTTCTATTCTATTCTATTTTGCACATTTCTTCCAATTTCTTCTATGTTTTTTTCTTTGTGTCTTCGATGTAATTTTTTTAAAATTATTTTCTACGCCTTGCTTTCTTTCCGGGTCCTCCCTTCCTTTGTCTTTGGCTAAGAACTGTTTCTCTTCAATGTTTTTTTGTTCTCATTCTTCATTTTGTTCTCATTTTTCATTTTCTTCTCATTTTTCATTTTATCTGCGTTTCTTTCTTTTTTTTCGACACTCTTGTCTGCTCTTCTTCTAAAAACTTCAAAGAAATATTTTTTGTTCTTTTCTGCAACACTTCAACCTTTTCTCGCCTGCTTCTTGCTTTGTTTCTCACTTTGCTAATTCTTTCTCTTCTTTTTAAATTCTTCTGCTTCTTAAAGTTTCCAAATTTATTTCTCTTTTTCTTTTTTCTTAAATTTGTCATCTCTCTTACGTTTCTTTCCTTTTTCTTCGACACTGTTTTCAATTCTTCTGCTCAAACAATTTAGCTTCATTACACCTTTTTTATTTGTATGCTTCACCTTTTCGCTCTCTTCTCGCGTTTTGCCTCATTTTGGCAATGCTTCTGCTTAAATTTAATTAATTAATTATAAAAATAAATAAATAAATTATTCTAATCAATTAAATTTCTGCTTTAAATTTAATATTATTCTACTACACACTTTTTGCTTGCAATGTCTCCCTTTTGTATTCTTATCTTTCAACGTTTATTTTCTTTAATTGTTTTGACATATTTTACATTTCTTCTACGTTTCGCTTCTTAGTTTTTCAACACTCTTTTAAATGTTGTTTTCGCATTCCATGTTGTCTTTCTTTATTTCCATTCAATGTCTCACAATCTTCTCGCTTGCTGCTCGCTTTCTTTCTCACTTTCCCAATTTCTCCTCTTCTTTAACAGTTTTCTTGCTAAGAATTTTTTGTATTCTTATTTTTCAATGTCTCACTATCTTCTCGCTTGCTTCTGGCTTTTTTCCTCGCTTTGCCAATTTTTCCTCTTCTATTTCAGTTTTCTTGCCAAGAACTTTTTGCCTTCAATGTCCTGCATTGCATTATTCTTATTCTTCAAGGTTTCTTTTTCTTATTTCTTTTGACTTTCTTCATTTCTTCTACGTCTCGTTTCTTATTTTTTTCGACAATAGTTTCAATTCTTTTGCCAACCACTTTCAATGTCAATTTTCTTGATTCATCTTCTTAAACGTCTCGCTATCTTCTCGCTTTCCTTCTTACATTCCCCTTTTCTCTGAATCGCCAAATGGGCAATTCCCTTCCCCCCTACTCCCCTTCCCGTAACCGCCGTCAATTACACGCAGCACATCAAATGCCTGCCGGTGCGCCTCATTGCCTGCGCCTCACTTGCGCTGCGCTGCGACTGTCTTCATTATCCTTGCCGGCGGCGTTGAAATTTCAAATAAAATCAAATCATAAAAAAAGTGAATCGGCAGTGGGAAATTTTTAAGCTCATAAATGAGCTTACAATTTTCTATGCGAGTGCTTGTGAAATTTATTATCCTCATACGCGCGCAAAGAGCATCCTGCGTCGGCATTATTTCTACCATTTGCTTTTGCCGCTCTGGTTCGTCAAATTCTCTGTGCCGACGGCTCGCTGTCCTTTGCAATTGTTTCGCCGCGCTGTGATTGTGAGTGTGACTCGGTATGTGTGTGTGTGTGTGTGGATTTGTTGAAAAGTTTGCGCCAGCCACCCCTTCGTCGCTGCACAGCCGCTTTCAACGCTTCCTCCAGCCATTAGTATTTTAATTTTTTTTCCTCTGCTCGCATTTGCACGCATTTGAATATCAAATGGAGTTGTTCAAATTTGTATGCGAATTGAATTTTTTTCTTTCGTTCGTTTGCATTTTATTTCGTTTTTATGCGTTCACGTTTTTTAGGGCTTTGTTGCTGTATTTTGGTTTGTTTTTTTTTAATCGTGGGCTTTGGCAGCAACCATCTCCAATTTTGCGCATAAGTTGGCAGCGGCTGATTCCAATTTCGGCAAACGCCCAACGAGCCGAAGCGCCACGGGACAGACAGCAAAAATTCTAATTTTTACTTTTTCTTAAAGTTTTTGTTGTTTTTTGGTGTCTACTTTTGGGCTGTGCGTTCGTTAATTTTCCATGCCATTGCAATGGCGCTGCTGCGTCGTTAGTGCGACAACTGCAGACGTATATTAGCAATTTTAGGCAAATTAAATGTTTGCCTTTTGATTTGCAAAATTTGCAAACTTTTCCTTGCATAATTTTAGGCAATGTTCAATTACGAACTGTCGAGAAATTGTTGAAATTTGTGAAATTTTATTAGAGTCAATTACACTGCATGGTGCCAGCAATGGCACATTTGTGCCAACACCTAAAAGTATGCTTGAAGCATGAACTAAAAAGCCAAAACTGACATGTTACGAATAACTGACGACCTATGCGTGCCGCCTTGGCATGAAAGTTTGCATAAGAATCTCATTTCTCTTCAGGAACATTGAATAGTATGGCATACTTTTAGGCCACTCAACTGCACACACACACAACTGTGGAGCGTAGCGGCAGCGCATTTTTGCGTTGGCTTTCCGGCACTTTGGCATGAATTTCTCGCATGCCAACCGCCACGGCTACCTGACCCAGCTGCGCCAGCTGCACCGGCAGCTTTTCGACATTCCGAATCAACACATTCCGAGCGAATTTATTAACCTCAAATTCCATAGCAAATTATCATATCAAGCAGCAGCATTTCGGCAGACTGCTATTTCTTTTGTGCTCGGCGCGTCTGCAAGTCGGCTGGCTTGTTAGCTCGTTTCGGTCTGTCTGCAGTTGCTTGTCGGAATGTTTTTACCTTTTTTTGCACGCTCGCCGCTCACCCCTTTGCCGCAGCGTGCGCCTTGACTTCACCTTTGCTCGCGCACCACTCAACTGCCACTTCAGTTCAAGCTGTCAGTTGAGCTGTCAGTTCAAGTGTATGCGCAACACACACACACACACAAAACACCAACAGCCAGTCCGTGCGCCAGTCAGCGAGTGATTCAGCTACGCTGTGCATTCCTGGCCCGTCTTGAGACAGCGTCGTTCATGTCTTCTTCACGCGCTGACGGCTTGGCGCGTCCATTTGATTATATTGCAAATCCATGTTAATAACTTTATTTTTAAGAATACACACTCACACTCACTTAAACATTCACTCTCACACATACACTCTCGCACTCACACATAAATACACATATTTTTCACAGTGTTTTGCTTGCATTCATCGTTCAAGTGGCAACACGCTTAACGTTTGTTGTATGGCGATATTTTTCCTGTGCTAAATTCAATTTATGGCTTTAGCTGTCATTAAATTTGAAATTTGACAGCGCGTAAATAATTTCAAAATTTATGCCATGTTAGCAAAATTCTTTAAACGAAATCCATTGTGCTTCATAGAAGCTTTGGCGAGTTTAGTGAAATTGATTGAATCACTTCAATAGATGCGATGCGATGTGAGATGTTAAGTAGTAAAGGCTTTAACACTAGAATGCCCGATAATCTGACTTACCTAAAATGCCCATATGTAGTCATTTTGACTACATTATTATTTACTGACTTTTTTAAATTTTATTGTTTTTTAAGTAGCAAATATGAATAAATGTACACGAGATTAAACTAAAATAAGCATTTAGTTTTTATTTTTTTATGGTTTACAAAGTAAATTTAATTAAATAAAATAGCACACTTTACACATAAATGGGATAAAATGGAATGAAATTTGAAATTTGGAATTTGTGAATGAATTTTATGAGTGCATTTTGATTTGAAAAACTTGGGAATTGTCAAAGTCTAATATGATATTATTTTTTTAAATATTTGCAATTATTTGAAATTTTCATATTTCGCAATTGAAGATGCATATTTATCTATTTATCAGTAAGATTTGGTGAAAATTGTATATTGGGCATTTAAGGTAAATTTTGCAAAATTGGGGTAAACAATTTTTTTACAATATTTTTAATTTATTTATTCCATTTAACTTTAAAAATTAATAAAAGTCACGTAAGATATTTTTTTAAAAAGCGATGCAACAAAAGTTATTTACAATAAAAGACCTCAAGCTAGTCAAAATTACTACCTTGGGCATTCTAGTATTAAGCGAAAGAGTTAACAATTTTTTGTTAACTGAGTGATTTTTTGAAATTCCTGAAATTCATGGCGAAGTAACAATTAAAAGTAAAAAGCTCAGTAGATAGTGAAAGCTTAAAGCACAAAATTAAAGAATTTTTCTATTAACAAGGAATTTTCCGCCTTAATTTGAAGCTTGTTCTGACATTCGGAATGCCAAGACAAGTATAGAGGAATGGGGGTAATAGAGAGTTTAAGATAAGAAGGTAGGTAGATACAAAAGACGAAAGGCTTTAAGGTAAAAGGTTGGCAGGTAATCAAAGATTTAAACAAAAAAATTAAGCATTTTGTTGCTTAGGGGAGTATTATAGTCTAGAAATTCGAAAAAACCAATTCATTTTTTCTTCATATTTTCAAAGTTTAGACCTTAAAAAATAAGCCTCCAAGAGGATTTACGAAAATTCGAATTATTTTCGAAGTTATAGTTAATTTTGTGACGCGTCACTTAAACTGCCCGAAATGAGACTTTAAACACGGTTTTCTCGAAACTTTTTTCGATACGGTTGACATGATATTTTAAGGTTTAATGCACCGATTTACTTGAAATTTGTAACAGAATTTCGTTATACTTTCAAAAATTTGTTTGCTTGAAGACTGTTTCGAAATTCAAAATGTCAACAGACAAGAAGGAAAGAAAGTTAACAGTTAGTAAGGGTTTTAAGGTAAAAGTTTTATGCGGAGTAAAAAAATTTTTCTTAAATTTCTTTAACCGTAGACCTACGTTAAAAAAAGACTAATCTTATGTTAGGGTCGTTTTCGTCCTTCATATATGGGAGTTAGTACAAAAATGAACATTAATTAAAAAAAAAAAAAACTTTTTGGTACGGTTTATTCAAAAACTTAAAATAAAATACAATGGAAGTATTTATTTGTAGTTTTAAATCAATTTCAAGGCATTTTACACACTTTATGGTTGCGCTTATTTTTGCAGATATTTTTCAGGCATCCGCAGCACACAAACTCTGTTTTATTTTGACATTGACAATTTGACATTTTATCACAATAAACTTTTTATTTGAAATAAAATAAATAATAATTTACACTTTAACTTGCGTTATCTATGAAATCACGATGAAATTCTAATACAAAACGCTTCGACATATAATGGATCGAAAACGACCCGGATTGACAAAAATGACACAAATTACAAAAAGTGCAGGGCCAACTTAGTTTTAAAAATATGAAACGGTTTGATTTCGATAGATAATAGTCCAAGTAAGAAAGTCTTGAAAAACAGCTAAAAATAATAACAAATTTAAAAAATATTAAAAGTAAAAAAAAAATTTGGTCGAAAACGACCCCTACGTAGGTCTACGGTTAAGAGAGATTTTCTTCTTCGGCGCTTGTCCTGGAATGCAGGATGCCAAAGAAGTAAGAAAGAAAGTGGGTAGTAAAAGCTTTGAGGCAGGAAAGGGCACATTTATAATAATAATTTAATTTAATTTAATAATTTATTCATATTTGCAATGTTGTTCTTTTGTTAAAAGTCTAAAACCAATCAATGATAATTTTCTTTTAAAAGTAAGAATTTTTATTTGATTTTTTTCATTGGTTCGATGATTTAAAGAAACAAACAGTGGGATGTTTTGGCAAAAATAAGATTCGGTTCAAAATAGGTAAACAGTTCTTCAATAATTAGAAAGGGAAAGCAATAATGTCTTCGATTGAGAGCACTCCGTACTTTTTCGCAGAAAAGTCTCTCCAAATATAACCTAACCTAGTCTATTGTTGTTATATTCGGACTGAGATTTTTCTCTTCTACGATGCGTACGTTTTTATATTTGATGAAGATATTTTCTATTTATTTAATCTGTTATTGACATTTTTGTGCTGCTTTGGGTGCCACGACTCGCAGTCATGGTTCATATAATACCGTCTTTGTTTCTTGATTTGTTGTTGTTGTTGTTCGTGTTGAATTTCATCAAACAAATGCTAATGCTAAAAGTATTTCAAGTCGGGTGATATATGTTTCAACAAAACACACACACACAATAATATTTTTATTATGTATTAGTGTAAGCAAATCCCAGCTGACCCCGCCCCCTCTCTCCGCCCATTCACTAGACCACACTTCACTGCACTCCACTGTGGCCCACGCAACACACGACCAAACAATAAAAGCAGACACCAAGCGTGACCACCAACACCGACATCGACACCGACACCAGCCTCCCTCCCTTCCTCCTACCAGCATCAACCCACCCCACGCGCAGCACTACGCACACGCCAACAACTAATGCCGCAGCCTCACATGTGATGCACGCATTTTCCTGGCGCTACGTGTGTGACATTTGTGTTTGACATAGTCTACTTTTCGGCGCTTTGCATTAGCCGAACATTAATGCTTATTGTGCGGCACCAACTGTCGCTGCAATACGCGCGCGCGACAGCCAACTACTTAGCATCACTTACCACAAACAATACACACACACATGCACACACATACACGCACACAGCGCACTCTGCCGCATACCAATGCTTGCTACGAGGCGGCCATGTCCGGCGGCTGCTGAGCGGCTGACTGGTCGGTGGCCGATGTTGAATTTTGCAGTTTATTAAATTTGTCAGCGTTGCGGTGGCTGACGCCTGTTTACCTGCGTTTGCGTTTGCGTCTGTTTGCTTGGGCTGTATTTATTTATATTGGTTTTGTTGTTGTATTGTATAGCTTATACGAGCGGCATATGGCATATGGCGAGCCAGGCTTTATTTATGATGTGTCGAATGCCAAAGCCAAATGTCATTTGTCATTTGCGTTGAGCGGCCGCGCTGCACGTACGCCACGACACACACACACACACACAGCCAAACACAAACACATACAGAGACACACACACATACACGCAGCCACCTGCCAAATACATACAAGTACATATTTATGTGAAGTTGAATCTGCTATACGCGCATGTGTGTGTGTGTGTGAGGATCCCTGTAGGAAATCGGACTGGTCCAAGTGTAGTTTTTCAACTGGTTGCTTGTCAGTCATAACTGACCTCAGAACCGACTCATTTTCTTGGAGCAAACTCACCCTTTAAACATGGCGGTGTCCTAGGCGACGGTCAATTGTCCCCGTCTGCATCCATTTGCAACTAGTCCAAGGTTAGTCCGAAGTAAAACAGTTTTCAAACCATTCTGGATTAGTTTTCTAACCAGTTGATTTTTATAAAGAAATTCATTGAAATTTTTAAATATTAATTTTATTTTAAAAATATTTAAAAATAAAAACAAAAAATCATCGCGAATAAAAAAATTGTTGGTGCATTTAAAGATGAACCAAGATGAACTTCGACTTGTTGACACACTTCTGCCGGAACTGTTTGGGGGACTTCGCCTGCAATTAATAAATAAATAAATGAATTAAAGAATAATTTCATAAATAAATAAATAAATATATTAATGCATACCTTTAAGCTGCTGCTGCAATTCGTTGCTTTACGCAACCATGCAAAATTCTAACTGAAATCATTCAAGACAAAACGTGCAAATCGAGCAAACTGCGCGTCATAGAAACAGAAAGTTCGAAAAATGCAAACATTTCTACGTTGTTGTTGTCAGGGACTTAACTATTATAAGTTTTTTAAGAAAATAATTTCAATGTAACTGTTACAATGCAACATAAATTGTATTTGTTGATTATAATTATTATTTGCGACAATTAATTTTTACGTTGCGTAATAACTTTTATGAGAAACACATTTTTTTTTCGTCCTCGATAATTATTATTTTGGAATTTTTTTCGTTTTCGTTGCTTCATAAATTTTATTTATGACTTTTTTATTTACGTTGCCGATTATTTTGAGAAAATTTTTTTACGTTGCCGATAGCTATTATTTGAAACAACATTTTTTGACGTTGCTTCATAACTTTTATGACAGAACTTTTTTTTTACGTTGCCTTACCACATTTTGAGTATGAATTGATTTGTAATTTTTTTAGTTGTTGGTGGAAATTCGGTTTTTGCAGTTAATTTGCGTTTGTCAATTTAAAACAATTAAAAATCAATTCATATCCAAAATGTGGTAATTCAACGTAAACAATTTATTTTTTCAAAATAATAGTTATCTCCAACGTAATTGAAAAAAATCATAAATAAAAGTTATGAAGCAACGTAAAAAAATATTTTTTCAAAATAATAGCTATCGGTAACGTAAATTAAAAAAGTTATAAATAAAAGATATGAAGCAATGTAAAAAACAAAAATTCCAAAATAATAATTATCGACAACGAAAAATATATTTGTTACTTATAAGAGTTATTTTGCAACTCAAAAATATTTATTACATGATAATAGTTATAGGCGACGTAAAAATGTCTGATTGGGAATAATTATTATGAAGCAATAATTATAGAAATTTCTTAAATTAGGGCAATTTTGTTATTCCCAAAAATATGGATAATAATTATTTTAGGTCTCTGGTTGTTGTAACAAAAGTATCGCAAGATCAGCCGTAACAGAATTTTGTTGATTATTTCACCTCTGTTAAGTCTTTTGTTTCGTTTCGTATTTTCATGTCTCTTCTCGCCTATGAACGCGCACACAGGACGTGAACGATTAGACGCGAACTGACTGACTTCTGCATTCGCTGACAGCTACTTTGACAACTACATAGTTGTCCAATTGACTTACTTAAAAAACCAGTTGAAAGACCAATGAATTTTGGGAACCAGTTGTGTCAGGTCCGATAGGGGATGTACACACACACACACATACATAGCTACGCTAGCAGACGCCGGCCGCGTACGCCACGCGTGCTTATGTTGTATTAACTTTAAGCTTTGTTGTGGACTTTGGCTGGCGTTATCAAATGTTAACTTTTTTGCCAGTTTCATTGTTTTTGTTATTGTTGTTGTTTTTGTTTTTGTTTGATATAATACGCCGTAGCATAGTTTTTTGTTTTGCTTTGCCAGGATTTATTAACAGGCAAGCAAGCAAGCAGAGGCAACAAAAATGACAACAACAACAACAATATAACAACAACAACAACACAATATCAACTATATACGTCAAGCTAAAGTGTCAAACTATTTGCGCGCGCCAATTGCTACGTCGGTCACGTTTGCTGTTTCAACTTTCCGCCATTGTTGTCGCTGCTGCTGTTGTTGTTGTTATTGTTGTTGTTGTTGTTGTGTTTGTTATTGTTGCCGAGAGTTGTATTTGGCTGTCACTTGTTGTTGGCAACAAAATCAAAGTTTTCGCTGAACTCCGCTCGACGTTGCATTATGCGTGCTTGCAACTTTTGTTGCTTGCAGCTGGCATTGTTGTTGTTTCTGTTGTTTGGCTGTTGCCTGATTTGTTGCGCTGCATGTTACATATGCTAGGCGGCGTGTCAAACACTTCATAAATAATGAAAACAACAACACCAAATCACATAAATTTGAAAACACGCAAAAAAACACAAAAACTTGCGACAAATTTAATAGTTGTAGCATACAGTTAGGCGTGCGGCGGTCGCACACATCGAATGAATGGTTGCGGCGAATCAGTTTTAATGTAACCGCAATGTTACAAGTTGTTGTTGTTGTTGTTTTTTGTTTTAGTTTTTGAAATTTCTTGCTGCATTGGCATTAGCGACAAATCAAAGTTAATGTCCGCAACAAAGTTTGTCAGAACAAAGCAACAATAATAAAAAAACAACAACTACAACAACAAACAACATAGCAAAAAGTAGCGCACAACAATTAGTTGTAATGACAGCAGCACAAAAGAGCAAAGCAGCGCCCAATGAACAGTTGAAAATGTCAGACACATTTTAGCGCACAAAAGTATGCAACACGCACCGAGTGTCAGGTTATGTCAGGTGTCATATAGCGCATTGTTTTTGTTGTTTTTTGAAAAGGCTTTGCTGCTGGTTGTACGCTGGTGTCATCTGTATTTGCTGTCATTATGGGTTTTGTTGTTGTTGTTGTTGTTGTTGTTGTAGCTAACATTGCTTTGCATGCTCTTAGATGTGCTTGCGGTGGCTTAGGCGCTGAGCCGGCTGCTATTTACAGCGGCCGACTGCTTTTACTGAATACGCTAAGCATACTTCACAACAACAACAACAGCTACAACAATGACAACAACAATCACGGCATGTTGAAAAGTGTAGCATATTTAGTGGCGCACTAGTCGAGGCTTAATCCTATTATGCATAGAGCAACACAAATGCCAACAGCAAACATTGCAATAACAACAACAGCAACAACACCAATAAGAAAAGTATAAACAATAACAACAACAACAACAACAATAAATGCCAACGCCCCTTAAAGCAATGGAAATTTTTGTGGTTTTGGGTTGAGTGAAAGCGTCAGCTCAGCCCCCTTCGGCGCTCAAAGCACCGAAGCGTGGTAGAGGCGTGCGGGCGCGTTAGGAGTCTCAACGTTCACTTGAGGGCGCAAAAGATTATAAAATTAAATATGTATGTAAATAGCGTTACAGTGACAGCAATGCGCCGTCACTTTGTGTTCTAATAAAAGCGCGCGCGACGACGCTGGCGGCCAATAGTGAAGTTGATTAGGCGTTCGGTTAGACGCGCGCAATTTACAACCGCCAGAGTGTGGCATACTTTTCGGCTGGCTGCGCACATATTTAAGCATTCGAATTCGAGCGCCTGTTGGGAAATTTAGCTTAAAATAAATCAAATTTACGCTATGGGCAAATTTCTCAAGCACACTCTATGTTCTAAATTTAAATGCATTTTTTGTGGCAAACTCTCATTTAAAAAAATTATTACGACGCACACTGTGTTGAATTTAAGCACAAAACTATGCTACACCAATTCATTAGATTTTAACATTTTAATGCAATGTTCCAGTTGAATTCAAACTAAACTCCACCTAAATCATTAAAAAAATATAATTGCCTACTTGTTGGCGCCGCTGCACAGTGATTCGTTCCATAGACAAAATTCAAAAAATTTATAGTCTCAGAATTAACCGATTTTGATGTCATTTGTAAGGTAAAACTCCAACTACGAAAACCCCAAAAAATCTGTGCAAAAAATTAATTAGTGTCTGCAAAAGCGGCTCAAAGTTGAAACTTTTTTCACAAAAAAATGTAAACACATATTTTCTGTTTTTTAGTCTATTGAGTAAAAAAAATTGTAAAAGTACATGGTTAGCACGAAGTTACTCAACCTTTCAATATAGATTAGGAAATAATGAGGCCATTTTCGCTTTTAATGTTTTCTCAAAATTTGCAAAGCTGAGGCTTTTACGTCACTTTTAATTAAAAATATTTTTCTAAATTAAAAATCTGAAAATTGGCAAAACTTAGAGGAAAATATCTAAAAAGTATGTGAAAGTATGTTCCTGGATTTTTTTTATTTTAAGAAGCATTCTTTCTCACCCACATTTGATGACCGCATTCGCAGGTATTTAACGTTAATTACAGCAATTTCACTCAAACGTCATTCACTCAAAACCATTCCAACCTGTTTGGAATTTGCCATTTGTCACATAGTTTTAGGCGCCACGAACTGTGCTGTGCTTATTTGTTGCCCACTTCAGTGCTCCGCATTAAGCAAATTATTGCTTTCTACTTTCAAAAATGTGCACCAATTAAACATTTTTGAAAGTAGAATTTTTCCAACTTTTGACGAATTTTCGATTTTGCTAGCACTCAAAATTTACGCCAACGTTTTTGATTGGAGACTTTAATGCTTTGGCACAATTTCGTGTTTTTTTTTTAATTTGGCAATTTAACGCAGTTTTTGAAGCAAATCGCCGAAACTGCTGTTTCAGTTCAGTAGTTGCGCATTTAGGCCGCAATTGCGAGCAAATGCCAAACGGAACTAATGGAAATTGCTGCAAAATTAGGTCAAAAGTTTTAGCCAACTATACGTTCAAGAAAATTACGCTCATTTATTGTAAATTTTTTTTGTGTTTGTAATCGCGGCCGTAACTGGAAATTTTCCGTAACTTTGCAGCGTACAACATGTGCAAAATTTTTCGTAATTCGTTTTGGCATTCGGTGTGTGAAGGAAGACAAGAAACTGAAGTGAATTTTGTGTGGCCGAAGCGAAAAAGTTTCAATAACTTTGGTGTTTTTTTCACTAATTTGCTCACTTACTTTCAATACGATTCGTAAAGAGTGCAAAGGAAATAAGATTAAATTGGTATTGCATACTTTTAGACGCTTAAGCTTACTAGGCGTTTTTTAAGTTAAAATTTAAAAGTTGATGGAAGTAACGTGGCATCTTCTATTGAACTGTTGTAACCACTAAAGATATCATCTAACTTTTTTTTTAGGAGTCACAGTTTCAAAGGGTTAGAAGAGACTTTGAGGGTGGGAATCAAGTTATTGCTAAAAAGCAATGAATAGAGTGTACTGGGGCCCTTTGATTCAGCATTTTTTCCTCAACTGAGTTACCCACTAAATACGTCATCTAACCTATTTTGGAAGCCACAGTTTCAAGGGCCTAGAGAAGACTTTGAGGGTGGAAGGCAAGTTATTACTAAAGAGCAATGAAAAGACTATACTGGCGTCCTTTCAATTTTGCATCTTCTTCTTAACTGTGTTGCTCACTAAAGACGTCCCCTAACCTATTTTGAAAACCACAGTTTGAAGTCCCTAGAGGAGACTTTGAGGGTGGGATTCAAGTTTTTACTAAAGAGCAATGAAAAGACTATACTGACGTCCTTTCATATTCAGCATCTTCTCCTCAATTGAGGTTACCACTAAAGACGTCATCTAACCTACTTTGGAACCCACAGCTTCAAAGGCCTAAAGGAGACTTTGAGGATTCTTACTAAAAAGCAAAGAATAGAGTATACTTCCTTCCGTCAGAGTTTTAACACCTCCTGAACAGAATTTTCTACTGAAGTCGCTACGGATCCAATGTGTTCTATGTCTGGACTTTTGTAAGCACTATGCTTTTACCTGAAAGAGACCTCTGCCACTAGACGGGTCCTTTAACTTTAAAAGTTCTTGGGTCTTCAATAGGCAGTCCTCGAAATCAAGTTTCCCAGATACTATAAATCTCTTATAGCCGGTCATCGTCCTCTAGACACATACAAACATGTCTCACGAATTAGTTTGTCGTTGGTTCAAATCTCGCTTCAATTCCACACCAAACACAGCTAATGTTTTATTTCGCCAACTACCCAAACAATGACAAACCTGTAAGCGTAAAATATCTTCAAAAGCTGCCAAGTAGCACGTTAACAATTGACATACAACTGTGTGGGTTCGCACCTTTTATGTGCCATAAATGCTAACGAAAGGCTGGGCCTAATATGCCCACAGAGCTGTCGTACCAATAATTTATGCAATGTAAGTGCGAGTATGTGTAGGATTTCTCTGATAAGTGAAGTGCCGAGGGTGGATTACTTACATTCGAGTATGAAATCCATGTGAGCAAAGCATCTGTTATAAATATTAAACGCATGAGAAGTGCACAAATGCGTTGCATACTTTGAGGCTAAAATTCGCTGTAAGTGGGCAATGTTAGAGAATTTGAAGAGATTTTAAGGACAAATTCAAGACTGGGACATTTGTGCACTAAAAGCTTTGAAAGACTTAAGGATTATATTGAATTGAAAATAAATTTAAGTAACTTTGTAGGCCTCAATGATTTTAATAAATTTTTCCAATGAATTTTAAGCAGTTAACATTTCAAAATTGTAAAATTGAAAATTTTTTAAAAATGAATTTATTATTGCCAGTTAAAAATATATTTTTAGGCATTGAATTCATTCAAAATATGTTCAAACTGCCATTCATGAATAAAGTTTTATCAACGAATTGTCAAAAATTTGACAAAAATGTTTTTGCTTTATTAAAATTCGTATTCTTTTGTATTTGTTTCATTCAAAAAATGTTCAAACTGCAATTCATGAATAAATTTTTATCAACGAATTGTCAAAAGTTTGACAAAAATGTTTTTGCTATATTAAAATTCGTATTCTTTTGCATTTGTTGCATACTTCCAGGCGCTTACTAGCACTAAATGCCGCACAAGCATGAGTCAAGTTTAATTAAAGTCATTGCAAGACGCGCTCGCTGACGTAAAGTAATATTTCAAAAATATTAAATGCACTCAAATTTGTGTTGCATGCTTTCAGGCGCCAGATGCGCTCAACGATTGCTGCAATCATACGAATTGCGTTATAGTGAACTTTGCTGCACAAAACAACAACTGGAGCAAAAAACAAATATAAAAGCAACAAATAATGGCAGCAAGAAGGCGCAACAGAGCGCACAGCGAAAGGTGTCAAAATGATGTCACAATTTTTGCTTTTCTGCGCAGCGGCCTAATGCCACTTAACACTCCGGCCGTGTGCTGCACTTTGGCTCCCGACCGCCTCTTCTGCTGCTTGTTGCCAGACTTCAAAAGGTTGCTCGGCATTAATGCTGCCATTGCAATTATAATGAGCGCACAAAAGTATGCGACACAAATTTATGTCTGCCTTAGTCCTTTCATTTTTGTACAAGTGAGGAAAAAAAAATCGGCTTTTTTCGTTTGCATGAAGCACAAAAGTGTCACACCAAATGCGAATGTTTGTTGCATGTGTGTTGAATGTGTGAAAATTCACACGTTCAACTATGCATGACCCGCCGTCGCCGCGCCCTTTGGTCCTTCGATCCCTGCTGTCGCCGTCGCTGTCTATGTGCCGCCATGACTGTTCATACCGCTGTCAGTTGCGCCGTGAACGCGGCAGCATTTCTTTAACTCGCAACGCTGTCGCCATAATTCATGCGAAAATGAGCGACGCGGGCAACGGCAACGAGACAACGACAGCGGCTGGCAACGGCGGCGCCGCAAGTGTCAAGTGTGCTTAACCTTTTTCGAAAGTGAGCGCGCAAGCGGCCCTGTGTGTATGAGTGTGACTTTTACATGTATGTGTGAAAAAGGTGCTTGACATTTTCTGCCCTAAAATTGTGTAGAATGAGAGAGAGCAACAATAAGAACAACAAAAGACAGCAATGAGAATATCAGCAAAATAGAGCGCAGCATTTGTGCGGCCTTTGTTTGGCTCTGCCAGCTGTTGTTGGACGTGTATTGTAGTAAATGTTGTTGTTGTTTTTGCAAGTGCATTGCCTACAATCGGCATTCTTGTGGTTTCGCACAAATTGCAAAAACAATGCACGCCAAGCGGCAAGCAAATTCAAGGAGCCAACAAATGCGGCAAGAAAGAAAAGTGAAAAATTTGTAGTCGGCTCTAAGGCGCTTACCAACACCAACCCACCAACCCACCAACAGCAAAGTCGAGTCGGGGGCAAGTGCAAGTGCAGCCACTCACAGCGACCCGTTGATCGTTCGCTATTAATGAGCCGCAGGCCAAGTGCAACTATCATTTGCCACTTTGCCGTCGCTGCGTCGTTGCTCGCCTGCCGGCTGAATGCGCTGCGATGCAGTTTGTTGCTGTTGCTGCTTGGGCGCTGAATTGAAAGTAGCAGATTTTGCCAGCACCTAAAAGTATGCTCGGCTCATTGTCTGTGCCATTGTTGCCTCACTGTTTTCATTGTTGTTGTTGTTGTTGTTGTTGCTAGTATTGCCATTGTTGCTCAGTGCAGCATTGTGTGTTCGTTTGTGGCGACGGCAGCGGGTGCCAGCAGCCACTGTACGTTACACTAAGTATTTGTTGTCTTGGTGAGGCCGTTTTGCGGGGTCGGGAAGTGGGGGGGGGTCGTAATAATTTTGTGTTATCTTTGTGTTTGCCAATGGCGTTGTGACTAGCAGCTTTTCAAATGCTTTGAATGTCGCGCTGTGTATTCGAAAGAAATAAATGATACAAAAGAGCGGCCGTTGCCACATCGACTTTTGGGGAAACCTTTTCAAACGTCTGTCCATCCATTAATGCTGCAATTTTAGGTCTTTGTGGGTACCAACAGAAGCAAATACAACACTCCGACCACATGGCGTTCTTTGCTGTGCCAAATCACAAAATGTTCTCCATTTAAATAAAATAAATTAATGCTCCAAAAATCCACTTAATTTTCAAACAAATCTGAGTTGGTATCAAATATGTTTGGTACAAAAGTTGTGGGTGGCAAATATGACTTCAAATGATGAGTACAGAACAACCCAAATGAAATCCTGTATACGTTGCTGTAGGGAACCAAACTTAACATTAATTAGTGTAGATTGAGCAACATAAATTTTGAGTCTGAGTTCTGCGTACCAAATCATTACAGTTCCTATTATTTTCGAGTCGTTTATTACACTGCACAACAGCATGTCTGTTGCATGGAGTTTTTTACATGAATCTGAATCGTTTTTCCACGCTGTTTTCAAAACCATACTCCGTTTTTATGTAACAGCTCTAATTTTCGCAACTTTTCACACTTTCGCTCACTTTTCACACTTTTTCCTTAAAAAATTCGGAGCCTCAAAATATGCAAAGTTTTTAATTTTTTTTTTGTTTCGAGCAATTCAAAATATTTTTGTTTTTTGCTTGTATTTCAGACTATAAATGGAACATATAAAAGAGCATATTTTGAGGCCCCTAATTTTTTAAGTGATGAAAATGACTATGGTACATTTTTGCTATTATTTCGATGCGAATCTGTATTCTGCCAAATAATTTGGCTGTGTTGTATTGCTTGATGTGTCGGCTTTCATTCTAACTCGTTAATTGATTTACAAAAAATGTGTATTTTTTTGACCATCAAAGAAAACTTATAAAAATAAGTTGCATCGGAAAATAAGCCGTGCGGTGTTGTTAATGGGATAAGGTGAAACTCATGTCCATCGGTTCTTTGGTTTAGAAATTACGATCAAAAATGTGGAAAAAGTAGAGGAAAAACTGAAAAATGACACGGTACCTATATCTCACTAACAAGAGCTGCTAGAAAAAATCTGAGGATAGATTCGAAATTTGCGCACCCAAATTAGTAAGAAACAGTAGAAAAACTCCATGTAACAGAAAAAAAGTGTTTTTTGTTGTGCTGTGTTATCTTCTTTCAAGCGTTACAAGAAACATAGATGTCCTGTTGATTAGAGCAGATAGATCATTATAGTCTTTGTTTACCTGATGTAAACCTACAAGAACTTCCATTCGCGATTTCATGGAAACAGCCTAAAGGCTAAAGATAAAAGACCCCAGGTCCTCTGTTGTACAGTAAATTACTATAGTAAACCTTCTATTACGTTGAATGAAAATCAATACACAGAATGATCGTTTTATGAAGAAGTCGGTGTCGTATTTGGGAAAAAGTTGAGAAACCATCGCACCATAGGCAAAAAAAAGGAATAGTGCCTTCCTGACCTCGAGGTGTGGACTCGAGTGAAGACTGCACGAGAAGATGGAATACAGAAAAGTAATATAAAGAAATAGCCCAATGAGCCAATGAATATTTTACGAGAGAATAAGATATCGAAATAGAAAAGACGAGGCTAAAAAAGTGCAAGGACTGTATGGAATAATGGAGTTTAGAAAAAGAAAGTAAAAAAAGAAGTATTCCAATGAAAAATGATATTCCATCAATGTGAAGATTGTTCGAAAGGATTGGATACAGGAAAATAAAAGAAACTTGAAGCTAAGGAAGAGAAGAGACTATACGATAGAACACAATACTGAAAACTTGAGTCTAAGAAAGTGTGAAAACTATATGGGAAGATGGAGTATAAAAAAAGTAAGAAATAGCTCATTGAATTTCAGACTCAAGAAAAGAGAGAAAGAGAATACATACCAATAAAAAAATAGCTCATTGAACTCGATGCTCATGTAGAGTGAAGACTGTACGAGACGACGGAATACAGGAAAAGAAAAAGAACTCGATGCTAAAGAAGAGAATAGACTATATGATAGGATGGGATGTAGAAAATTGGACGCTAAAATAGCGTGAAGACTATAAGAGTATAAAAAAGAACGAAATGATCCACTGAGCTCAAAACTCAGGAAGACAGCTCATGTAGATTGAAGACTGTACCAGAAGATAGAATACAGGAAACCAAAAGGAACTCGATGCTAAAGAAGAGAGAAGACTATATGATAGGAAGGGTTATAGCAAACTGGAGGCTAAAAAAGTGTTAAGACTGTATGGGAGGATGGAGTAATAAAATGAACGTAGTAGTCTACTGAATTCGAATCTCAGGAAGACAACTCATGTAGGGTGAAGACCGTACGAGAAGATAAAATACAGGAAAATAAAAAGAACTCGATGATAAAGAAGAGAGAAGACTCTATGATAGGAGGGGATGTAGTAAACTCGAGGCTAAGAAGTATGAAGACTGTATGGGAGCATGGAGTAATAAAATGAACGAAGTACACAGTCCACTGAATTCGAGACTCAGGAAGACAACAAGGTGAAGACTGTAGATAGAATACAGGAAAATAAAAGGAAAGAGGAGACTATATAGTAGGATGGGACATGATAACTCGAGGCCAAGAAGTATGAAGACTGTTTGGGAGGATGGAGTATAAAACAGAACGAAGTAATACACTGAATTTGAGATTCTGGTAGACAGAAAACGGTAGAAAAAGGAGAGAGAAGAATAGGAAAAATTGAAAACTGCGAGATTAAGAAAAGGAGAAGACGAGAAAAGTGGAATACAGAACAATAAAGAAGTAGCCCATTGGACTTGAGACTCAGGTAGAGTAAAGACTCTATAAGAGGATGGGATACCTATAGAAAAAAAATAAAAAATGGCCCCTGTGTGCGCCAATGATGAAGACTATACAATAAGATGAAACACAGTAAATGAAAAGGAATAGGAAAGGATAAAAGTATGGAGTATAGAATATGAGAGATATAATCTGTTGCACGTGACGCTGAGAAAGAGAGAAGTACGAAAGAATGGAAGATAGAAAAGAATTGCACATTGTACTGGTGACTCAGGACGAGTGGAAGCAACACCAGAAATTGAATACGAAAAAAGGAGAGACTGTACGAAATAGAAAGAAGTAAACGAGGCTAAGGAAGAGGAAAGACTGAAGTAGAGAAGGTTCGAGTAGGTTCTTTTCTGTCGAATCTTACTCACAGGTTATTCCACAAGTCGTTTGTCTCTGCGGTGTCCATTTGTTACTTGTTTATCTCCTAACTGGTTCATACATCGGTGTTGGTATGCATGCGTTCGTATATATATTTTTTTAAATCAATTTCAAGTCCTTCTTGAACCAGGTTTGATCAGGCGCCCTTTTGAGTCTGCGCGTAATACTTATATATTGCAAATCATTCAGGTTTTTAGTCACTTTTTGTTCAAAATTCAAATTAATTTTAATGATATTTTTTCTTTTTTGTCTATAACCTGGCTTTCTGAAGGATATTTTCAATTTTTTCACGATCTTCGCGACAGTTTTCGTAAATATTTTTTATGCCCAAATTAGTTTTTACAAGTGTTACTCTATTGGATCAAATAAAATCTTCAAAATGTAAGTATTATCTGACTTAAGTTTCATTAGACTTTTTTAAATGAAAGAAAATATTTTTGCCAATATTCTGGCCATCTTTTCATAATAATTATGAATAAGTAATAGAAAATAGAACAAACAAATGGCCGCTTCTTCAGTAAATTTCTGTATATTTGGTATTGTTTGCAAAGCAAACACATTGGTTGTGCCTGCCTAAAAGTATGCCACACAGTTGGCACCTGCTATACGCGCAACTAAGCTTAGTCACTTTCGAATGGCCATTTTATGCGCATACTTTTGGGCGCCCTTGTGCTTTTAGGGCAGTTTTATGGCGCCAAGTTTAAATCCACCTTTCAAATAAAGAGTTTGCCGGAATTTTCAGCTCTTGCAAGGTTTACAGTCTGCATTCAAGCAAATGCTTTTCCGTTGTTAAGGGGGAGGATGTGCTAGTATCTCTTGCTACCATTAAAAAAAAAAAACAAACAACAAAAACAAAAAAGTGAAGCCAAACTGAAATAAAAACTGAAAAGCAGTAAAAGTGGAAAGTAGTAAAAAGAAAAATGTTTGGCTTGTAATTGGATTTCTGCTTTTCAACATTTGTTGCTATGCATTTGGCGGGCGAGTTACTTTTTTTTTTTTTGGTTTATGCGTGTTTGTTTGTTGCCTTCAACTTCTAGTTTGTTGTTCTCGTTGTTGTTGTTGTTGTTGTTGTTCGACTCGGTCTAGAAAGCGCTGCCAGTGTTCATTACGCACTCTCATCGCTATTTGCTATTTTCGGCAAATGCTTTGCTTTAAGCTCGCTGCTCTTTGAATTTTTTTGTTCTTGCGCCTTTTACGTTTTAAAGTTTTCAAGTTACTTAGTTTTTTATTTTTATTTTCTGTTGAGGGCTACTGGTTTGTGCCTATTTACATCAAGTGCTCGTATATTGTTTGGAAAGTGTACTTGGCTTCTATTATGCTGTCGTGCGTTCTCCATACGACTAACAAAAAAAAAAAATAGCAAAATACAAAAAAACAACAATAAACAAAAAAGAAGAAAAATTCAATTAATTAATGTTGTTGTTGTATAGTGAATTTAATTTAAATTTGTTGGCATTTTCTTTACAACACTTTGGAGACTCGTAAAAAACTGCAACTTGAAAAGTTCGAGTACCTGCGCGCGTTTCTTTTCTATGCTTTTGGAGGGGAGCGAGGGGGGAAGGACCAATTTTGTTGGATTTTCGTGGATTCTGCTGAGTATTGTTGTTATGTATTGTTCAAATTTGTGCTGTTTGAGTGGGGGGTGAAAGGTGCTCAAGTGTTTGTTGGCGTCTTTTTGCTAGAAATTTCAAGCGCTACGCAGGCAGTGTGAAGGTTTCTGCACTCTGGTGTTGTATTTGTGGTACCCGGAAGAGGTAGAGGGTTAAGAAGAGAAAAAATATGAGTGCATGATAAGCATTACAAAGACAATCGTTATAGACAAGTTTGTCTTTAAGACTGTCCATCCATGCGTCCTAACAGTTGAAAGACCGAAAATTTTCCATAACTACAAAGACTACATACTATATCCGCTGATATCTCGGCAACTAAACATCGGATTTGGCTAATTGTAATTTTAAAACCCTAAATGTAGAACTAATTGTAGAATCCGATAAAAAAATAAAAGTCATCAAAGCAAAAGTTGATAGAAATACTAAAGAAAACAGAGATATTTAAAAATGAAAAACCATCAAAATTATCGCAAAGGTCTTTCTAGTGTTTATCTCTAAAAACAGGCCGATACCCACTGAAAGCATTTCTTCGAACGAATTATGTAAAAATTTTAAGGATAAGAACTCCAACTTAAAAAAAAATTACAAATTGCTATAAAAAGTAATTTGAAAATATATAAATAGACTTGTGAAAATCTTCCTAGAAACTGAGAGACTTGTATCTAACAGACTGATGAATGCTTATTGTCTTGAAACAATTCCATGTTTGGAGATTTGGAACTGAATAACATAGTGAGTCCCTTTTCGTCAATTGCGTTGTTGGTTTTGTTTGCAGAGAAGTTTTAGAGCCCAGCTTAAGCTTAAAGGGCAACAAGTGTCCTTAAAACACAGAGCATGAGATCAAAAAGATTGTTAGGGGCTCTGATCATACCATTCCCTCTTTAACAAATATATCTCCGCCACAACAATCGTGTTGAGATGCTATGAGTCACTACTAAACTATAGGCCTAATTTTCCCCAGCACCTATGACCTTCATGGGCTCAAATCAAATGTTCATAACTGCATTCAAAACCTTGTCTCCTTACATCTGCATACTTTCAGAACCAACTCAAAGTATGGGGCCTCCCCAGCATGCTGGATCGTTTAATAAAAAATACAGAAGTTCAAACCAGGGTCCAAGAATTTTTGAACTTTAACGGAAAGTTCCAGGACAATTAGAGTTTGGTATTGTTATTTGTATCATTTCTTTTTATTATCGTTCTTGACAAATTTATTTATTTTTTTCAATAATAATTGCCATTATTGCATCAGTGA
Organism: Melieria picta; assembly: GCA_964056695.1. Classification (NCBI taxonomy): domain Eukaryota; kingdom Metazoa; phylum Arthropoda; class Insecta; order Diptera; family Ulidiidae; genus Melieria; species Melieria picta. The sequence continues at coordinate 48,973,223 of OZ057399.1, forward strand.
TACCTGCTCTGTACTCGCGAGTAGCTAAATGGTCATCACTGCATTTCATCACTGGGAACAGGTAAAGAAAAAGTAATGTCTGAGTCTAAATACGAACTTCGCAGAGATTTTTTTACATTATTGACAAAACTCCGGGCTTAGAAAGTGTCCAGATGACTTCTTTGACATGGATTGCTTATACTAAGATGGCCCAGTTAGATTACAATTTAAACTAACCCGAGTCAGTAGTGCTAGCCAAATGATACTTTGAGACCCCACCAATCCTTTCATTACATGAAGATTCTATCATTGATTGATCTTAACTGACCCAATGTGAAAGCCAAACTTTTGGTGATAGCAAAGACACTCTGTTTCCGATTCCGTGTCTTTTCGTATTACAATTTTGTATATTTTTAAATTATTGTCAATAAAGAACATAATACAATAACAACAATAGTCTGCTACTACTGTAGGTACCGTGAGATTACGAATTCAATAAGGGAGACATAGCGTGGCTAGGATGGAGTCTTTTGCTCAGTTGCTGTCTCTTGTCCAAGTCTCGTATTCAAGTCTTACTACTGTAAGTTCCCTGAGAACTCCACGAATGAAGGCAAAGAGACAGACACCCTTCCGTCAGTTTGACTAGAATGCGATCAATTGCTCTAAACTCTAAAAACTGCAAGTTCCCTGAGAACTCTACGATTGAAGTCAAAGAGAGCGACATCGAACAATTTGGCTAGAACGGGGTCTCTTGTCCTATTCTCGACCTCAGGCCTTACTACTGTTTCAGGCCTTACTATAAGTTTCCTGAGACCTCAAAGATTGAAGATAAAGTGAGAGACATCGAACAGTTTGGCTATAGTGAAATTTTTTGCTCAGTTCTTGAACTCAGATATTACTGCTGTGAATTCCATTAGTCCCCTGGGATTGACGACAATGAGAGAGACATTCGACAGTTCGGCTAGGATAGCGTATTTGCCTCAAATCTCGCACTCAGGCCTACTGTAAGTTCCCTGAGAACTCAAATATTGAAGATAAAGTGAGAGACATCGAACAGTTTGGCTATAGTGAAGTCTTTTGCTCAGTTCTTGAACTCAGATATTACTGCTGTGAATACGAATAAATATCAAATCAAACCCTAAGATTGACGACAATGAGAGAGACATTCAACAGAACTTCGTCTTTTCTTCAAATCTCGCACTCAAGTCTTACTTCTGTAAGTTCCCTGAGAACTTGAAGTATGAAAACAAAGAGTCAGACATCGAACAGTTTGGCTATAATGAAGTCTTTTGCTCAGTTCTTGAACTCAGACCTTACTGCTGTGAATACGAATAAATATCAAATCATGCGCCCCCTAGGATTGACGACAATGAGAGAGACATGCAACAGAATTTCGTCTTTTCTTCAAATCTTGCACTCAAGTCTTACTACTGTATGTTCCCTGAGAATTTGAAGATTGAAGACAAAGAGACAGGCATCGAAGAGTTTGGCTATAATTAAATCTTTAACTCAGTTCTTGAACTCAGACCTTACTGCTGTGATTGACGAAAATGAGAGAGACATTCGACAGCTGGGCTAGAATAGCGTCTTTTCCTCAAATCTCGCACTCAAACCTTACTATTTTAAGTTCCCTGAGACCTCGAAGAATGAAGACAAAGAGACAGACGTCCATCAGTTTGACTAGAAGGCGATCTTTTGCTCAGGTTTCACACTCAGGCCATAAAACTGTAGGTAGCCTGAGAAAGCGTGGATTGAAGACACAGAGACTGAGAAAGCTTTGCTGACATCGCACACGCACTACAAAAGTGACACAACTCAAAATTTTTCATTTTCGGGTTTATGTGTTAATACTGTGCACAATGCATAAATCTACCAATCAGCAAAAGCTCATTATATTTCGTCGTTGTTAACTGTTACAAAAATACAGTTAGGTCTCTTTTCATGTCAGAAGTTTGATGCTATTTGATTGCTGCAGCTCAATGCAAAAGAGTCCTAACTCAAATTGTGTCACTTTTGATGAAATAAATTTTTGTTAAAGTTAATTTTAAGCAAAATTCTGACAATTTTTGTATATATTTTTAATTTTTAAAATTAATTATGAATTTTCTAAATTTTTCTTTCAACTTTTTAACTGTCATTTATAATTATTAAATTCAGAAAAAGTGGCATAACTTGAAATAGTTCCGTAATTATTGAATTAAAATATCATCAAAACAGTCACAACTCAAAATTTTGGATTTTCTAGTGTAAAATAACAAAAAAATTCTTGGAACTTATCAAAAAGCATAATCTGTAAGGATTTTCTACTGAACGGTCTATTTGTTATTAAAAAAAATGTTTATTTAGCTCAAAAACAGTTTTTTGCGTTTCCTGAAAAATCACAAATTTTGAGTTGTGTCACTTTTGTTGTGCGTGTGCGACATGTTTTGCTTAGTTTTGACAGTCAGAATTAATTACTTTAGATGTCATTATGTGTTGTTATGAAATTATTTGTTTATAATTTGACTTATAGGCGATTTTTATATGAAAAAGGGGAAACATCGAATATAGGCGTCTGTCAAAATGTGTGTTTTTTTCCCCCAAAGACACTTTGTTCTTCTAGGCGCAGGGTATGAACAACTCGATCAGACCTAATTGAAATATTTTCACTTAATTAAGAAGACTTATTACTGTGGGAGAAGGTGCAAAAATAAAAGTGACTCGCTTAAAATGATCCAAAAATGGCGTAGCTACTGTGTAGTGCGCCAACGCGTTTGTTCAGACCGAATTAAACACTTCTACTCGGTCTATTTTTTAAGTATTATTTGCAAGCAACGACACCAAGCGGCAGATTGGCTGGTGGAATGAGAGGCCGCAGTCGAAGCTTTTTCAATGCATCACCGACGCACTTTAGGTGTAAAAGTTTGCATTAGTGTGTGTGTGTGTGCGTGTGTGTGAGTGTGTCAGTGCCCTGCAAAACTTCGGTCTAGTTACAACACTAGTGAAATGACTAGTCACGGTGTAACCAGCACTAGTTACCGCCAGCAGACAACTCCATTAAAAAAACTGGTTACATTTACATGGCGATGTCATTGGCTGGACCAATTGGTCCATCTCTGCATAACATAGGTCTAGTACAAAGACTAGTCATATGAAACCAGCCATAACACTAGTTACCTGAGGTCAGCCTCAAGACTAGAAACATTAACCTAGCCCAAATACTAGTAACTAGAGGTAACATCGAAAACTAGTTACATTAATCCACTTTTGAAACCAGTATCCTGTAATTAAAAGAAAGCCCATAAAAAAAATACAATTCTCTATATTTTCGTAGTATGCTGTAACATGTACTTATGTTTAATTAAAATTCAGTTCATTTAAACAATAAAAATCAACAAGAAAATATGTATGTATGTAAAAATATACGAATCTAAAGAAACAAAATAACTAAATTAAAAGAAACTAATAACCAAATTCAATTAAATTAATAAAAAATAATTCATCATAATAAATTAAAAAAATTAATATTAAACCATAAGAAAAAAATTAATTATTATAATTAAACTATAATCAATTTTCTTTGTTATGCGTTCTGTGGCCGCTGACCGTACGGAAGTGCCGTTTTTTGACAACTTGAAACGCTTTTTGGAGCGCTTTTTCTGCATTGGCATGTTGCAATCCAACGGCGTCTGTAAAAAAAATTATCATATACTTATTATTTATACTTTTTAAATAAATAATTAATTACTTACGCTTTAAAACCGAATAGAATTTTGAAAAATCCTTGAGACTTTTTTTGCCATGGATTCCGTAAATATTAAACTCCAGACAAAACTCCCTGCTCAACACGTTTTCAAAATTTTTATTGACGTCGTCTTGCAATAACAATTTTATAGCAGAAACCTGAAAAGTAGAAATTATAAGAAAAATTAATACCATGTAAACAAATAAAAAAATCTAATGTGCTGAATGTGTTGAGTTTTATATATAGATGTGGTTTTGTTGTATAGTTTAATATACAAATAGATACAATTTAAAAAAATTCAAAGTAATTATGATTGTTGTATTGCTATTAGATACTTACATAAAGATCTTTATTTGCATCGCTTATGCTTCCATCGAGCTCCTTCACGGCCTCTTCTGAGGTTACGGGAAAATTGGAAGTAAGAGATGATACCGTACTGTCATGCTTTGCCAGTTTCTCTATTAGCACGGTTTGTGTTGCTAAAACTTCCATGATTTTTACATTTTGATTTAGTATGATTTCTAAATGGGAAAAATCATTTAAATTCAAAAGTTTTAACAAATATTAGGAAAAGTTACCTTCCAGTCTCTCGATTTTTTTATTGAAGTCCATGCAAGAATTACATTCTGGTTTCTTGTCTGTAACAGGAAAACAATTTGCACTACTTTGTAAAATTTTATCATAACCCAACGAGCCAAACATAAAAAATTTGTATAGATTTGAAAATGCTAAGCATAGTGGCATTTCCAAATTTTTTATCGTTTAACATTTTGGAATTACTCGACGTTAAGAGAATTCATATGCTTGGTTCATGGAGCAACATTTTATTAATCAGTGTTATAGTGTTATATACTATAACAGTCATACAACACCTTCTCGTATTTTTTTATAAAATACTTACTATATAAGAGCAAATCCTCTCCTATGACAGCGTTCATCCTTTTAAGTTTTCCGGGTGTATCACTCTCATCGTTTATTACACTTCGTTTGGTCAAAATTTTTTTGCTCATCTTTGATATTCGTGATCAGCGACTCCGAAAATATAAGGAACAGTTGAGAAACTCCGCGGGTTTTTTGAAAATCGCAAAATTGTTGTACTGTGTTATTTGTATTTTGTAATTATTTATTTAATTTATGTTTATGTTATACTTATGTACTATGTAGTATTTTAAGCAGTAACTAAAATGTTTTTTTCTGTGTAATTATTTTATTGTTGCAGTGCAGCCATGCAAAATGGGAATCAAAAGTAATTGATTATTGTATGGAGCCGCCATCAGTTTGCAATGAATATCCTCAATTTTAAATGTCTCGTATTGGTCGCTAGGAATGCTATCAACTAAGCATATACCTAACGCTGAAACCGAATCAAACGGTTCCGAAAAAAAACTTGTTATATTTGTTAACCTTCTTCCTGTTAAATAACCAGCATGAGTATCACATTCCTTAAAGGACTCAATTTGAAATGGAATAAAAGGTTTAATTATGCAGAAACTATCTGGTCTTTTTGTGCTAAAAATGCAATCATTTGAATTATAACTCTTGATTTTAGAGTTCTTCTTTTGAAAACCCACCGACTTAGACTTTTTTCTAAAGTCTGTATGCTCGTTAATATTGTGCAGCTGCTGCAATATTTGAGTTGGCTTACGTACGTTTCTCTTCATTGTCTGCAAATGGTTTTCAAAGTCATAAGCTGCGAAATTTGTAAGTGTTCCAAATTTGTTTACACTGTCGCATAAATGTAGTAAACCATGGATATTATATGACACGCTATCACCCCCAAAAATTATTGGAAAATTCTCAACAAATAATTTAAGTAAAAGCTCAGCATTTGGTATATTGGCTTCTACATTTTTTGGACAAGATAACAGCCTGCAAGCGCAATGTAGAAGCAAAAATTCATAATAGAAGTCATCATCAACGTTATCTTTCAAAACGAATAAACCTGTGTAGAGCAAAAATTGTCTAAATTCGGTTGCCTTCCAATAAGAAATCTCATCGAAACTTCGCGGTAGACGGACAAATTCTTTGGGCGTATACTTCTTTAATGACTCTAATAAATGTGACATTTTGGTTTTAAATTCTACGTTTACTTTAGTGGCAATTTTATTTTTAAGCATTCTTGTTAACATTTTACGTGTAACGCCAAGATCTATAAGATGCATAGGATCGAAAGGCACCTGACTTATCATATTTAGCCCAACTTTTTCAAATGGAGTACGGTTTGTACGAAAACAAATTTGATGGTGATTTAAATATTTCCTTTTCGCAAAGTCTTCATCGGAAATAAGGTTTTTTATTTCAGTATCATATGTTAGAGTCCTGTTTATTTTCTTGGCTGTTTGAGTGCATTTTGGGCATCCATGTGAGGAGGTGTGGTGTGGAATTCCACAAACAAAAGATTTCGCTGGCGCGTCACAAATCAAAGCTCTAACAAAATACTTCAAAAAATCATTAATGTCATCAGGCTTTCGTTTACCTTTGTAAATTCCAATGGGAAATACGCAAATATTTGACAGATTTATAATTTTAACCAAAATAGGCCAAAGTTGAGTTTTCGAACTCTTAAACAGGGGCAATCCGTCAATATTAACATCAAGTATAACTTCCTTCACACCACATATTGGGTTAATAGCTTTTTTTAATTGCTTTTCAATACCAAAATGCACATACTCTCCGGGAAACACAGGCTCAATAATTGATTTTTTTGACACCGACTTCAAAAGAGCGTTCGGGCTTATAGGAACATCTATATCGTGTTCATTTAAAATTATAAGTAGTTCCCTTAAGGTTGCATTGGGCACTCTGTTTCTGATGTGCCACTCGCCAATTTTTTCGCGCAACGTTTTGTCTTCCCCGTTGCCTTCAAAACTATCGAACTGGCTCGACGCGTCGGCTGAGCCAGTTCCGAGAATGGACTCGCTAATTTCGTCGCTTTTTCTGCGATCTTCTCTCAAACTCTTGATAAAAGCTTCTTTTTTCACTTTTATCAAGCGTTTTAAATGCCTTTTACTGCACTGCATTTTTTTATTAATTTCACTTTTATATTTATATTTTTATTTGTTTTTTTAGCAACCACTTATTTACCTGTACTCACAACGAACTGTCACGAACTTTCACGAACGATTGAATGACATATACTCGTTATTCGCTCGGTCAGCCGATGATCACCGATCTATTAGCCGAAATATTCTATTAGAAATTTATTCATCCCCCGAAATGGTCCCTTCATGCATTACATTGGTACTAGCTTGTAACCAACACTGGTCCTTTTCAGCATAACATTGTTACTAGCGAACGAACTAGATCATTTAAGAATAGTTGTCGGACTAGGCCGTTGGACCAGTTGGTCCGCACAAATTTTGCAGGGTGTTATGCGGCAATTCTCAGTATTTACCACGTTCTGCGCTGCTGCAAGTTTTCATTTACATTCTCATTTCGACGTGTGCCTTCCAAGAAAAGCCACATTCAAATGTAATGTGTGTGTGTGTGTGTGTAGTTAGCACTGAAAACTTTGCGCAGCCCACTTTTTTTTATAGCGCAAGCACCACGTTTACAGAAATTGTGCGCCCGCTAATTATGCCGCAGTTACAAATTGAAGAAGTTTTCATAACTACACCGCAAGTGTGTGTACAGCCTTAAAATTGGCAACCTTGATTTGGCCGCCAGAGCAACACGGCGTTGAGTTTAAGAATTCTCGCTTAATTAAAAAGTTTCACAACCGCAGAGCGGCAGCCAGCTGCTATTGTGGGTGTGGCAGTGTGGTGAACAGCAACGCGTTGTATGCTTTATGTGCGCTTAACATCGATTTGCTGTCAGCGATAATCTGAAGTCTATGATGTGACAATGATTGCATGCAACAAAAGCGCCTGTTGCAACATCGAGCAGCGTTGCACAAATCGCGCACGCATGCAACTTTATTTAGTTTTTTTTTTAATTTTTTTTGTTGAAAATTTTATGTTTCACATAAATGATGGGTCACATGTTTTAGTCGCGTTTTATAATTAAACGTCAGAAAGGCGTGTTGCATGGCCAAAGGTTGTGCGTGTGTGCGTGTGTGTGTGTCAGTTAAGTGCTCAACACAATTCGCATAAATTTAGCACGTTTGCATTTTCCTTGGCACTTTCAGCCGCCTGCACACACAGCGCCGCTAAATGACTGCGCACTAAAACACTAACACACTTTTTAAAAACGACGCCAAGGAAAAAAGAAATGCGTTCAAATGGCGACAAAACAAAAGAAAAATGTGCACGATGCAGTGCGGGTGTGTGTTACAGACGGTCGTGACCGACTTATTTGTCGACTAAGACCGAGCCGCGATTGCGACCTGTTTTCCCATGAAAATGTCGAGAACAGTGTTGGGCAAAGTTGTATTCTCACTAATAATTGTCTTTTGCCCTTTTAAAAGGACTTCAAAATTTTGAAGGGGATACAAAATAAAAAAAAATATAAAAAATACTTAACCTCGTCAGAAAATGGCAATATGTATATCAAATGAAAGAGGAAAGGCTCAAGAATTTAAATAGAATTGATTTTTTATCTACTTGTAAAAAAAGGATATGGAAAACGTCCTTTGAAAATTTTAATCCTTTATATCCTTGAAAATTTATATAGAATTTTCTTGAAAAGTAAGTATGTTAAAACCCAAAATCTTCTTGATCACGTGTCAAAATTTCATTACGGATTCAGGGGGTTTTGGGGGTCGAAACCCCCGAAATATTAGGATCGACTTTAAAACTACATACAAATTAAAAGGCATTTTTTGGCATTTTATGAATATTAAAGAATTACTTTTTGAAACCCCCCCGAAATATTTTTCTGAATCCGCCCCTGGTCGAGCATCCTGTCAATGTGGAATGCATTAACGTCAGAGGTTGAACGGGTCACAACCAGTGTTGCCACTGAGAATTTTTTTCCCTACCAAAATCGGTCCAAAATCAATCTCAGCCTACCAAAATAAATTTGCTAAACAAAAATTTAGTTTCACTGCGTTATAATTTTATCTGGATCGCAGTCCACTAAATTTTGAAATCAAAGGAAGAAGATTTGCATTTTCTTCAGAAAGGATCGTTATTATCTCCAATAGCTTTAGATCTTCCCTGCAGAGATGTTTGAACTTTTGCATGTAAAATTTGTTCACAAGCTACAGAGTACGTAATTTTAAAATCATAAACAAATTAATAGAAAATTTATTAATGCAGTGTGTTGCGTACCAAAATTCATTGAAAATCACAACAAACCAACCAACCTACCAACGCCTTAATTTATTAATCGAAGCTACCAATTTTGGTCCAATTGGACCAAAACGGCAACACTGGTCACAACGTCATCAGATTGGCACCAGTTCTTCGGAAGCTAAATGATCGAGCGAGCGATGTAAGCGAGATCACAACTGATTCGCTCAGTAGTACCAGTGTTGCCAGATCAGGAGATTTTCTCCTAGATTTAGAAGATTTTTGGCCTGACAGGAGAATTTTCAGGAGAAAGAATTGTTTGGGAGAAAGTTTAAGAGACTTTGATGATGATACATTTGACATCATTAACGGTACTGAAGCCTTGAATATTAAAAGCTAAAATGTCTCATTTAATTTTTTTTATGCTTCAAAGTGTATAATTAATGCAATGAAATAAGAAAGTTTTCAAAAGCGAATTCCATGCCGATCTCACTTTTTATATTTTTTTGTTTGTGTTGAGTTGTTGTTAAGCTGAAGCTAAATAAAAAAGCTGCAATAAAAAAATTTTATAAATATTTATTTTTTTATGAGAACTTTAATTTCTTAGTTTTTAAGGACAAAAATAATTGTAAAAAATTAAGGAGATATTTTAAATTTTTGGCAGGAAATTTCAGCTTTTTTTAAGATTTAGGAGAAAGTAATTTTAGATATCTGGCAACCCCTGGCAGCCTAATGCGTATGTTCTGCAGTTCCCTGAAATATTCACGTGTCCTGGTATTCAACATCGATGTAGTTGTAGCTGATCGACAATCTTGTGGAGAGAACAGTTTGAGTTGTAGAGGAGACTGAAGAACGGCACTCGATTCCTTATTCATTGCTTATATTGCTAGCAATCCTAAGTGAGATGATAGAGCTGTCATCTACTGTTCCCTAGGATAAACTTATTCATAGGGTGAGAATTTCTTGACTAAATTCTATAAGAGCCCTCTGTGTATCCATAGCTGATAGGTTGGAGGAGTTGATATCAGAGGGTTGGTGTCTTCAATGAACGCTGCATTATTAAATAATAACAAATTTTGTTGTTACTTCATACTAGCACTATGTTGTTGTTGTGCTTCTACGATCACTAAAAAAGAGGATTTGCTGAGTGCTGTCCATCAGAACTAATTGGAACGAGAAGAGTGGGAACTTGTCGCTAATGAATTAGAATGGGCAATGTTGCTGGCAGGGGCGGATTCAGAAAAAATATTTTGGGGGGCGGGAGTTTCAAAAAGTAATTCTTTAACCTAGAGCTAGTTTACTTTTGAACAATTTTAGCTTAAAACGGGTTAAATAAATTTTGTATCAATATTTTTTAGTTACAGAAAAATTTATGAATATTTATGGAAAACTACGAAATTATCACTTTTTGATTTTATTCAACTATTATTAAAGAAACAAACGCGCCCAATTCGTAGACTTAAATTAGAACACAAACTTTCCCTGATATCGCTGCAAATTATTGGAAATTATTTTGGGGACAACAGTAAAATTTTTGTAATTTGCTTTGAATTCACATCTAAAAATATTAATTTTGTGATGCCTACTTAAATTAAGCCCACAAATCAATCGTAGCTTTGGCTATAAGATGACAAATAGGTGAAGTTGCTCTCAGGCAACTTTGGGGTTGAAAGGGTTAATATTCATAAAATGGCAAAAAATTCCTTTTAATTTGTATGTAGTGTTAAAGTCGATACTAATATTTCGGGGCGGGGGGTCAACCCCCAAACCCCCTCCTTAATCCGCCACTGGTTGCTGGAATGGAAAATAATTAGAAGGACAGGGACTGGAATGAAATGATTCTTGATGGAAATTTCCCATATACTGAACGTCTGAAGATAATTTGAAATTGTTGTTTGTTGCTCAAGAAGCATCAGTTTCTTCTCTCTCATAGAAACACTTCTTGATACTTCTAAGGAAAAATGACTCGCCTGTCATTCGGTAAAAAGTTTAGAAAAAGGAACTTAAAGGATTTTCGACTGCTCAACACTGCTAAGAGTTAGGGGAAGAAATTTACAAGCAGTTCAGAGTTGCAAAGTGCACAAACCCATATGCGATCGTATCGCAATGTTGTTATTATTGAAATACAACTACAACAACAAAAACATCAACAACAACACCAAAGTGTAGTGGACAACAGCAACCAACTTGAAGTGAAATTGCGCGAAAATATGTAAATGCTGTGTGTGGGTGGAATGGCAAACTGAAAGTTGCGGCAAAAATGAAGTAACAAATAATGGCAACGCTGACCGTTGCCAACGGTGGCGCCATTAGGACGCGCGCCCACACACGCCTTCACCCAGCAACCGGTCAATGCATCAGCTGTCAAGCAATTGGGCGCCCAAGTAGGCGGACTAGCAACGCCCAGTCGGAGTCGTCCTATGTGGCCAAGAAAGTGAGAAAGAAGGGCAGCCGCGTCAAAACAAGTACAAGTCATGGCGGCCCAACTTGGTTGGTAGTTAATAGAATTTTACTGGCAAACACAGTTTGGTTGTTGTTGTTGTTGCAGCAAAAATACAGCGCACAATAAATAATCGCAATGGCGTAAAATTTGTTAAGACGGCTACTGCACCTTGGCCTCGCCAATGCACCCCCACCCTAAGTTCGCCCTAAAGTTCGCCTTGCTTTGGCTTTCGCTACTTGCGCGCTTCGACTTTGCAAAATTGCGCCACACTGCAATTTCCTTCTTGTCGTTCTCGTTCCCCGTCGCCCGCCCACCCATGCTGCTTGCTGTTCAACACCGTTTGAGGCGCACTGCTGAATTGTTGTTACTTTCGTTTGGTTGTGGAGAGATTTTTGATTTTTCCTCGCTTCCATCGTACCCTGTCGATGTTGTTCGATGTTTTGAAAAATTCTCGCAGGAAATTGAATTCCTTTATATTGCTTGGTTTTCATTTTCGTTTTCATTTAATTTCATTTTTTGTGATTTCGTATTTTTTTTTTTTGTAATCCCAAAAGGGGTTTGCGACGCGTGCGCTGAGGGAAATGCGTTGTTGAATGTTCAGTGGCCGGTTATGCGGGCATTTATTTTTGGGGTTTTGGGGTTAGTTCAATTAATTTTATTTCAACTGCCCTCGTTGCATGAATCGGCCGGCCTCTTGCCCCATGTTGCTCTCCCTCCCTCGGCATTTTGTCGTTTCAGTTTTTGCCGTTTGCCGTTTGCGTTGTTGCAATTTTTTTCTTCAACTCTAATATTTCGTATTTTTCTAACCTTCTTTCTGTGTGTCTGTGTGAGTTGGTGTGTGTTTTCGGGGCAAATATTGATTTGCTTGGCAATTCCATTGGGCCAGCCGCGCGGTCGAAGGTGAACGCCGCTCGTCGACCATTGGATTTGTTTGAATGCGTTCGCTCGTGAGGCGAATCTGGCATGTTGAAAAATTGGGCCAGACGCTGCGGGAATTTCGCTCAAGAATAGCCAACGCATACACAAATAGCTACACGTGCACTACAATACAACAACAAAAACAATAGTTGTACTGGCGCTGAAAATCAAGGAAAATGTGCGCGTTCAAGCGTTGAACAGGTCTTGAGGGGAAACTAAAGTTGCAAAATATGGCAACTTTTGGCATTTTTGTTGTTATCATAATTTATTATTCGACAACTTGCGCATTCAGCTATACAGTTACGATCTACGTTGACGTCATTGGGTGCTACAGCAGTTGGCGGAAACATCAAATCGTGGAAAGACTTTAATGTTGGAATTTTTTAAATTAAAAAAAAAAACAATTTGTAGGGCCGCTTTAAATTAAAAAATTTACAGTCTAATTTTTAATAAGAATTAATATGATTCCTAGTACTAGTTCCATGAAGAAGAAGAAGAAGAAGAAGAGGAGGAAGACCTCTTCTTAGACAGAGTCCACTGAGAAATGGAGAAATGAAACATTAAAAATGGAAGTTATAAAATTTTTTTTGATTAATTTAATTTTTAATTTTAATTTTTAAATTAAAAAAAACAAACATTTTGTTAGGCTGCTTTAAATGAAAAAGTAAACAATTTTGCTTTTAATAATTAATAAAATATGATTCCTAGTTTTATAAAAGAAGAACAAGAAAAAGTGGAAGACCTCTTCTTAGACTGAGTCCACTGAGAAATGGAGAAATTAAATATTTAAATTGGAAAAAAATGGAGAAATGAAACATTTAAATTGAAGTTATAAAATTTTTTGTTAACCCTTATTCTCATACCCAAACTTACTAACGTCGTTTGGCACCCGGGGTACCCGGGTACCCATTTCATGAAATTTTTAAGTTTTCAATATAGAAAACAAAATTTTTTAAATATATGATTTGTTCGCTTTTCACCTAAATAACGAGGATCCGGAAGGTAAAAAAAAAATTTTCATTATTTGTCAGTTTTTTTCACGAAAATACATCGCAGTGGGCACCCGGGTACCCGGGTATGAGAATAAGGGTTAATTAATTTAATTTTTCATTTTAATTTTTAAATTAAAAAAACAAACATTTTGTTAGGCTGCTTTAAATGAAAAAGTAAACAATTTTGTTTTTAATAATAAATAAAATATGATTCCTAGTTCTATAAAAGAAGAACAAGAAAAAGTGGAAGACCTCTTCTTAGCCTGAGTCCACTGAAAAATGGAGAAATGAAACATTTAAATTGAAGTTATAAAAATTGTTGTTAATTATTGAAAGTATCAATGCGAAGAGCCACTTGTAGAAAGCTGGAGAATTCTGCTATAACATGTGCGATGCGAGTATATCAGGTCGAGAGCCCAGTTTGATTTATTAGTCATAGCTATTTGAATGATTTTCAAAAAGTTTACTTTTTCCAGTCTCTCTTTAAATTTGAATTAATAAGATTTCCCGATAGACCTCTGCGATTTTGAGCCAATTTTTCGAAGGCTACAGGAACTTACTACAAGATGAGTAATATTTGAGGTCACAAGCTTCTTTGGGTTAGGAGTAGCAACGATATTCAGCTTTTGAACGAAAAAGTCTACCTTTTCAAAGCCACTCTTTAACTTCGACTAGCTCGTATCTTCAGAGAAATACGGCCAGATTTCAGCCTATTTTTGAAAAGCTTAAGAATTCTACTACAAGATGAGCCACATTTTTTGTAACGAGCTCCTTAGAAGTAATACGTTGTTGAACAATTTTGGAAAAGTTTCCTTTTTTCAAAGTCACCATTAAATTTTCGACTTTATCGCCAGTTTTTCCGAGGAATATTGACGATCTTTAGGTGATTTTTGAAAAGTTTTAGAGTTCTACTGAAAGGTGAGTTATACTTCAGGTCACAAGCTATTTTGGTTTAAGAGTTGTGAGTGAATAATTTTGAAAAAGACGAAGAATGGGCGAAGAAACTTCGGTGTTCGATGCGGTAGTTGGAGGACGACGGCGAAGAGGGAAAGAGCTTTTGCGGCAGACCGAAACCCGCTGAGGGGATGTTATGGCCAATTAAGTAATTCAGTACTTTTCCTATCATGAAGAGTTGTAAGAGTTCTGGTGCAAAGTCAAACAAGGCCAGTGGCATATCCACTGATTCCTTGTCTGAAAGGATATGGGTGACCGTGCCTCTTATACACTTTTTTTTTGCACTTAAATTTGTTTACATAAAACGTTAGTTGTAACAAAAAAAAATTAAAATAATTTAAAAAAAATTTTAATAAACCAGCAGTTTTTTGTCAACACCAGAATATTTCCGTTTTCAGGTCAAAACCGAAATGTCAATTACACATTCATAAATATTATCAAACAAAAGTGGAATACGACAACAAAAACGCTTGAATGCATTTTGCAATAAATTCGCAGATATTCGCATTAAATGTTAAATGGCAAAAACGACAACAATCAAACATAAAATAATAGTAGTAATAATAGTAGTAACGGAACAAGAGCAAAGACAACAACACAACAACAATGGCAGCATTAATGCAACGAAAACAATGCAATATAATTAAATTCGTATAAACAGCAAAAATGTGCAAGTGGAATTTTATTAAAACGCCACCAGAAAATTAATTACGCTGCAACAATTCGCATTTTCACAATATTGACAAATGCAAACATGCATTTTTAATGCAACACAACCAGCGACAAAACTACGAAATTATGCAATTAAACGCAACGGCCGAGCGGGACGCACTGAAAGGACAGAAGACGCAGAAGGCGACAAGTAGAAGCAGTGGAACACTGACGACGAACAACAAAAGGCGGACCAAGAGTGAATAAAAAAGCACTCAGCGCGCATAGTGAATGCAATTAACATAAACACACACACACACACAAACAGCTGAGCTGTGCCACTGCCAGCTGCAACAGCTGAGCGATGCAGCTGACCGGCGCAGATTGTGCGGCGTGCAAATTTATTAATTATAATGCAGCGGATAGGTAGAGCGGCACTTAAGTGCCACTCGGCTCACTCCACGCTCGTCGTCCACTTGACGCGACTTATCCGCAACGCAAATCAGCAGCGGAATTTATTTGCATTTCTAAGCGGCGCCGCCACGCTCGGCGTCCGAACGCCACTGTGCTAATCGCACCAACTTAATCAATTAATTAAGCACAATTAAAGGAAATTGCATGTCACAACAAAGCCAAATGAAAACAGTGAAATGAAGTACAAATAAAACGAAGTAAAAATGTTTGAGTCGGTCTTGAGTGACTTTTGCTATGCGCTGCAAATAATTGGAGAGTGTCGCATATTGAGTTGTTGTTGTGGGGAATATGAAGAATATTTTAACAAAAACAAAATTAGCTTAAATCAAAAAATTAATTATTTGAAGAAATATAAATTTTAATTTTGTGTAAAGAATGTTCTAAGAAGTTCTAAATAATCACTTTGAATCAGAGCAACTGATCTGAAGATATGTTTGAAAGAGACAAACCCAGAAGAAGGAACGCAGTAACTGGTCTGCATCGGTCAGTCTGCCCGCATGGAAATAGACCCATGAACGGAGCGACATAATTTTGAAATCAAAACTATTTTTGTTGCTCGTAATATCATAAAATTGCTCATTCTATCGCCGTAGGTTAGGTTAGGTTAGGTTGAGGTGGCTGCCTCTGTATGAGACACACTTAGGCCTCTTAATGGGCCCGTTGTGATACCACAGATTCCACCCGTTTGAAATGCGTATGCAACACTGTTTTTTTCAACATGTGATACACCACACATTTCAAACGGATGGGGAAAGGGAGGGGAGGGGAGCGGACCTACAGTTTAACGCCGAATCCGAACGGCGATGGGCAGTTTTTCTTTCACACTTGGAGGTTTTGCCATTGCCTGCCAAGAGCGCACTTGTGCGATTCTTGTAATGCTCATTCCCTTCATGTGGATAGCGACAGAAGTAGATGAGTGTTTTTTCCAGCCCAAGCCAGGAATCGAACCCGGGGCGCTCGGTATGAGAAGCCAGCGCGCTACCCGCTGAGCTATCGAGGCCGACTATCGCCGTAGATATCAAAAAAGATTGAATAATCTCAATTTGAATAAGGTTCACACTTTTAAGTTGTAATGAATTCATACAAATTTTACAACAACATCTTGATTCCTTCGAGAAATATCGTGCTTAACTGTAACTTAACTGTAACTGTAGGAGTGATACAATATATAAGAAATCAATGCACTAATCTCGTATGAGATAACCTCAGGGTTATGGAATGCATAGAGGCATTGAAGAAACTGGGCATACACAACCAGGTCAGAGTCCTCTGGGTCCCCCAGGACACATAGGAATTGACGGAAATGAGGATTGCCCTGCTAGAAATGCAGCAGCCACGGCCCCTCTTGGACTGGAGTCCTTCATTGGGCAGGAACACTCTATCAGAGTCACTAAGACTTGAGGAAAGAAGCAGGAATTCCGAGCACTGGTCTAATGCCTCGGGTCTTAAGCAGTCGAAAATCTTTATTAAAGCTTATTATTCCAGATGGACTGAAATATGCCTAAAACTGGGGGAAACCCAGCTAAGACAGGTTACCGGGCACTGCAGACTGAGAAAACATATGCAAACAATTGGTTTAGAACAGGCAAATATCTGCAGACTCTACGAAAAAGCAAAGGAAAAGCAATGCGACATATCGTAGCAGGATGCGTTACCTGGGACAGTACTAACTTCCAGGAGAGAACATCAAACACCTAAACCCCCGTGAGTTACTAAACTTCATTAGGTCGGTGGTATTAGGGGATGTTCTCTAAAATTTGTAGGGGGTACAATAGATCTTTGGTCTCAGTGCAGCCAACCCCTATTAAGTCTATGTATCTATTTATCTATTATATTTATTTATCTATCTATCTATAAATAAGATTTTTCGATTGGAAGCATCAAGCTAAAAAAGTCTATAACCTCCGACTATACGTTAGAAGCACCAAGATAGGACTTCAGGCATACCTTCTCCAGTTGTTTCTTAGTAGAAACAACTGGAGAAGATATGCCTGAAGGCTCTTGAAGATACTTTTTGAGGTCATAATTAACACGGAAATGGGTTATTTTTGCTAGTTAAGAAATTAAGGTTAGTTGTACTATAAACTTAAGATTCATCGTGCTATCTTTTAAAGTTCTTCTTTGGATTCTGACACAACTATATACATATGTAAGAACAAGATCTGCCTCTAGAAATATCGACGTAGTCAAGGATTGATTCCTCTCTTTTAACCAAAACCTCCAAGAGAGTTGTTGAAAGTTCCGCCTAAGTTTACTGTAATTTACGGTATTGATTGCTTTAAATTGCTTTGGGTAGAGTTACCCTAGAAGTTTTTCGAACTTAGTACCCCAGAAGAGAGGCTACTATATACGTCGGTTTAACCTAGTAAACATACCTAAGTTAATATTCTTGCACTTGAAACCCAGCTCAGTACACTCTTAGTATTTGAGACAGTACCCTTTCCTAAAAGGCTTCCGATTCAATAAAGCGAAACCATTTCTATATACCATATATAACTATCTATAGTTAATCTTTGGAATTTTAATCGCATTGCCAAATCTTTATAAGTTCATACTCTTTTCATGCTAATAATTATCTGGACTCTTTGATAGCTCGATTACGAGTCCAGCTTTTAGCTTTCTAGTCTCGAATATTTACGAGTATGGAAGGTACATAGTGATGACCGTGGATATAAAATTCGAGCTCAGTGTCTAAGACGCACGGAACCACTAAAAACCCCTGATTACGTTTGAAAATTTCCTTGACCTCCCTTTCTTGAGTAGGATACAGGTTGTAAGTATTCGAAAGAAAGTCAACAATTACAACAGGGCAATGAAACACGAAATAGGTTCAAGTCCCACACATTCTTACACCCTGGTTACAAAGACCTCAGAACGAATACGTCTTGATACGGTCGGTACCAACTTCATAGCGAAGTGGTCTGCCATTCCAGTGCAGAGTAAAATAAAAATGCCAGAAGAACAGATGCCTAGCAGCAGTAAGAAGCTTGAATGGAAACGGATAAGGATTAAGTGAGTGGGCACATGATGACGCCCACGCGAAAGCAGTGAGGGGGAAGGCAACGAAGGGATGGAAGTGGAATGAAGTGTGCAATCAGGGTTAAGCAATGAATGAAATTTTTCCTTTAATGAAGTGCGCTAAGCAGGCACTCGAGTTGATGGGATAGTTGAGATGCATGATTTAGGCTTGACGCTGCCCTCCCGGTAGAGCAACGCGGCACTGCCAGGCACGTGAAGGATGCTGAATACACACACTTGTGCGCAACTGGCGCGAATTTATTGCACGTACCTACAAGAAGGTAAACGAAGTTGCAACAACGAAAGGAGGAGCGCCGAAAAAAAGTCATACGTTGCACTGCACACACCCGCCACACTGCATCAAAGCTCATGTGGCCAAAACATATGCGCACAAAGTAGCGGCCATGGTATGAACGTGAGTCGTGCTTCGGGGCTTATGGCTGGGCAAGTGTCTAGCGCGCAGTGAAGGCGCCAGCGGCGTACGGTGCACGCCCGCCGTCTGTTTCCGTTCAAGTTTGACCCAACGTTTCGTTTGTGGCGAGTGCGCTGGCGGCGAGCGACTGATAGCAGACAGCCCTGGCAGTTATTCAGCAAACTGCAGCCATTTGTTATTTGTCGGTTCGGACGTTATTCGATTGCCGGCATGCAAAGTTCAGCGGAACGGCAACCGCCAGGGAAGCATAAATAAATATGCGCTGCAGCAACTTCACTCAAGTCAAGTGGTGTACGCTACTTGTAGATAAAAGGGCACAGCCAAAGATGAAATGCAAGAGCAAAACACAGAGCCCAAAAAAAACTGTGCAGGCTGCGCAGCACTTGAAAAACTCGCCAAACGATGCGGCGACCATGCGAGCGACATACACTAAGAATAATGCGACCACAACTGTTATTTATGAGTTGCTTTACCGCGGATGCACTCTTTATGACCACCGAATGTAGACCTCTACAGGCAACTACGACTTGTGCTCTATCGAAGTCAAGATGGAAAGACCATTTCTGATGGAAGAACCCCTTCTGATGGAAAGGCCACTTCTGATGAAGGATTACTTCTGATGGAAGGATTCTATCTGATTAGAGAACCACGTTTCTTGGAAGGACCATTTCTGATTGAAAGACTATTTCTGATGGAAAAACCACTTCTGTTAAAAATACCCCTTGTGATAGAAGTACTTCTTCAGATAGAAACACTAATTCTAATGGAAAGATCACTTCTGATGGAAGGACTATTTCTGACGGAAGTACCCTGTCTAATCGAGAGACCATTTGTGATGGAAGAACCCTTGTAACGGAAGGACTATTTCTGACGAAAGAACCCCTTTTTATTGACGGCGTACTACTAAGGAAAGACCACTTATAATGGAAGTACTTCCTTTGCAAAAGTATATTGTTTTATGAAAGGACCTCTTTCGATGTTGGTGATGTAGCTGATGGAAAGACCCCTTCTGATGGAAGAACCACTTCTGATGAAGGATTACTTCTAATGAAAGAATCGCTTCTGATAGAAGAATCTCTTTTGCTGGCAGCACCACTTCTGATGGAAAGACCCCTTGTAGCGAAAGAACCTTTTCTGATGAAAGAACCCTACTGATTGGCGGAGTAATTACTAAGAAATTACCACTTCTAATTAAAGTACTTCTTTTGACGAACGTAGTTTTTTTTAAGGAAAGGACCACTTTTGTTGTAAGTAAGTCATTCGATGGAAAGACCTCTTTTGATGGAAGAACCATTTTTGATAAAGGATTACTTCTAATGAAAGGATCGCTTCTGATAGAAGAATCTCTTTTGCTGGAAGGACAGTTCTAATGAAAAGACCCCTTATAACGGAAAGACCATTTCTGATAGAAGAACCCTTTGTAACGGAAGGACACTTTTTGACGGAAATACCTCTCGGAAGAATCTCTTTTGTTGGAAGGACAGTTCTAAGGAAAGGCCCCTTGTAACGGAAAGACCATTTCTGATAGAAGAACCCTTTGTAACGGAAGGATCATTTCTGACGGAAGTACCCCTACGGAAGGACCATTTCTGATGGAAGAACCTTTGTAACGGAATCACAATTTCTGATTAAAGAACCCTTTGTAACGGAAGGACCATTTCTGATGGAAAGACCCCTTCTGATTGACGGAGCACTACTAAGGAAGGACCACTTCAAATCAAAGGAATTCCTCTGACGAAAGTATTTCGTTTGATGAAAGGACCACTTCTGATGTAAGTAATTTATTTGATGGAAATACCCCTTCTGATGGAAAACCCACTTCTTATAAAGCCACCACTTTTAATGGAAGGATCACTTCCGATAGAAGAATCTCTTTTGCTGAAAGGATCACTTCTAATGAAAGGATCCCTTCGGATGAAAGAAATCTGTCTCAGAGAAGAAGAAGTACTTTTTCTAATTCAGGGACTTTTAATGGACAGCCCACTTCTGAAGGCAGAATTCCTTCTGATAGAAAGACCTTTCCCATCCAGACCTGGTCACCTAGTTCAGGCTACGCAAATAGAACAAACCATGGAGTATTTAACTTCTTTTTTGGCAATGAGTTTTTCTCACAGTGCATCTTCTGTGCCCTGGCAGTGATTTGCTTGTTTAGCACTGTCAGCTTGCTTGCGGAATGTATACATTTTCGTCGTATAGAACGTTTGGGTCGCGCTGGTGGGTCAGTTGAGATTGCATGCGTCTGATTGCTTTACATCCCATTGCAACAATATATTTCGCTTTGGCCTCTGCACAACGTCAACTGTCGCTTACGGTACGGTACACAGTTACAGAATTTCTAACTCTAATGTATTTTGTACAACCTTTGGATAGAGTTGGGGTTCTCCGGAATGGAGCACAATAGCGTCACTTACCTGTAAAGAAATGAAAGAAAAGTTTGTTTTGTTAGATTGATGGATATTTGGCGAGGAATAATACAATTTTATTTAGTAGCTTTTAAATTATGTTTGAGGAGAGAAAGTACAAATGTTGATGCTTCGACTTGAATCACCAGTCTGAACTTTAGAGGCCATGGAACAAGGTTTAGGGACATAAACGAGTACACTCTTTCTTGTATTCTCTTTACTTCTATGTTCTTTTCCTAGTTAGCTCTGACCATAAAGAAGGAATTTAAAAAAATTTAACGCAGCAATTAATGGATGCCATAAAGCTTCTAGTGTTCCATAAAGCTTATAGTCAAATACCCTTAGTGGGTATCTTTGATGATCTCTTTTGTACGATCAAGTAAGTAGTTCGAAAGGAACTACTCCAGTTTAAGTAGGGCTATACAATTTTGATGGAACCTTTCACAAAAACATATGTTCAGATTGTTGTTTTGGACAGAGTTCTCTGGATTTTCAGTTTACATTAAGTCTACAAGGGAAGAATGAGTCTCTACTTTACTGACTTCCCCCCATAAAGAGTCACATTTTTAATATCGCAAATAAGGTAAGAAAGATGTTATAATGCAACGATTATGGAACTCTAGGACAGTTTGTGCGCTAAATGAGAACTACAACAACAACAAGCGAAACCCTCAAGGAAGTAAGACACCAGCAAAGCGTGGTAAAGTGTGGCTCTAAGTGCTTCAGATGACCCGACAGTTGAGTGCGATAAATTGCAACTTTATACAATCAGGAATGGCTGATGCGACCGCCAATGCGGCTGGGCCACTACTGGGCGCGTATGAAGCGATTATTTTATTAGCGCATTAACAATGCTGAAAGCGATTGCGAGTAATTTTCTGTGAAATCTAAAGCTGACAATCGCTTCAGACATACTCGCACAGCGCGTCGGCGGCAACGGTGGAGGCTAATCGGCATTGGTCATCGCCGAGGTCGCTGCCAACGCAGTGTCATACTGCAGCACGAGCGCGAACGTGAGCGCGAGCCGCTGCAGCTCCAAGGTGGGCCTCGGTCAGCGGCAGTGACCGCCGCCGCCGCCGCGAAAGGCAAAGACGTGTAGGAGGCATTTGGGGCCCAGGCAGCGTCATGAGTGCGTGGGGCAACGCGCTCGTTTATTTTATGTTAAATTAGCAATCATAATGCTGCAGCAACAACTACATGCAACAACAACATAACAACGGCGGCAACAAAGAGCAACAATAATAACGATGCCGGCAATACAATTGGCAGCGTGTAAGTGCATTCATTAAAATGCGAAAAGCCAGAAATTATGCGAAATCAAAAGAAGAGCAAGATGCAGAGGAAGAAGAAGAAGCACATTTGCATGCTGAACTCGACACGAACGCACGGACGGACGCGCGAACGGGAGAAGTTGGCCTGGCTGCGGCGCTGGAATGCAAAGAAGACATTGAATTGCGGGCACTGTACGCTGGCAATCAGACAGACAGACAGACGGACAGACAGACAATAAATTAAAGTGAAGCACACAGCAGCAGAGAGAGCGCGCGCGCAAAAAGTGGATAACATGCCGCATGCAACTTGCGGCCGTTGCACGTTCATTACGAGGCAACAGGCGCTGAACAAAAACCCCCACGCGGAAATTCGCCGTTGGCCGGGCGAATGTCTTTCTTAACGTATGCGAGCTGTTTGTTGATCTTGTTGTTGTTGTTGTTGTTGTTATTGTTGTTTTACATATATATATACACGGGTGTGTTGCAGCTTGTTGTGTGTGTGTGTGTGCGGAGGAGTTGAGCGGCTGCTAGTTGCAGTTGATTGTGTCTCAATTGCTGTTGTTATTGTTGTTGCTGCTGCTGTTGTTATTGTTTCGTTTGCCTTAATGCCTTATCAACATCAGTGCAGAATTTCGGCGAGGACAATCGCCAACTCCAACGCCAAACGTTTGCGTTCAGCGGTCGTCTGTGTTGGCAACCTGACGGCAGAACGCGGCCAGGTATGAACGCCAACCGTTGTCTGTGGCCGGGCTGGAACTTTGCGTGTGTGCTGCGTGCGTTTGGCTGGTTGTTACAATACAAACAACAACAATAACAACAACAACAACTATAATAATAATAAACAGTGCGCAGCAGCACAAAAGAATTTTAAATGATTCTAGCAGCCCGCAAGGCAGCAGATTAAAGAGCGGCACCAAGTCAATTTTCTTTTTGCTTAAGCATGCGAAAAGCACTTATGCAAAAAATACGCAAAATTATGCCAACATTTGTTTTTTATTTAGAAATATTATTTAATAAATTATGCACCGCTGTAAACGCACGCACAGAGAAATGTTGCCGTCGTGCATATTTTTGCATTTTTCTTTCTAACTTCGTTCGCCTGCGAATTTATGGTCAGGTACGTTCTACTTCTATTTGAAGTTTTCAATAAGAAAATCGGTGGAAAGAACCTTTATACGTTGCTGGTTAAGTGATTAGTGCATTGGATTCAAGGTCAGAGGGTTGAGAGTTCGAATCTCCCACTCAGCCGGCTTCATAGGAAGAAATTCACTATCTGAGAGAACCTTTACAAGTTGCTTTTTTAGTGATTAGTGCATTGGACTCAAGGTCAGAGGGTTGAGAGTTCGAATCTCCCACTCAGCCGGGGAACCTTTTTTCTCTAAGGGAAACTTTATAAGTTGCTGGTTTAGTGATTAGTGCATTGGAGTGCAGAGGGTTGAGAGTTCGAATCTCCCACTCAGCCGGATGCATAGAAAGAAATTCATTATCTGAGAGAACCTTTACAAGTAGCTGGTTAAGTGATAAGTGCGTTGGACTAAAGGTCAGAGGGTTGAGAGTTCGAATCTCCCACTCAGCCGGATGCATAGAAAGCAATTCTTTCTCTAAGGGAACCTTTACAATTTGCTGGTTTAGTAATAAGTGCGTTGGACTAAAGGTCAGAGGGTTGAGAGTTCGAATCTCCCACTCAGCCGGATTCATAGAAAGAAATTCATTCTCTGGGGAACCTTTACAAGTTGTTGGTTAAGTGATTAGTGCATTGGACTAAAATTCAGAGGGTTGAGAGTTCGAATCTCCCACTCAGCCGGCTTCATAGAAAGAAATTCGTTCTCTGAGGAAACCTTCACAAGTTGTTGGTTAAGTGATAAGTGCATTGGACTAAAGGTCAGAGGGTTGAGAGTTCGAATTCAGCTGAATTCATAGAAATAAATTCATACTTTGGGGAACCTTTACAAGTTGCTGGTTAAGTGATTAGTGCATTGAACTAAAGATCAGAGAGTTGAGAGTTCGAGTCTCCCACTCAGTCGGGTTCACAGAAAGAAATTCTGTCTCTGAGGGAACCTTTACAAGTTGCTGGTTAAGTGATTAGTGCATTGGACTAAAATTCAGAGAGTTGAGAGTTCGAATCTCCCACTCAGCCGGATTCATAGAAGAAAATTCTGTCTCTGGGTGAAAAATCTCGCAGCAGGTAAACGAAGGTATTTGAGGGTAGAATAATCATGAATATAAAAGCTCCACAAATCGCTGTTTGACATCGTCAAAAAAGGGGCACCTAAAGTGCAGTTTCCAATATATATGCAAAAAATTTTTTGTCCTGACTGACAGATTTAATTTCGTCAATCCCAAACCGCTGAAGCTACGAACATGAAATTTGCACTGACTGACGAAATTTTAAAAGATGGAATTTTTTTTGGAATTCAAAGTTTAAAGGGCAAAACTTGTTAATCTGGCTGACTAATCCCAAAAATTTATAAAAACTCCCACAATGGTCAAATCTTCTTCCTCCAGTCACAATATTCATACCACAGGCTGTCCACAGCGAATATATCCGCTCAATGCCAGTTCAAAATATGTAAAGTCCGCCTTTGTGTTGGCCTAACAGCGATCGTGCGCGCAGCTCCGGCTTGACTCCTCTCAAATACTGCGTAGGCGCATGCGCGTCGTTTTTCATTTGGCATTTTTCTCCTACTTCTCCTCGTCCTTCTCCCTTGTTGCAGTCGCCAGCACCCAGCCGAAGCATTTTGTCTTGGCTTTGTCTTCACTTTGTTGCGATGCCTTCGCCCCTTAAGGCAGCCAGCAATTTGAAAGGAATTACACTTTTTTGTACCCCACGCTGCCCACACAATTGCAAATCTCCACTGCTCTATGTTAGCAGCGTCGCATTCTAATTGCGTTTGTGTTGCCTTTTAAGCAGTTGCCCACACATCTTTCACTCGATCGCCTTCGTTCCACCGCTGCCTTTGCCAACGGTGGACACACAAAACTTTCAATTGCGTCTTTTGTGTTTGGGTTCGGTGTCTCTTCGGTGCTTGGCAGGAATTTTAGACGCTTTGATGCTCATTACGCTGCGCTGCGTCTTAAAATTTTGCAAACTCGAATTTTATTGCAGCCTTGCGGTCGAGTCGTTGCGGAGCCGACAATTTTCCTCATTATGGCGAGCTCGTTGTGAACGCGAATATCTGCCTTGGCTTTGGCGTCTTCCGGTTTTGGT
This sequence comes from Melieria picta, assembly GCA_964056695.1. NCBI lineage: Eukaryota > Metazoa > Arthropoda > Insecta > Diptera > Ulidiidae > Melieria > Melieria picta. Next base: position 48,998,861 of record OZ057399.1, read on the forward strand.
AATTCAATTATACCAGAGCCGCTTCGGCTGCCATTAATCGGCGAAATTCCGCTGTGGCTGCGGCCTCGAGTTTAGGCGCTTTTTAGCTTTGGAGTGTTCTTTATATGGGCACAGCGACTAAACAAAGGCTGCATCGAATTGTGTATATTTAATGGTTGTTTGCAATGGGTTTTAAGTGCTTCCTTCAACGTTTATCATTTGACGATAGCTTAGTATCGGTTTCAGCCATATGCCGTTGCCAACAATATTTTGTTGTGTGCTAAAGTCTGTAAGTGCTGTTTGGTAGTCAGTGGCGAAAGAAGACATCAGCTTTTAACAAAGTCTTTCTGAATTTAAGACAAAGTTTCGATTGTCTACCGGGAAGTCTGCACAGCTGGGGTCGCTTCCATCATCAAGTGACACTTGACAAGACGCTCTTGTGAGCCTTGTTCCATTAGGTTAGGTTATGGTGACTGCCTCTGTAAGAGACACACTCGGAGGCTTGGTTTTCTTAATAGACGCTTGTGAACAGTTATTCGAGAGCCAAGAGCGCTTTCATCACTATCAAATAAAGCTTGTTTCCTTAGTAAACCCTTGTGACCCTTGGTAACTCGAGAGCCGAGAATGCTTCCATCACTATCAAATGAACCTTGTGTAATCAGGAGATCCTTGATTTATCAAGTGACGCTTGTTTCCCTAATAGACGCTTGTTCCATCAAGTGCCTCTTGTTCCCTCAATATATATTTCTGACTTTCTACAAAGGTATCCCAGTCATGGGATTAGGTTCTGTTTCTTCCGAACCAGTTACAAGTTTATCTATTTTATCGCTTAACAAGATACTCTTCTGAGCATTGATCCATTAGACTGGGTTAGGTCATGGTGACTACCTCTCTAGGAGACACACTCGGAGGCCTTGTTTTTTTAATAGACCGTTGTGAACGGTTAGTCGAGATCCCAGAGCGCTTCCATTCCTATCAACTGAACCTTGTGTAATCAAGAGATCCTTGATTTATAAAGTGACGCTTGTTTCCCTAGTATACCCTTGTGACTCTTGTTCCATCAAGTGCCTTTTGTTCCCTCAATAGATCTTTCTGACTTACCACAAAGGTATCCCAGTTATGGGATTTGATTCTGTTTCTCAAGACACTGATCAGCTTATGTATTTATCTTGTGCAACATAACATTTCCAACGCTGATTCCTAAGTGATTCTTGTGTGCCTGTCATTGAGATCAACGCGAAAAATTGTATATCAGATGCTTCTGTATCTGTTATTGTAAATAATCTCTTACGAGGATAGCACGGAAGAGCATCAATTACTAAGGTACCATGCTGATGTTTGGGTACCCCCTCTATTACCCGTGGATACCCTATGTGAGAAGAGCATAAAAGGGCAACGATAACCAAGTAACCTTGTTGATGCTTGTGCTCTTGTCATTGTGACTGCACTCTGAAAGAGACGTGTTTCTAACATTTACCAAACTACCATCTCCCCAATTTAAAATGATACCGGCCACCAAGAAATCTTTTTAATACTTGGGTTTCAATCACTGAGGGTAGAATCTCAAAGAGACAACTGCGAAATTAACTTGGCTTGTACCCGAACTATTGTCACTGTGGATATTCTTTGACCAAAGGAACGTCAAGGGTCATCGTTATTTTGAGCGATTCCTAAAGACGACGATTGAAAAATAACGCGGAGCATGTGTTTCTACCATTCCTACTTTTCATGATGAGAATATAAAAGGGTACGGTTACCAGGAAAACTAGTTGATGCTTGGGTTTCTAACACTATGAGTGATACCTGAAATAGGACACTTCGAAACAAACTTTGCTCTTGCCCAAACCTTTATCTATGTGGATAGTTTTCTGCGAAGGGAACGCAAAAAGGCATCGATCATCAAGAAACCTTAGTGGTGCTGGGATTTCCAGTATTGTGAAAAAACGTCAAAAGGAAGAGAAAGAAAGAGTACCGAGTAGATGCTTGTGTTTCTGTTATTGTGGATGTTGTCTGATAAGGAAAACACGATAGGACACTAGGCAGCAAGAAACCTTGCTTATGATAAGGTTCCTACCTTTGAGGAGACTACCTCTCATGAAACAACAGCAACATTAACTATGCTTATACTAACAATGAGCACTTACGGTATCGAGTAGAAGTACGGGTTGCCTTAATACGCCCTCTGAACTTTGTTAGTGCTTAAACTTCTGCCTCTGCGGATATTCTCTTACCAGGAGAAAGGGAAAGGGCATTGAAATCTTAGGGGTGCTGGAGTTCCCAGCCTTGTGGGAAATTCCCGAAAACTAAGACGTCCAAGAGCGTTGGTTAGATATTCACGTACTACTCTTAGATAAACATACTTCACGAAAATAATGTGAAATAGCATCGATACCCAGGAAAACTTGCTGTTCCTTGGGATTTAGCCATTGTGGGTGATATCTGAAAGATGCTTCCTGATGCTGTGGTTCCTGTCATTGTGGGTATTCTTCACAAGAGACGCACGTGAAAAGGTTCTTCACAAACCGTGAGTACTGCTGAATTTTTTTTCTGAAATTGTAAGTTCCCACTGTCACTGCTTCAACTGTCAGTGTTGCTAATTGACAAACAAGCAACACAACTCGCTTCACATAATTTTTGTTTGTGAGTCCAAAGTCAGTTCCGTTGTCAGTCGGGTAGTTAAGAAGTGTAGAGTTGTGTGTGTGTGTGTGTATGTAACGGCAACACTGCCAACCAGATCCAATTGCTTTCTCTGTCAACGCTATTCGCTACAGCTTGCAATTTTTTTACAACTACCCGAAACTGCAGTTATTGCTAACCATAAAAAATAGCATTTGCACAGAAATGAAATTAAAAAAGAAGCGCACAACTAAAACGCATAACAACTGCACACTAACGTCACTGTCACAACTGTGCAACTGTCGCGATGAGTCGGCAACACCAGCCAATTACCGTTAAACGCCGCATGCGACTTTTGTGCAGCATTTTTGTGCGCCATTTGACGCTAAACTACGATTTTAATGAAATTATTTGCCACTTTACTTTTTCCTAGCAAGGACGACGGCATTTCCGTTTGAATATTGCATTCGTTTTTTGTTATTCTCAATTCTCAATTAAAACAAAAAAAGCAAAACGGAAAAATTAAAAATTGCGCATTCATTATGTCGCAGCAGCCGCGCGCCGTGACGCTTTAATTCAATTTGAAATTATGTTTTTGCGGTTAACCAACCGCACACGCTATCGGTTATTCCTTTTTGTGTCCACTTTCACCTTGATTTTCCGCTGTGCATTTGTTGTTGTTGTTATTGTTTTGTGTTTTTGTTTTTTTTATTTCGTTTAAGCCATAAAGCACCAGCAACAGCTGCAATTTGTTGGTTGTTGTTGTTGTTTTTGCAATTCTACTCCGCACAGCGAGCTTGGGAAAGGTCAAAGTTGCAATTTGTCAGCTGAATTTGACGGTTTATTATTTTGCAGCGTTGCCAGCTTGTTTGCTTGTCTGTTTTTGCGTCGCTTCGTTCGCTTAGCGCTAAATGCAAATCTAATCAATTTGCCGGCATTAAGACAAAGTAACGGAATCTGCGATTCTTTTTCGCCAAGTAGTAAAAGCCTTCAGACCGCAGACGAGCCAATGAAAGCTAATAAGAAACAAGTGTTTTCGGCCAGAGTGAACGCTTCAGTTGATTTTGACTGATTTATTTACACTTTACGGTGCTGTTGAATGTCGAATGAGAATTTTTGTTCTAACTTTGAAATGATTTTAAGTCAAAATTAAGTATATTTCAGACAGTAAGAAGAAGTCTAAATTATTTATTATGGGTTGAGAGAGCATGACACATGAATTTTGTAGTTTCAAGTACTAAATCTGATTACTGTTTATAGAGCAACTTATGTTGACATTTCTACTCTTTCGGAAGTCCTAACGTTCTGCAAATCGATTCCCATGAAAACTCGAATAAATTTGTGCATACTTTTTCATACGGGAACATTTGAATTAAGGAACATTAAACATTTTTAATAATCTGTGTCCAAATTGTACCGATGGTTTCTGGTTTCAAATTACTCTTTCAGACTGAATAGCATTTCGGCACTCAAGTGGCTGTCCGGACTTGGGAATCTCATGTATTAATATTCAAAACTTTGATAAGCTGTCTTCAATCTCTGAATGGAAAGTGAGGGAGTGACTGAGTGAGTGAATAAAGTCAACACTTGACTTGAAGTTTGGAAAGTTTTGTTAAGATAAGTGATTTAATTCCTGTATTACGATACTGGAATCGCGAGTCTGATACCCTTGACAGGTATGATCCAGGTATGATCCTATGAAAAATTTCCAAACCTCCTTTAAAAACCAGCATAAAACTATAGACCTCTTTCCAGCTTTCATGCAGCACACCGATAAATGCGGGAACCTAGGCTAGAATATTTAAATGGGTACACAGCCAAGTTAGGTTAGTAGGAAGTAGGATATAAATCTCAGAAGCACCTTACTGATGAGTCTCTGCCAAGAGAGGTAAGCAAAAAACCCTAATTATCAAATAACCTTGCTGACTCTTGGATTACTGGCATCGTAGATGGTTTCTACAATAGATGACATCGGGAAAGCAGCGATTATCATCAAAATTTTTGAATTCTTTCATAAAAATTTCTTAAAGGAAGGATCACGAAAGGGTATCGACTACCAAGTTAGATTATTTATTCTCGGGTACCTGTATTTAGTGGTACTATTTACAAGAGATGTACAGGAAAGCATGGCGAGTGTTAACAAATTGACTGACTCCTGTTATCTTGGATGATCTCCATCACAAAGTAACCTTTTTGATTCATAGCTATCTGTATGAGCCACTGACTATCATCTAACTTTGTGTTCTGCCATCGTACATGATTTCTCAAAAGGACAAAAGAGAGAAACGAAAGGACATCGATCACCAAGTTAGACATTGATTCGTGGGTACCTGTACTAAGTTGTATTCCTTACAAGAGATGTACAGGAAAGTATGCTGATTGTCAAGACATTTTCTGACTCCTGTTACCTTGGATGATTGCCATCACAAAGAAAACCTTTTGATACTTAGTGATCTCGTTGATACATAAAAGCGAAAGGACACTGACTATCATCTAACTACTTATGTGTCCTGTCATCGTAGAAGATTTCTCGAAATAGCATCAAGTAAATTTATACATTCTTTCCCTCTGATCTCAAAGGAAGCAACGCGAAAGAGCTGATCACCAAATTAACTTGTTGATTCTCGGGTGCCTATAACTACAGGTCTCTTAAAGAAGAGAGTTTCTAGAAGTGGTATCGAGTGCCAAGCGATTTTCTAATTGCTATCATCTTGGACGACCTTTACCAAAAAGAAACCTTGCTAATTCTTAGTGATCTCTATGAGAGATAAAAGCGAAAGGCCACTGACTATCAAGTAACATTGTGTCCAGTCATCGTTATTGATCTCTCGCAAGAGCATCAAGTAAACTAGATTTTGTCCTCATGATCTCAAAGGAAGGAAAGCGAAAGCTACCATAATGATTCTCTCTACCGTAATGATGATAGTTATAGATCTTTTTTGCAAGAGATTTAGTCGAAGGGGTATCGATTGCCCAGCAATTTTCTAATTGCTATCATCTTTGGCCATCTTTATCACAAAGAAACCTTGTTAATTCTTAGTGATCTCTTTGAGAGATAAAAGCGAAAGGCCACTGACTAACTTTGTGTCCAGTGATTGTAGATGATCTCTTATAGAAAGGAACGCTGAAGGGCACCGATCACCAAGTAAACTTGGTGATTCTTGGATTCAGAGTGTTATCTCTACAAGAGACGAAATTAAAAAGGATTTTCAAGGTCTTCGTTTTTTTACAGTGGCAAAAATCTTTAGAAAGATACTAGCAATATAGAGTTCCCCCTGTGGGGAACTCATCGCAAAAGGGCACTTAATCGGGCCTCTTCTTGTTCTCTATATGAAAAGATTAGTCGTTCAGAAGTCTGGAGCTTCCCACTATTCTTCTGGAGAAGGTCATTGTGCTCAATGGTCCATAACTCATTCTCCTGTATGGATGCTTGTCCCTGTATCTCCTTTTGGGATCATGGGTTAGCTGAAGACATCACTCTACCTTACCACACCCAACATGCCTCGTCTCAAACGTTACGAGTCTCAAACCAACTAATAGGAAAAAAACTGTCCGCAAGTCTTTCTCTCTCCCTCTCTCTCTCAAGCAATAGAAACTAATGTCAGTTGTTAGCGGCTGGTTTGTAGACAATTTTTCAACAAACAACATTTTGTGGCATGAATTTTAGGCTGACAATTATGTTGATGAGCTTTGAATTGAAATGGCAGCGTCGACAAACGTGACAATAGGCAACTTTCACGTTTGACAAGATTTTCCTCCAATTGTTTGGCTATTGTGATGAAACATAATTTTTTAGTCATTCGAGGTGATTTTGGCATTTCTCAACTTCAACTTGAGCCAAACTGCAAAACCGCAACCAAAAGTTGCTCAACACACACGCACACACCGGAGACACGGCCTAAAGACGACACAAAAATTATTTTAAATGTCAAATTAATGATCAATGTTTGACAACGGTGGCTGTTGTTATGCTAAAGTGGCATTTTCCATGTGTCGCTTATGCAACGTGCCACCGCACAACCACAACGCGAGACCGTTTTCGGCGCTCGTGTTTTCACCGTCAACTCGTTTGTAAGCTTTTCTCGAAATCAGTGTTGCATTGTAAACATTTAATTATGCCGTTATCTATGCGCGACTCAACGGCATTCATTATGCTGACAACACACATGCATCCCGCTGTGTGTGTGTGCGTTTGAGTTCAAATGTTCAGCATGGATTTTGACAGCTCTCACTTCTCTGCTTCTTCTTCATTCAAATCGCCTCCAAATGAGGTGATAAAATTTTAATTTTTTACACAAATTTCCCTCTGATTTTATAAGCATTTTATTACGTTATGAATAATTTTTTTTGTAAATATTTTGTTTTCACTAAAATTTCCAATAACTTTGGGGCATTTAAAATTTTTTCTCGCTTTTCGTTGTTTTTTTTTCGATTTATTTTAATGATTGTTTGATGTTGTGCTTAGGCCTCTTTGTTGCTATTTTTAAGCCGTCGGCTTAAACGATTTTTGTTGTTGAATTTTTTTAATAACGAAAAATGGTCGTTCGGCCTGTCATTTGTTGACACTAAATTAGTCGCTGATTTGTTTATTTATGCTCTGTTGTCGTTATTAAGATAAGTTATGGCTGTTGGTGTGTTCGTCGGGCGTGTTTTGGGCCGTGTTGCGCAAGCGCCGGCCGTTGATAGCAGGTGCGAAAATGCATTTACATCTATTTTATGTATAAAAATCATATTTTAATCCTATGGCGCTGAATTCATGCATGAAATTATTAGATGAGGTGACCATCGTTGTTGAGTTATAGGAATGTTTCATAGGTTTTTTCAAATGTGAGTTAGGACCCACTCACTTGTGGTACTAACCACTGAGAAACAAGTAAGAGGAGAGAGAGGAGAGAAGAGAAGAGAGGAGAGCATTGTAATTAACAACAAATAAAAATGGCTTATTTCGACGGTTGTGCTCACAGGAAGCAGTGACAAACCTTTGAGAATGAAATGTTTGTGTATAAAAGATTACTAAACTTTCTAACTTAGCTTCTCAAATTGCACTACTCCCAAAAAGACTTATTTCAGACAACAGGAATGGTTAACAAAAGATTAGTTTCAAACTCTCTTAGGGTTATTTTACTTTGACAGAAACTAATTCTTATATCCCTTAGGACTGTTTGCGAGTTATTCATTCGTCAAGAGACTTCTTTCAGGCAACAGAAATAGTTCAACGATAAATTATTCAAATTATTCACACCATAAATTTCCTTTCAAGAGATAAGCAAAATAAATGGTTAAAAGCAACTCATCCCTAGACTCTAGCGTCCGACCGAAGGTGGATTTTCGGCCGAATCCAAAGCCGAATATTCGGCATAACTAAAATATTTGGCCGAAGGTTGAAGCCGAATACTAAAAAAAATTCTTTGAAGGAAAAAACTGATCAAATTTAGTCGTTCTTTCTTTATTCATATCTTTGTTTCACTTAAGAATAAAAAAATATAAACACATATAAATATATTTCAGTTAGAGTTTAGATTCTTTAAAAAAAAAAACTTAACACTTCAATTGATATAAAAACTGATGAAGATCATTTTTTATTAATCGAAATCTTGATGTCGGAAATATTGATAAAACCCGATATTGATAAGGCGAAAAACTTCGGCTAAAATATTCGGCTATTTTGGCCGAAGCCGAAGCAAACGATTTAAAATTGGCCGATTAAACCGAACACCGAAGCCACAAACGAATATTCGGTCGGATACTCCCTTAGAAATGACTTGCATGATTTTCATACCATAAACTTTCGATATGACACTTTACAACAAAAGATTCCTTTCAGGCAACGGCAATGGTTGAGAGATGAACATTTTTAGGTTCTTTTTGGGTTACTTGCCAATTCTACATACCAAAAAGTTCCCATGTCTCACTTAGCATCGACAGACAAGCCAAATTGATGATTGAGAGAAGCTCATCCCTTAGTCTCCTTAAGGTATCTCTTGCCAGGTGTTCATACCATAAATTTCGCAACTTTCACTTTCCATCAAGACACGAGTAAAGTCGATGGATTAGAAAAGCTCATCCTTAGTCTTCTTATGTCTTTCTTGCTAGTTATTTATGCCATAAATTTCATAAATCGTACTTCCCACCAAGCTCATCCCTTAGTCTCCTTAAGGACTTTCTTGCCAGTTATACATACTAGATTTTTTCCAAGTCCAACTTTCTATTAAATAATTTTCCTCAAACATGACTTTCAAAATTCATTTTGCCATTTGTCTCATGATGGAAAGTGGGACTTGGAAAGATAATAGTATGAACAGCTTAATCTTGTTTAGGGCTATCTTGCATATATTTTTTTTGAATGATGGAAGAAAATTTGCTATTAATTTTATGGTTTTATGACTTAATTTTTTACATTACGAATAAGTTTTCAGCAGGACTGACTTGCCAACAAAAGCTTCTCAACATTCACTCATCTCCAAGACATTCAGTTAAAGGGACTTCTTGTTATTCAAAACACATGGTCACCCTATTTTCGAATATATGCAACATTATATAAGTGTCTATTGTTTGTTAAAAACGCAGTTGTCATTAATTGTGATATAATAAACACAACTAATGGATTGTTTCAGTGGTACTAAAAGTTATGGCAGCTATTTTCCGATATGAGCGAGTCAGTACTGTAAAGTCAGATTACAGGCAAAATTGACTAATAAAATATTTTCACAAAAATAATATTTGTGATTTATGAAAGTTAATCGAAAGTTAAAAACAACTTCCCTCTGGAAAGAAACTCTGCTTCTCAGAAAAAAGTTTGACTCGTACTGCCAAATAATTAAATTGAATTTGTTCTCTTCACCTCAATGATGAAGAGATTCAATTACACTACTCGACACGAAAAATGCACCTAAAAATAAAAGTGTTTTCTAGGCCAACTTTGGCCCGCTGAACACGAAACAGAAAATAAAAAAATTTTTTTAAGAAGCCTTTTCGAAAAATCTTCGAAAAACTTTCAGGACCAAAATATGTAAAAAAATATGTATGGAAAACATACATGTTTTGGATCTCAGTCTGTAGATTTTTGCATCTAAATTTTATTCTATTTCAAAGTTCTGAAAATTCTTTCGAAGTTCAAAATAGAAAATTTAGTTAAAATGATACAATTTTCCTCTTTCATTTGATACCCATCTCTTCATCATTGCACAACCGCAAATATTTAAAATAATATTTAAAATAATAATAATTGAAATGTGTATGTCCTTAAAATTTTAAAGTCCTTTAAAAAGGTTTTTGGGTCAGAAAATGAAAAACTGACTATGCCAGGATACTATAAATTACCTCTAGTTTCACGTCTATATCAACATTTGGATGAGTCTCGGCAAAAAAAAAAATTGTTTCGCACGGTGTAATAAATGTAAAGTTGGTGTTTTCACTCAGTGCATCATAACTTTGTCATTTTTCTTTTAATTCTATTGATGTGAGGCTTAATATTTGCTCAAATAATATATATTTCATCTTAGATTTTGAAACCAGAGGAGATAATTTATTTTATCTATAAAAAAAATATTCAAAAATTTATGATTTTTTTAAATTGGTCGAAAAATTCACTCCTTTACAACTTTCACCGTCAGTAACTTCCCCAAATCTTATCTGATTTGGACAATCTGTACATCGGATAAGGTATTATCTGAAAGGATAAGGTATTATCTTCTGACCGATGAACAGTTTGTATTAGTCGGATGATTCGTTTACGAGATATATGCTCATAACTGAAACAACAGGGGAAAAACCGGGTTTTCGAAGATTTTTCAAAAACGCTTCTTAAAAAAATTTTTTGATTTTCAGTTTGGTATTCCGTGGCCCAAAGTTAGTCTAGAAAATTTTTTTGTTTGATTGACCCATTTTTTGTCGAGTAGTGTTAGCAGTCTCGGCTTCCGTGTGATAGTGCAGCCTGTTGTGGAGATTTGATTCAATGCGCAATGTGATTAGTTTTTAATTTTCAGAAATGAATTGATTCTTAATGAGTCTTCAAAGCCGTCGAAACCGATTCAAACTGCTTAATTAAGAAGAAGAATTAGCTCCCTAAAAAGAGAGATTCATGGATCTATTAGTCTCAGCAATAGAGGGATTCACTGAGCCGTCTAGTTTTCTGTGCAGTGGCCAATCGATTCAATGCGCAATCTGAATTGTTTATACTTCTTAAAAATGTATGGATTTTCAATGAATTTTCTAGTGAAATTCCCATCGCCACCCTCAACCTGTACTATCTACTGTAATCTACAGACATGTCGAACTGACGCCGAATACCGAATAGCGACTGTCACGTCAAGTGAAAAAGCCGCTTACTGACTCGGGTGCACTGAGATTTAAGCCATCAAATTTGCGCACATTTTCTTATTTAATTAAAATATTTTTGTACAACTTATTAAACTTATGCCAAGTCAGCTGAAAAAACTGTGCGCTCGCATAAATGAACTTAATCATGGCGGTAAAATATATTTTTATTTATATTACGAAATGCCGGCAAAAAACAAAAAAAGCAGAAAACTTTGACATAAATATTGTTTTTGACAGCATGCCACAAAAAATATGTGCAAAATGACATGAGAAAGGGAGAGGAAAAAAGTGAGTCAGTAAGCAACGAAACAATATGGCGAACGTAGGCCACAAAGTCGGCTGGCAGGCGACTTGACCACAAACACCCGACCAGAGGCAGCGTTCAGTTACAGCTGTGGATTGAACATAATGCGCACTAATGAAATGCCAGCTTTGGTCATAACTCAAACCGAGCGCAGACAAAAACCACTCAGAGTGTTGCAGTTCATAGGAAATGACTTATTTATGCGCTACATCGCAGAACAATCAAAGGAATCTTTAGTTTACAGTGAGAGCGAAGTAAAAAGATCTACTCATTATATATAGGAAACAGTATTTTTGAAGGAAAAATGGGTGAATAGTTGGCTCGCAATGGGTTAAGGGGCGCAGCTGAACCGAAAATCGGAGTAATTCAAATTCGAGCCACGATCCAAGTCCATCTCGAGTCGTCCTTCTGGACATTACAAGCGCCTGGGCAAAGTTTATATACCCAAGCGCCTCTGTGTAGGGTATAACAACCCATAACAACAACAACAAAAGCCAGAAACAAAAGACAGAAGCAAGGAGCAGCAACAGCAGAACCGGTGGCGACGGCGCACAGTGTCGCGATCCCATATAAGCCGTGGCCAAAAATACTTAGCGTTGTCCTATTTCGATGAAACTTGGTGAGATTGTTTTCGTGGTGGAAATTAAGAAATTTACAAAAATCATTAAAATTGGACCACTGCCACGCCCACCTCCCATACGAAAAGAACTGTAATATTGAAATAACTTTCTTAATATTAGTGATAGAATTATGAAATTTTGTATTTGAGCTTTGTATTGTATAAAAGCTCACACTAAAAATGGGCGGTCTGCCACGCCCACTTTCAAAAATATTCGTATTTTACTACAACTAAAACTGTATTTTTAGAAGGCTGTTTGCGATACTCGTTCCACGATGTAATTTTATCTGGTAAGCTTTATAAAACCTTAAAGTGGGCGTGGCAGCTGGAGCATATATATAAAGTGGCCAAAACTTTTCCTTTATGAATTCATGTTTAATTTTTTCAGCTTGTGATACCATATTTTGGTATAAATGTTTAGATTTTTAAAGTGGGCATGGCATTCTGCCTACTTTTGATTATACGAACAATGTGCCAACCTTGTCCTTTATACAGAACATCATTTCAGCAGCTGCTTTGCCGCTACTTTCATTGAACGTTGGGAGCCATACTTCGAAAAAATCACCATTTTTGACTGTAGGTGCCACTGCAAAAAGTAAATGTTTAGGTGGGGACGCAAACTTTACTTTTGTTCATGATCAACGCCCGTCTTATCCTTAAGTAAATTTATAAGAAAATCAAGTTTTATTGACCGCTTTCTGGATTCAGCTTTACGCCACACTTCGAAGAAATCACGTATTTTTAGTGGAGGCGTCACTAGAAAAATGCGAATAACAACCAAATAGGCACTTAAAGGCAAAAAATTACTCCGGATTATGTTAATACACACTTTTTTGAGTAATTTAGTGTTGGAACTAAAAAAAGTGTTTTTTGACGTTTTTTAAACTTTTTTCCACCAAACTTTCGGTTCTTTGTTAGAGCAAACCGAAAAACGTAATTTTTCAATGTAACGGGATTTCACAGTTATTTCAAAGCACAAACCAAAAAATAGTACTGCCATACAGGAAAAATTCCAAATTTTTATTTAATATATAACATGACTATATTAGTACATAAATTATATTTTTATTTGATTTTTCATTCAGCACAAAGAATTACCCACAAACTTGGAACGAATGCGTATTTTATAACATAAACTTTGAAGCCACATAAAAATGGAACGGAGTAGGATATTGAAGATCGGAAAACGGATTTTTCTTAGTTGAGATATTATCTGTCGATTCTCATATTAATTTTAGTCATTTTATAACATTGATTTTTACCATTTTTGGCCACACTCGCGACACTGTGCGGCGTTGACTGCAAGGCAGCAAATCACACTCAGTGTCGATGTGGCAGCGAAATCTATTTGGTACAAGCACAACAACAACTACAACAACAAACAGCGTATGTAGTTGTTTAGTAGGTTGTTGTATTTGCTTAACATGGCCAAGTTAACGAGAAAAAATTATGTATGACGAACATTTATGAGATTTATGCGACTTTATTGTATATGCGAGCGAGAAGCTGTTGTTGTTGTTGTTGTAATTTTTGTTGTTTTCTGCATATGGCAAAGCATTGACGGTGGCGTTGTTGACAAAAGGTGAGCGCTTGAAGTCGGCTGCACTGAAGTGTTGCAGGTCCTGCCGTGTCTACAGGCCGCACTCGCCGCCATGCCCACAAGCTAACGGCAGCTGTCTGCTGCCTGTTTGTGGCAGCCCAAATAAAAGTGACAGGCGCATAAAATTGATAAGGAAAGTCCTTTCTAATGTGCTGCAGGCGACAGCGCTGGTTGATTGAGGAAGGGGGCCATGCCACTTGGGGCGCCGACGCCGACGCCGGCCAAAGTGGATTATGATAAGAAAAACTTAACTTTTGCTAATATTTCACTCAATGCCGAACCAACGCTTGACCGTCTTATGTGAGCAACTGTCAAGAAAACGACAACAACAAGAAAATAACAACAACCAACAACAGCATAAAAATGAATAGAAATGCGGTTAGTAGAATGACAGCGCTGCGTGCTTTGACGCGGCTGCTAATGTCAGTGCGGAAATTTGCTTGTATTGGGCCAAGATAAATGGATTTTTGCAGCTTACAGCAACAAACAACAGTAACGACAGACAATTCAAACGATTGATGGCACTTTGAAGGACTTGAAGTGTAACGCACACTTTTCGCCAGCCGATAGACGTCAATGCCGGCCGGCAGTTGCGACGACTGCGGTGGAGGCGCCAAAGCCGCAAAATTAATAGATGAAAAATATTCGGCTAAAAGTTTTGGCATGCGCGCACAATTTTTTCACCCTGCAATTCCCCGTCGGCGGTTTCGAATGACGCCTGTTCCCAATGATGCCGTCTTTGACCAATTGGGCGTCGTTTTGGTGCTGCCCTGTGAATTTTTAGACGTTGGCGCAGGTTTGATTGATTAAATGATAAGAAATTTGGTCGCAAAGCCGTTAAACATTGCAACAACAGCAATTTTTCGACAAACTTTCTGCCGTCAGCTTTTATGATGACCTTCAAAAAATGCGTTAAATGTGGCAGGATCATAAAAATGTGGCCATAAAAAAATTAGCACATTTCTATGTTAAGCAATTAAAAGGAGAAAAAATGTTGGAGAGTCTATTCTGGGTGACTTATGGGAATTTTTGCCAACTAATTTTTAGATTTTCTTGTTAAGAACAAAAAAAATCGATGGTACTAAAGTGAAATTTAACAAAAAATTAACTATAAAATTTAGTTTGTATGGCTAAAAATGGGTTAAGATAAGGTAAAAATTTAAAAAATTTAAAATTTTTCTACTGTAATTTTTTTTAAATGCTGACAAACTTATATGAACTCATATAAAGTCTTAAGCAATTTTTAATCTCTTCAGCGATTGATTTAAAAAAACAGAAAAATATCTGTGGAATTATTTCTGATTTGGAGTATTTTTATTACAAGTGAAGCTTTAGATGCAATTAATCATGTTTCACTACAATAATCTGAACACGTTTGGAGAAAATATCTTCAAGTAGAATCTTTGGACAGACATAAATGTGTAAAAAGAGTGTTTAGAGACAGAAAGTAAGAGTGAGAAAAACCAAATTATGCAGACAGGTAGAGGCAAAAAAGTAGGGGGAGAAGGGTGGCAAATGTTTGTTGAAAAACGAAATTCAGCCAAATGCAAATGTCAGTACAGTTGACAGCGTTGCCAGCCATAAACTAGATAAGCCAAGCAACCAACCAACCAACTCGGCAATCGATTGCATACAGCAAGCAGGCAAGTAAATCCCACTTAAAATCCCGCAAAATGTAATGATGATTAATTGCGCCTCATGCCAAAACCAAAAACAAAAAATAGCAAACAACTAAGGCAACAAACGCCATGGCGGAAATAGCAATAAACTTTAGACAGCTGCACAAATGCTGGCGGTATTCACCAACTGTGGTAGATGCCAAGTGAAAAAAGTGAATTTTTAAAAAATTTTTTTTATTTTTTATTTCAAAAATAGCCTAGAATTAATTAACAATTCATACAGACTAACCAAAATTAAATACTTATATATGCTATATGCTTATATGCTAATTTATAACAAAAAATATTATTAGGTATATGGTTACCTTAGGATAGGTTAGGGTAGCAGACTCTGTATGAGACTCACTTAGGCCTATAAGTCCTATTGTCATATCACAATTTCACCCTTTTGAAATGTGTAGACAACACTGTTTTTTCAACAGATATTATAACACACACTTCACACGGATAAGCTTAACTATAGATATGATTTTGTTAGCTTGTTTTACGTTTTAAATGTTCTTCATTCAGTCCTAAAGGATCACTGTACCAGCCAAAAGTAACCAAAGCTAAGTTTATTGTTCTCATAGTTATTTCAGTATTAAAATTTTTTCAATTTCCTCATCTGTATTGCTTTTCTCCAGAGCCATTTCCCACATATTGTGAACACCGCCAGCGTGTACATCAAGCAGACTTTCTTCCCTTCCACTGCATCCACACAGTAACTGCCAGTTGTCGCTTACACACAGACTCGAGTACATTTGGCCGCGTTTTTTTGGGGGTTGGGCAGCTTAAGTTTGTCTACTTTCCCGGCGCTGCCATTAACACCCGAAAAAGCCAAACTCATTAATACGCTTTTTCTTTGTTTTTTTGCCCAAACAGTTTTCCATTCCTCATCTTTGAAGAATGAGCACGAAATCGCAGCATGGGAAGCAGTTGTAAAGGGGTTGGGGGGCACAATTCGTGGCGTTGCGCACAAATAGCACCGCCAAAGTTGTTTATTTAAATGTAATTACTATTTTTAACAATTTCCCCTCCCCTTCGACACGCTCACCGCTTGCAATACGCTCGCGCAACTTTAAATCTTAACCCCCTCTGTCGGCTGTGTGCTTCTTCTTTGTGGCCGTTGCCCAGACATTCAAAGAATTCGCGTGCAACAGCCAGTTCCGCTCGTATAATTGTATGAAAATTAACAACAACAAAAAACAGCAACACTAAAAACCAACAGCAACAACAAATGAGTGGCAAACGACTTGAAAAGACTTTCTAATTGAATTGCCAGACTTGTTGGGTTTTTGTTTCGACATTGCCGCACAAAAGGTCATAAAAAACTGAGTAAATGTAACGAAAATACGAGAGAATACCAAAATACAAGATGGCGCAAATATACCGCAAAGGGGCATTACAAATTACCAAAAAAAAATTTGCTAAAGAAAAGAGCACTGGTGATTGTACAGATTTGATGGACAGCCACACTGAATGATGAATGGCTGGTTGTGACTTCATGCACATGAAGCAGCCAACTCTTAGTTTTTGCTTTGGAAAAAATTTCACATTTTTATAAAACATTTTCAATCTTTTTAGGACTCAGCTTTAATGTTTATATGTTGCTAAAAAATTGTGTTCACTATTAAAGGAAGAAAAATAGTGTGATATAAAATTTTCTCACTTAACCTGACGTTTTTTAATGGTATGGGTCCAAAATTGCATGCAGAACCGCCTCAAAATGAAATATTGTGTGCAATACTGACTGCCTGTATGTTTGAAATTCTTAAAACACAGTTTTCGTAGCATTTTTGGTATCAAAAAATTATTCTCAAGTACCAGATCTTTTTAAAAAGGTTGTAGTAACCGTTTAGAACTAAGTTTGTTTGTATTTTGAAATTTTCGGAGTCTTTCGGAGTTTTTCGGAGTAACTAAAATGTGCCTAATTTACTAAAAAATAATTTATATATGCAAAGTAATCTTTTTTGACATTATTATACAAGATTTGCAACTTTCGGAGTAGGCTTTTTAGTTTTTATTGCTGCAATAATAATTTTTTTTGTAAAGAAAATATTTTTAAATATTTTCAGTGAGAGTTATAAGTATAGTTTAATGATTATAAAAGATATACAAATGTTTCCGAATTTTTTATTTTCAGGTTTTCATTTATGTACGAGATCTAAAAACATGGTGACGGTCACGGGCTACGTATATTCTATTTTCGATTGTTTTTGTTATGTTGGTTCACTTGCCCTCAACACATGTAAACTTTACAAGACATGTTGCATATTTTAGTTTTTTTTAACAAATATAAGAGTTAGACGTGTTTTGGTGCGCTTGGCAGTTTTTTGCTATCGAAATCATCGATTATTTGTTTACACATTTTTGTTGTTCTTGATCGTGATTCTGGCCAAAAATAACACCATAGTCATGCCTCAGTCACCGTATTCATCGGACTTGAGCCCGTGGGACTTTTTCCTGTTCCCAAAACTGACAAAATCCATAAAAGGTGGAAGATTTGCCACAATTGAGGAAATAAAGACCACTTCTAAAAAAAGCGCATATCAAAACTGCATTGAGGATTGAGAAAAGCTTTGGTACAAGTGATCCGAAATTCTACTGAAAATAATAATCAATGATGTGATCATTTGAGCTTAGCAAAAATTTTGGTTTTCATATGCAAACCATTTGTGAAACTTAAGTGCATTTCGGAGTAAATAAATCTTTGTAAGTTTGATGATCGCATATAATTTTCGGAGTACAATGAATAACATATGCATATGTGATCATTAGATTTTATGATCATTAGAGTTTCGGAGTTGACTAAATTTAGCTGCAAGTTTTACAAATGGTTTTTACGTAAAAACTAACATTTTTCCAATTTTTTTGATATGGTTAAAAACTTTCGGAGTAAGACCATTTTTTATTTAATATATAAGTAAACAAACTGTGAAAAATGATTTAGTAAATGGCTGCTGGTTGAAAAATTATTGCTAAACCATTGAAAATTGAATATTTTTCTAATAAAAACCTGTTCGGAAACTTGTTGTAAATTATGGTAAAATTTAGAACTGAACTTATTAAAATTAAATTAAAATTAAATAAATTAATTAAATAAATTTTAATCATTAGACTTTCGGAGTAAACCATATTTCACTCATTATTTCATAAATTTTTTTATTATATGCAAAAATCAAAAGTTTTGCAAATTTTTAGCAAATGGCTGCTGGTCAAAAACTTAATGCTAAATCATTGAAAATTGAATATTTTACTAGTAAAAAGCTGTTCGGAAACTTGTTGTAAATTATGGTAAAATTTAGATCTAAACATATTAAAATTAAATAAATTAAGTTAAAATTAAATAAATTTTAATCATTTGACTTTCGGAGTAAATCATATTTCACTCATTATTTCATAAATTTTTCTTTTGCATGCAAAAATTTGGTTTGGCAAATTTTCAATATGATTTACAACTTTCGGAGTTGTAGCATTTTTTGCTTTATCAATGATTTAAAAAATTTATTTAATTTTTTCAATAAATGTTTAGACCTTTGAATTAAACTAAGGTACGAATCTTCTTATAAGTTTTCGCGCTTTCGAAGCAAAATATGAGCACAAAGTTATTGCATGTTTGGGCTCAAATTTTCAGGTATTGAAGCTGATATTCCATAAATTTTTGCTTGGCAATTGTTTCACAATATTCCCACTTTTTTCCCCCTAAACTTCGACTTGGAATTATATATTTCATTACTTTTGCTACAAACATTTCAGTAGTTTTTTTTCACATTTTACTAGTTCTTTGCATAGTTTACGAGTGTTCCCGCTGTTATTGCCGCTTCGGCCCATTTAAACTCAATTGTTGCGTTTTACTGCAAAGTGAGAAAAGTGAAAAAAACACCAACCAACAATAACAAAAAAAACCTTAAACGAAAGAAAGAACGTCGGAAAGAAGAAAGGAGCAACACTAATGTGATTTGTAACGCTTGTCCGGTTGGCAGCTGGCGGCAACGCTTCAACCGCCCAGCGCTTCCAAATTTATTATTAAACGCGCCGTCCGGGCCGAGGCGCACTGGGTACTTAGGGGGCTGTGTGCCTTAACTACTTTCATAATTAGGTGTGCTTTGTGCTTTTTTGTGTGTTAAGTACGAACGCGCAGCCAAAGCCAGAGCCAGAGCCACAGTCGCAGCTTCCCTGCGTCGCACTATTTCTGCGGTTGCGGACTAGTAAAGTTTTGTAGAAATAGGCGAACCACCGACGGCGCAGCGACGGGACGCGACGCGACTCGACTCGGACAACTTTAACTCGTTTAGCCGCATTTAAGTCATTAATATTAATTTTAATAACATTTTTCGATTACTGTTATTTCTCTTGACATTACTGGCTGCCGCTGTTGCTGCCGGCCGAATCGAGCGAACTTCAAGTGCCATCGCGGCTGAAATGTTTCGCCGTAAATCGTAATTAACGTTTCGTACGTAGCCAACGTGCTAAGCCGCGGCCCATATTAAAAACGCATTATTTCGGTGTGTCTGTGCTTGTGTGTGTATGTGTGTGTGTGTGTGTACTCAGCGGTTTGGTGTGGTGGGCGGCTGCCATCGACACAACAGCAACGCTCAGTTTGATTTAAAGCTGAAAGAGTAGTTTTGTTAACTTATTGTTGGTATTCTTGTTGCTCTTGTTTTTATTATTGTTGTTGTTGGTGGTTATGGAGTTTTTGTTGTTTGGCAATTAGCGCAAAATGGTATTTTAATTGACAGCTGTGGTCAAAAGCTGAATTT
Organism: Melieria picta; assembly: GCA_964056695.1. Lineage (NCBI taxonomy): Eukaryota > Metazoa > Arthropoda > Insecta > Diptera > Ulidiidae > Melieria > Melieria picta. Next base: position 49,018,716 of record OZ057399.1, read on the forward strand.
TTCGTTCGGTTGCGCCGCGTACATTGTTGCTTCACTGTTTTTGTTGTTATTGTTGCTGTTGTTGTTGGCCTTAAATGATCTCTTATTGCCATTTTGACAACTCAATTTGTACGTTTTTAATTTTGTTGGCTTGTAATTGCTGCGTTTCATTCAAATACATAAAACATTTTTAAGTGCTCGTTAGTAGCAAATTTTGTGGGAATTTTCATGCGCTTGTGAGATGGTGCAGCTGAGGTAATGTTTTTGTATTTTTTTTTCAACAATAGTTTAACAGTTTTCGGCTAACTCGTCTGAGTAGTGTTTGGCTGATAAATCAGTAAACGGTTCAAATGTTTAATTTTGTAAAAATTTTTTCAAATTGTTTGAGCATTGGCCGAATATGGCCTCTAGGCAATCGATGTTTAGGCTGTGCTAAGCGAATGGAAAAGCTCGACATATCAGACTCTGAGCAGCCAGTGGGAAGTTTGATGAGTGGGTCGATTCGTTTTTGGGTTTCTTTTGTGCAATCTTGCACGCTTTTGCTCGAAACATGTTCGAGTGTTTTGGCACTGTGGAGCTAACAACAAAGATCGATGGATTTTTGGTAGGTTTTAACTTTTTTTGCAACAATTTCATAAACTAAATTGCTACTTTTATTCAAAAATGTCCTAAAGTAGCAAATTAAATGTAATAGAAAGTTTAGCTCTGAATCGCAAACTATAAAACTTTTGAGTACCTGCTCAAAAAGCATTCAGGGAAATGAGGCAGCAACTTATGTCACCAAAAATTGAGTTCACCTGTCAAATGAGCAAACAAACAAAGGTCTGATGTCTTTGCAGGCGATCAACGAGGATTTAGATGACAATCTGGTAGAAAGACAAATGGCGAGGCAAAACACTTTACATAGAATAATACTCAGAAAAATCAATGAAAGATTTGTTCTTTTTCTCAAGATTTGTTCTCTTAGTCCTGCGGAAGGACTGCAGAGGCATCACAGGAACAGGTTGAGCATCACCGATATGGACGAATGCACGAAATTCAAAGAAAATGGAGTCAGAGAAACCTTGAAGCTCATTCTTGGCTTCTGTCCTACAATCTTAAGACTGCACCTCACTCACTGAAGGGCCTCGTGTTTCTCCAGGTTAGATGGGGTCCCCATTAAATTGTTGCTGAGCTTTGCTGGGACACTCACATTCTCATTGAACATTTTGCCATTGACCCGCAACAAGAAAAAACCCTAACTGGTACCGCTATGGACCTAACTGGGTCTATGACAACTTGATCTGCGAGCTTTCCTAATCTAAGTAACTTGCATAGACTAAAAATAAACATAAACGGATTCTAGATGTAGATGACTAAGGCCCAACTTCACAATGGTTGGTTAACCAAATGTTAACTTTAATCAAAAATTTGATTAAATATTTTTGTCTTCCACAGTGGCTGGTTATTTGAACAGCTGATTTAGAAATTATGTGTGGCAACACTGCCTCAAAAATTGGGAACACTGGTTGCATAGCATTGGCAGCTTTTTTCTGACGTTGTTGAAATGAAAACAAAACAGATTATTTATTTATTTATTACTAATTTAAACCTTAATTTCGTTAAAAAATAGCACTAGCATCTGAGGCTATCGGCTGGAAAACAGATTAAAAAAAATTATTTTTCGTTCGAATTTTTGTAAAAAATAAAAAAGCCCAATTTTTTCAACCTAAAAAAATTGCCAAACTGTAAACTTTAATCAAGAACCGATGGTTAACCATTGATGAGAAAGTTTTGTCTTTCACAGCTGATTTAGAATTTATATATGGCAGCACTGCCTCAAATTGGTAACACTGGTTGTATAGCATTGGCAGCATTTTTCTGACGTTTTTGAAATAAAAACAAAACAGATAAGAAAACGATTTATCGTTTCAATGTTTGTGAAAAATAAAAGAGCCTCGAATTTTTCAACTCAAGAAATTGAAAGAAAAGAAAAGGTTTTAATTTTAAAATGTCTCAATTCAAACGTTGCCACATTTCACAAATAGCGAGCGTTGTCAAATCAGCTGATTTATTTCTTGGTTAACCGCTAGTTAACCATGCAACATTGGCTGGTTTACCACAGACTGAGAAATCGAAAAAAGGTAGTTAACCATTGGTAAACGGTTAACCAACCACTGTGAACTCGGGCCTAAATGTTTCACTACTAGGATTAGTTTAGTTGTAGTAGTAGTTAGGTAATTAGTAGTTAGTTAATTAGTAGTTAGCTAGTTAGTTAGTTAGTTAGCTAGTTAGTTAGTTAGTAGTTAGTTAGTAGGTTTATTAATTAGTTATTTAGTTAGTTAGTTAGTTGGCTAGTTAGTTAGTAGTTAGTTAGTTAGTCTATTAATTAGTTATTTAGTTAGTTAGTTAGTTGGCTAGTTAGTTAGTTAGTAGTTAGTTAGTTAGTCTATTAACTAGTTATTTAGTTAGTTAGTTAGTTTATTAATATAATTAGTTATTTAGTTAGTTACTAAGTTAGTTAGTTAGTAGTTAGTTAGTAGGTTTATTAATTAGTTATTTAGTTAGTTAGTTAGTTGGCTAGTTAGTTAGTAGTTAGTTAGTTAGTCTATTAATTAGTTATTTAGTTAGTTAGTTAGTTGGCTAGTTAGTTAGTTAGTAGTTATTTAGTTAGTCTATTAACTAGTTATTTAGTTAGTTAGTTAGTTTATTAATATAATTAGTTATTTAGTTAGTTACTAAGTTAGTTAGTTAGTAGTTAGTTAGTAAGTGTATTAATTAGTTATTTAGTTAGTTAGTTAGTTGGCTAGTTAGTTAGTTAGTAGTTAGTTAGTCTATTAACTAGTTATTTAGTTGGCTAGTTAGTTAGTTGGCTAGTTAGTTAGTTAGTAGTTAGTTAGTTAGTCTATTAACTAGTTATTTAGTTAGTTAGTTTATTAATTAGTTATTTAGTTAGTTAGTAAGTTAGTAAGTTAGTAGTTAGTTAGTTAGTTTATTAATTAGTTATTTAGTTAGTTAGTAAGTAAGTTAGTTAGTAGTTAGTTAGTATGTTTATTAATTAGTTATTTAGTTGGTTAGTTGGCTAGTTAGTTAGTTAGTTGGTTAGTTAGTCTATTAATTAGTTATTTAGTTTGTTAGTCAGTTTATTAATTAGTTATTTAGTCAGTTAGTTAGTCAGCAAGTCAGTTAGTCACTTAGTTAGTTAGTTAGTAGTTAGTTAGTTAGTTAGTTAGTTAGTTAGTTAGTTAGTTAGTTAGTTAGTTAGTTAGTCAATTAGTGAGTTAGTATTTAGTCAGTTAATTAGTCACTAAGTCAGTTAGTCAATTAGTCACTTAGTTAGTTAGTTAGTCAGTAGTTAGTTAGTTAGTCAGTAGTTAGTTAGTCAGTTACTCAGTTAGTTAGTCAATTAATTAGTTAATTAGTTAGTTAGTAGTTAGTTAGTTAGTTAGTAGTTAGTTAGTTAGTTAGTTAGAAGTTAGTTAGTTAGTTAGTTTATTAATTAGTTATTTAGTTAGTTAGTTAGTAGTGAACTAGTTAGTTAGTTAGTAGTTAGTAGTTAGATAGTTAGTCAATTAGTGAGTTAGTTAGTAGTTAGTTAGTACTAGTTATTCTAATATATTTATATATACTATACTTTACATGTATATACATACACATATCTCGAAAGCAATTAAGTGATTAAGAAAATCGAAAGCAATTTCATTTCATTGATTTTGCAAACAAATTAAAGTTTTTATTTATTTTTCCTTGAGGTAAAATTTATACAACAGATAATAGATTTCACTCAAATTACGTCCGAGCAATAATTCCCATAAGATTGCAGCCGACAAAGACAAGTCAACGATTTATTATCGTTTGCTTCAGTTGCAGGCAAAATGCTGCAAAAGTTTTAGCAGCAATTTTACTAAATATTCTTATTATGGTGTATTTTATTTTGGTCGAATTTGAATGCGTCCCCAAATTGTCTCACTATATTTGTAATTTATTAAATTTATAACTTATTGTTGGGCACAATTTATGCTCATGTGAATAACTGGCGGGAATAAGTGGTAATATTTATTGACAGACGGCAATTGCTTTTCGGCTGTCTGCCCCCCTTCGAGGTCGAACTATTGCTGCATGACGCAGCTGAGGCAAAAGATAGAGCAATTCATGCAAAAAGCAGCTTAATTTTACAAATTTATTTGCACGCACGCAAATGAATATAAATACACAAATACATACACATACAATACACATACACACATATGTATTCATTGCGAAAATGTGTAAAAGCGCCAGAAATGTTGTCATTCGACAGGCTTAGACGTCCAGGAAGCTTCTACATTTATATATGTTTTCACATATTTTTATGTTTGTATGTATGTGTGTCGTGGTGTGCGTGCGCAGTGAAATGGCTGCTCGGCGCTGATTTTGAGGAAATTTGTTTGTGCGTCTTGGATGCGTTTAAGAAAAGTAAATTACATATTAATTTTATATCAATTTCCTGCACACTATTACACCAAAAACAACAAACACAATAACAAGAAGAAGAAGAAGCAGCAGCAGCAGCACGCACTCAACAACAAATAACGGCCATATGAATGTGTTTATTGACAATGAAAGTCGCTTAAGTTAATTCCAAGGCAATGGAAATGTGAGGCAGAGGAGGCGGAGGCGCAGGGGACCGAAGGCAATCGAGGGGAGTAACCCGCCGCAGCTCGAGGATGTGACACATGTGGCTGTTTGCTGTTGGAATGGGTTTTTTGTGTCTCGATTTGGTATTTTTTCGTTCGCTCTTTGTTTGTTGTTGTTTTTGGGGCAGTTTTCTATTTCGGTATTCCCCCCAATTTATTGAATTGTGAATTATTAAAGCGCACAAATTGAAAACGTAAGACGGCCGAAAGCAAATGATAATAAGCGTACATGTTGGTTGGGGGAGGGGGAGAGGGGCGACGCAAGCGTTGGCGTCGCGGAAAATGGGTGGTGGGAGGCGCAGCAGAAGGACTCCGAAAGGTACGCAGCACACTGTCGGTAGGGCGTCAAGGCAATGAAATTGCTTTTTGGGGGGCTCGCGCTGGATTGAACATTGTGCAAGTGGCATTCAATATTTCTGTGGCGCGGCATTTTCAATACAACAACCATAATAAGAGAGCAACAAAAACGAAATGAAAGTAAATGCCAAACAAGCGCGTCTGTTCGTCCGTTCGTGCGCGTGTTCACATAATTGTCTGTCCTCTCGTTCACATAAGCGCAATCGCACACAAACACAAAGCGCGCGTACCAGTGTGTGCGCGTACGGGTACACATACGCACACGCACACACACACACATAGCGAATAAATTGAACACATGTACACGCAACACTGTGTGGCAAAAAGTGACTTTAGGATTCACAGGTGGGAACCAATCGATATTGAAATTCAATTAAAAAAAGAAATCAAATATTAGTGCAACTGACCTCTCAATGCCTCACTAAATATACTCATATATATATATTTGATTAGATTAAAGTGACTGACAGGATACAGGTCAATGCCAAAAGAGGCACTTGGACTACCTTAAAAGGGTTAAGGTTTTCTATAATAAAACAATATTAGCATATAAAACAAATTTGATGCCAATTTCTAAATATTTATTGAATTGTTTAAATAAATTATTTTAATTTTTTCTTTTCTGTATCTGTATCTGTATCTTTTTAATTAAATTTAATAAATATTAAAAAAAAATCATTTAATAATAATAAAGTCTATCTATCTATATATCTATCTATTTATCTATTTATCTATTTATCTATTTATCTATTTATCTATTTATCTATTTATCTATTTATCTATTTATCTATTTATCTATTTGTCTATTTATCTATTTATCTATTTATCTATTTGTCTATTTATCTATTTATCTATTTATCTATTATCTATTTATCTATTTATCTATCTATCTATCTATCTATCTTTCTATCTATCTATCTATCTATCTATCTATCTATCTATCTATCTATCTATCTATCTATCTATCTATCTATCTATCCATCTATCTATCTATCTATCTATCTATCTATCTATCTATCTATCTATCTCTGTATCTGTATCTGTATCTGTATCTGCATCTGTATCTGTATCTGCATCTGTATCTGTATCTGTATCGGTGTCTGTATCTGTATCTGTATCGGTGTCTGTATCTGTATCTGTATCTGTATCTGTATCTGTATCTGTATCTGTATCTCTATCTGTATCTGTATCTGTATCTGTATCTGTATCTGTATCTGTATCTGTATCTGTATCTGTATCTGTATCTGTATCTGTATCTGTATCTGCATCTGTATCTGTATCGGTGTCTGTATCTGTATCCGTATCGGTGTCTGTATCTGTATCTGTATCTGTATCGGTGTCTGTATTTGTATCTGTATCTGTATCTGTATCTGTATCTGTATCTGTATCTGTATCTGTATCTGTATCTGTATCTGTATCTGTATCTGTATCTGTATCTGTATCTGTATCTGTATCTGTATCTGTATCTGTATCTGTATCTGTATCTGTATCTGTATCTGTATATGTATCTGTATCTGTATCTGTATATGTATCTGTATCTGTATCTGTATCTCCATCTATCTATTTTTAGAATTATTTAATTTATTTATTTTATTAATTATTTTCCAATAAATAATTTAATAATAATAAAATTATCTATCTATCAAACGTCTATTCACCTGTCCATTCATACTCCAACAACGTCTTGACATTCGTCTATTTGTCTATTGGTTTCTATTTCCTTTAACCCTACATCTATCCATCCCACCGTCCAACTATCCTCCTATTTCTTTCGTTTATCCAACTGTCCATCTGATTGTGCATCCATTCATCGATCCATCCGTTCGTTGATCGATCTGTTTGGCCATTCATTCATTCATGCGCTTTCTTCCGGGTATTCGCATATCCATCCGTCCTTAAGCATCTTTTATTCCAATCCAAAAGTCCGCTGTCCGTCCATCTCCTTGCATACCTATCTGTTTGTAAGTGCAACCATTAGTTCAACTATCCAATCGTTCATTCTTTGATTAATCCATGTGTCTTCTCTCCGAGCATCTACACGTCTGTGCATTCATTTATAATACAATGTGTATATAAGTTTTATTCAATTATGTTCTGTTCATTTCTCTGTACGTTCTTCCATCCGTTCACAATTTATTAAGTAATCTTTCTATTTGAATGTCTATATATTTCTCCATTCGTCTGTTTTCGCAGCAGTCTCCTACTCAGTCTTTTTGTCAACTGCCTGAAATTTCCTAAGAGCTGCACTGAAGCCTTGAAGCTTCCAAGCAGAGGCTTTTCATAAATGTTTGTTTTAATAATAACAACAATTTTCAAAGTATGTAGTATTTTTGGTACAGGGTGTCATAAGGCCCTTTAACTCATATTCTGGTACTAATTCCTAACCCTGCTTCTCTATCCAATCCCTTCTCTATCTAAAGAGCCGATATTAGCCTCTTTCAATATGCATGGATCTAAAGTGATTTTTCCACGTCTGGAAATGTTTTTTTCGATGCTACACAGTGTAATATATCGCATGCGAACGTGTAGCGCGAGGAAAACCTGCAAGTTACGGAGGGCGTTCGCCGTCAATTGAAACGACGCGCCGCGGCAGCAACATATGCGACTCGCATGCGTAAAGTTCGCCGCGCCAACGACGGCGGCGGTTAGCTGGGAAATTTCATCAAATATAGTAAATAAGTACAAATTCCACCTAAATAACTGCTATTCATTGATGGCAATATTTCTTCCATCTTCCATCCGCACCGCCTCAACCGATGCCATCAGCGCCGCAACCAGTCGGCCTGACTGCTTAACGAAGCTTTGGCGGCTCCCGTGCGTACTACACTCCTTCAATATGCCGAGTTTGTTTTGATGTTATTGGTATTGTTGTTGTTGTGAGTACATTTCTAGGCGGATTTTGTTGTGGTGGCTGGCACACTGCAGAGGAGATTGAACGCTGACTGGCGGCCAAGATCGTTGGCACTGGGCGAAAGTCACTTGGTTGGAATTTCACTTATTATTGTTATTGTTATTGTTGTTATTGTTATTGTTGTAATGCTCACGTTAGCGTGGCACTAAGGCTGGAAATCGATTTTTATTGTATTTCAATTTGTACGCCAAGTAGAAGTAATCCAATGCTGCCTGCTAAATCTAACACACACACACACACACACATACATAGCCACAGACGCGCACACGCAAGGCTGCCATCCTCGACATATTACACACACGTGCTCAACAGCCAATGCGGCGCAATAAAGCTGGGAAATTAAATAAATTTCCGCGTAAATGTAGTTTGTGGCGCAATTTTTCATGGGAAATTGTTGTCGAAGCGTATACAATTTTTTAGTACGAAATTTTAGCACTTTTTTACGTGGTTAAATAGAAAAAGGTTGGGGCGATTTAGTATATTGAACTCGAGGCATTGGAGCGTATTTTTTCAAGGGAATTTATAGAGTTAAACTCGAGCGGCCGCAAGGACTTTTAGCAAGCAAAAGTTTTTCGTGTCACTGCAATCTACAGTCTACACTTTTTTTATATCTCTTTCTCTTTCCATTTCCTTCCCTATTTCATTCTGCCTTATTATAGCAGATAATTGTTTTTCTTTGTTTTTTTTTTTGGCACATCATTGACAGCTAACTACAAAATGCTTTTCGTATGTTAATTTTTTTCCTCATTTCGCCACTTGCTTGTTGCTTGTCAGTCATACGTGTGTAACGCTTTGTTGTTTTAGTTATGTATGATTGTGCATTACTATTGTCGAAATGTCCTTTACAGAGCAGCAAATAAATTCATCGTGCACATTTTGGCACAAATGTCAAATATGTGACATTTAACAGAACGAATGTGTTAGAGTGCAATGTTGTTGAGCAGGAAATTGAGTTGAAAATCTTGTTAGCCGGATTCGCTGTTGTCGCTCTCACACTCGCTTCGCAACAAAATCGGATTTAAAAATGGAAATGGAATACATATACAGGGATATTATGTAAAGCAATAAGTGGCGGGAGGTGTGGGGAGAGCGATAAGAACATGAAGGTAAAGATAAAGAAGAATAAGTGAACGAGAAGCTTTAGAACGTTGCAAATGGATCAATTCTAAAACGAGTTTGATGTGCTCGGTGGCAGTCAAAGCTCGAGGCTTATGCGACAAATTTCAGAAAAATATTGTCTTTAAGTTGCATTCATACAAATATTTCCACATGTTCATTATAATTTTGAATATCGATCGATTTGTATGAAAGAAATTCAATTTAAACAGATCACATGTGGTTGATAATTTTCGTAAATATTTTAATATAAAAGTTTAGGGGCGCCACTCTGGCGATTTGCCTCGGGCGGTCCGCCACCGGATGTGCTTATTATATAGAATAAGGAATGGTTGATTTTGTTGAACTTTAAGAAAGCATAAATTTAATCCTCTCGTTTTCTGTAGACACTTATAATTAAAAACATTATTTTACAAATTTTATTTGATACTTTTTCTGATTCAATAATAAAAACAAAATTGATGATTTTTAGTTGTAAATGTGAGGTTTGAAGAAAAATTTACAAAACAATTTGTAGGACCTCTAGGCTTGTTTCATTTATAACTTTTGGTATGCTGCCTCTGATTTACTGTCTGGTGATTCAAAAAAGTCATAAAACTGTGTTAACGCAAAAGTCAATAACTTAAAACTGATAGGAGGTATAAGGATATGAATTGAGTGCAAAGCACTCAGCCAAACTCAATTCAACCCGTGCTCCGTAAATATGACTCGTTTTTTCATCTGTCCGTCTATCATTTGTTCGCTCATTCATTCATCCGTTCGCATTTTAAATAGTCCAATCGTTTCTATGTCTATTGACTTCTTCCTCCCTGGTCTGTCTATCAGTTTATTTATCTGTTCATCCGACCATTTATTCATCTGTCAGAGCGTTCATCGGATAATGTATCCTTCCATTGCCCGATCGTTTGTTCATTCATTCGTTCAATTATTCATCCATTTGTTGTACTATATCCATCCTTCATATATTAATACATCCGTAAGTTTATCTATCTGGCCGTCTATCAGTCCATCCATCCATTCATACTTCTGTCGCACCATTTGTCCATCTGGCATTTGGTATTTCTTTCCTTTGTTCATTCATTAATCGATTCGATCGTTCACCATTCCTTCTATTTCTCCATCTATTCATCTCTGTATCTATCATAATGTCCATCAGTTAGTATATTCGTCCATTGCCCATCCATTTGTTCAATCATCCATCCATTTGTCGTTTCCCATTCATATTTGCATCCGTATTCATTCCATTCATCCATCTGTTAGTACATCCCTCCGGCCATTTATTAATCCGTCGAAAGGTCCATATATCTATGAATCCATATTCCTTTCGCACCATTCCTCCATATGACATTTGGTTTATATTTTCTTTGTCCATTCATTAGTCCATTCGATCGTTCATCTTCCTTTCTACTTCTCCATCTATTCATCTACGCATCTACCAGAATGTCTATCAATTAGTGTAATCGCCCATTGTCCATCCATTCGTTTAATCATCAATTCATCATTCCCAATCATCTTTGCAACCGCATATTCATCCATGTGTAAGCATATCTGTCTAGCCGTCTATTCGTCCATCCAGACGTCCATATATCTATGAATCCATATTCCTGTCGCACCATTCCTCCATATGACATTTAGTTTTTCTTTCCTTTGTTCACCTATTCTTCCATCAGATAGATTTCTATCAGATCACTTTCATCACTTTTCTTCTATTCCTCCATCTATTCATCTCCATGCATCAATTAATGTATCCAGCCGTTGTTCGTCCATTCTTCGTTCCCCATTCATCTTTGAATCCGCATATTCATCCATCTGTAAGTACATCCGCTCATCCGTTTATTCATCTGTCCAAACGTCCATATATCTATGAATCCATATTCCTGTCGCACCATTCCTCCATATGACATTTAGTTTTTCTTTCCCTTGTTCATCTATTCTTCCATCAGATAGATTTCTATCAGATCACTTTCATCACTTTTCTTCTATTCCTCCATCTATTCATCTCCATACATCAATTAATGTATCCAGCCGTTGTTCGTCCATTCGTCGTTCCCCATCATCTTTGCATCCGCATATTCATCCATCTGTAAGTACATCCGTTCAGCCGTTTATTCATCTGTCCAAACGTCCATATATCTATAAATCTATGTTCCTGTAGCACCATTCGTCCATATGATATTTGGTTTATCTTTCTTTTGTAGATCCATTAATCCATTCGATCGTTCACCTTTCCTTCTATTCATCTATCTATTCATTTATGCTTCTATTAGAGTATCCATGAGTTAGTGTATCCAGCCATTGCCCGTCCATTCGTCCATGCATTCGTCCAATCAACGATCCATTCGTTATTCCCCAATGCATCGATCTATTCGGTTATTCATCCTTACTTACGTACATTCATCCAGCCGGCTATTCATCGATAGAAAACTCCTTATTCCTGTCACACCATTCGTCCATCGGACGTTTGGTTTATCATTTCGTTGTCCGTCCATCAACGGAAACATCTATCCTTCTATTTCTTCATTTAGTCGACCGTCCACCTAAGAAATAATGAATTCATCTATCGTTCCATTCATTTCCTGCTATCTTCGAATCATTCGTCCAAACGCTTGAAAAAACCTTCATTGGTTCAATTGTCCAAGCCTTCATTTCAATCTAATCATCCTCTGTCAGACTTACTAAGCTTATCCGTTTTACTGTCTGGTGATTATAAGAAACATAAAACTGAGACCTTAACTCATAAATGTTAAGAGAGATTACAATCTGAAGTGGGTTTAAAATGCTCATACCTCTTGGTTATTATTTCTTGGAAAAAATTTATTTTTTTTGTTGAATTTGGTGAACCTTTATCAACAGTTTATAATTTCTTATTATTTATTATAAACTTGATTTACTTAATCTCTCAGTATCTCTCAGAATATCTGCTATTAGCAGTACGGACTTTATTGATTTCGTTTCGGTTGCCTTTTTGGAATTTCTTTCCTTACGGCTTACTGCTATTTTTATGCAATCCTGCATGCCTTCGCCCATGTCTTCATTGCCCTAACAACGTTGCGACGACTGTTGCGACCGGCACTTTGCCATTCCCTGCCCACTTGTGTGCATTCGTTCCGTCCGGTCTGTATGGCGATGGCAGCCCACACGCCGTCAAAGTGCAAGAAAACGAAACGGGAAAAAATCTCATGATGTTCATTGTATTGACGCGCGACTGAACACGACCGACCGACCGACCGACCAACAGCCCGACAGTTCGACCGCCCGACCGGCCAATGTGTTCATTGTCACAACAATAGACATTCAATTACCAACCCAATCTGCAATTCGTACCCCCCCCACCACACTTACACCCACATCCAAAAAAAAAAACAAAAAAAGTCGCACGTTGTGCTTTGTGTCACGTGCATGTGTGTGTGTGTGTGTGTGTGCGTCTTTCTTTCTGTGTGCGCGCGCCCGCCCGCTGCATTACCAGCTCGAGTGCCCGCCCCATTGGCTGCTGGTGTTGGTTTCTTTTGATCCGCACCAGACGTGAGCTTGTCAAATAATTGACAATCTACACAAAAATCCATAATATCAGCAACCGGCGTGTTTTTTTTTTATTTTGCTCTTATTTTTTGTACTCTGCTTGCTTTTCAGTTGTGTGCTCTTTCGTTCAGTTGACCCCCCGGCCTCTGCATTGCTTTGTGCGTGCTCCGTGCGTCCAGCTGGCCTTTTTCTGTTGCTTAAGAAATCGTCAGGATTACCAAAGTGGCGACATTTTTCTTACTTCCTGTACGCCAAACCACCCAAGCGCTTTTTTGTGTGTGTGTGTGTGTGTGCGTTTGTTGCCCTTCAGCATGGCTCGTACTTTTTATTTTGACATGTTTCGTGCTACTGCTGAGCGCTTGTAGCCTGTAGCTTGCAGCTTCATCAACAATGTCATTATCAGCGCTCGCCCATAGCCGTTCGCCGCGCACTCCCCGCTTCGTCGCGTCGTCTGATGTCATTTGGCACCCCTTTAGCCATTCAGCGAAATCCACATAAAACGTTTGATTATGATTTGTTCGTGCTGCTGGCAGTACACACACACACACACACAAACACAAATGAATGCACACACACACACACACACATTGAAGCTCGCTGGACGCGTGCAACTGTTGGGCGTTGCGTTTTGGTGAGTGTGTGTGTGTGAGTGGAGCTTTCATCGACAAATAACATATTCACATATATAAATATATATCAAAAGGTGTACATATGTATAGTTGTGTTTATATAAGCACACATATTCGGACATACTTATTTCCACAAGTGGACTTAACTGTAGGTACAAACACGTGTCTGTCCGGCTGCTCTGGAGCGTCTGTTTGTTTGTTGTTTATGAATGTGTTAAACTATAAAAGCCATTTCTCACATCACCATACACATACGCCATATACTTGTCTGTATGTGTGTGTGTGTGTGTTTGTGTTCTCCACACCCCACTTATTGCCCGGTCCGTATTAACGTGTTGTATTTATGACCAAAGTGTTAATGCAACGTCTGCCTTCTGGGCATTGAGTAAGTAACATTTAATAAAGGGCTACTGTCATATGCATTGTTGTTGTTGTTGGTGTTGTGGCTGTTGTTGTTTTATTAGTTTTATGGCTGCACGTATTTACATTAGACTATTTATAAATTAATAGGATCAGCTGTTGTGCTATTTTAATGCTGCACAACGTTCAGTTTATACTTGTGGGGACCATAAAACGCCCAGAAAGGGGCGTGTTTAGCGTTGAAATTTACATATAAGCATTTAATATGGGGAAAAAGGTATTTATGTATACATGTATATGTTCATATATAAAAAAATATATAAGCAAATATGAATTTATACCAATTACAGTAGTTAAAGTTCACAAAAAAAGCTGGGAAATTCGACAAATTGCTCCATAGCTGCTCAGAAGTTGCTCTTAGAGGGTTAAAATCTATGACTGACCCCCACTAGTTTTTCCTACTGAACATTTCTTTCAAACATTTTTATACCCCATCTCCAATCCTTAATGGGGCTCCCATACAAAATGGTCGTTTTTATAAAATAGGCTCCAACTGATCCCAGGTTGGCCCCAGATGTGTCGAATGTAAGACCGATACTAATTTATTTTCCCTTCCGCATGTTTCTTCCAAACATACCTACACGCTATCTCCAAGTCTTAAGGGGGCTGCCATACAAAACTGGCCATTTTTTATGCAATTGGCTTCCCACTTGTAAATGTAGTAAAGTAAGCGAGGAAACATCGTATCTCGGAAACTACTTAACCGATTTGAATGATTTATTCAGCGATCAGCAACATTCTTTAGTACAAAAAATACAAAATTAATAAAATGCAGAAATTCATCACCAGAGGGCGCCTCCCATACAATTGGAGCTGTGAGGTTGTCAACTTTTGAGTTTCTACGAAGTAAAAATCTAGTTTTATTGTCGAAACCCCATTTCGAATATAATTGCAATCTGAATTCAGAGTTTTAAAGAAATTATTTGATTTTTGTGATAAAATGGGAATTTTTCATTCAGCCGTATGACAGGTACTCCTTGCGCAGGCAGCCTGGAGCAAAAATTGTCACAAGACGTCATTATAGTTGAAACTGATCATTACTCGTTCTCTTAACCCATTATGTACCATATTGGAAAATCTTGTTTGTTAATTTTTTTTGTAATCGTATTTGAAAACAATGTAGGTTCTCAATTGGAATATGAATTTAAAAGTCACTTGGCCACATGTGCGTTACGGACCCACTTTTTTTTAGGGTTGCCAAGTAAATATAATATTATGCATTAAAAATAAAAATGCATTATTAATCAGTCAAATCTGCTCCTTTACGCATTTTTCCAATAACAAAATTTACCTTAAACGCTCATTTAACCCGTTATGAATCATATAAGCACTTTTTTTCTGTCATAATATTTTGTAGATATCGTTTTAATGCATATTTCAATTATATTTACTGTGTTTAATCTTGTTTTTTTTATATATTTTAGATATAAAAAAATTAAATTAATCTTCTTTTATATATTTTAAATATGTACAAAAAAATTAATATTATAATTAAAAAAATTAAATTTATAAAATTTAAATATTTTTAATACTTTTGCTAATTGTCATCCAACAGTTTTTGGTTGTCTGGTGAAATGAATGTCGAAAATTTCACGCCTATTTGTTGAGAATTGTACTTGAAAATTAGCAACATTTCAGGTCATTAGCATTTCTGGTTTATGAGTTACAGGTTGTGGAATGATTTCACAAAAGTTGCCTTTAGTAAGTCTCCAACATTGATTTACTTGATATTTCAATAAAATATTGGAGAATTTGGCTATCTTTTTGTTAGCTAAAGTGTGTTACTACTAAATGAGTTATACATCAGCTCGGTAGCTCTTCTGGTTTAGAAGTTAAAGGCATTGAAAGAATTTGGCAAATGTCTTCGATTTTAAGTCACCAATCAACATCGATTTACTCGATATTTCGGTACTGAAGAGAGCTGAATTTTAGGTCGCTGAGCTTTCTGGTTTAGAAGTTACAGACACGTGCAATTTTGTTGTGAATGTAACTGTTTTTAAATCAGCTTACAACATTGATTTGCTTGGCTTTCTCGTGATTTTGCACCCTGTTAATGCATGGAGAGTCTAACTATAATTTGAGTAATATTTCTTTCTTATATCTTAAAAGTTACAGTGGAATGATTTGGTTCAAGTTTCCTTTTTTAAAATTCACTTTACAACTTTTATTTGGTTTTACGAAGACTTTTGACCCATTCGGAATAGTTGAAGATTTCTGGAGATTTCATTAAAGTGGCTTTAATTTGGCTTTCCAAGGACTTTCGACCCATTCTAGATAACTGGAGATTTCTACTACAAGATGAGTACACAATTTTTTAGCTCACGATTTTGAAAAGGTCTAATTTTCCCAAAGTCACCTATGAGACCTTTCGGTTCATTTTTGAATAGCAGGACTGCAAGTCAGTACGATTTTTCTTCTCTCATTAGATTTTTCAATGTGCTCTTCATACAACTATCTTTGTCTACTATAATCATTTAAACTATAATCTTGTCGATACAGTTAACCCGATTTTCTGCTGCAAACAGTTTTTCAATAAGTCGATGCACACTTACATTCATTGGTAGATGGATTCAGTCGTAGAAGGTAGGGTTTATATTTTTCAAATGTAGCAAAAATTCTATTCAAATCAGTTAACATACCTGAAAAGAAAGAAGGATAGATATACATATTTTATTAGTAAACGTTATTGACTGTTGAAAAACATGAATTTGGTAACATAGAGAAAAACAAAAGTGACAGTTATCGGATTAGTGAACAATTGTATGAAATTGGGCCCATTGTGGTACCACAGAAACATGAAACCTCCCAACTTTTAAGGTCTTAAACGAGTCTGAACAGTTGAACTGATATTGACAGTTATTGTCGGGCGGCAGGTCGATATTGATTTCCATTGTAGCCCAACAGGTGACGGTATGTATTAGATTTTTGGTCTGAACTTCTGATATTTCAGAGAGATTTTAAATATGATAAAACCTTTCGTATTTTATTTCCCACAATGAAATTTCCTTTGGTGTTATTTCAAAGTTGATACAAAATTTAAATTTTCAACAATTCCACTTATCATAAAATCATTTTGATTTCTGGCAAAGCTCTTCATTGCAAAACGTCTGCAAATAATTTGCAAATATTTAGTCTCCAATAAATTCCACTTTCAGATCAGCATTGGAGCGAGCATAAAACTGCAATTTATTACGGAAGGGGGTGGCAAGTTTTCATGTGGCAATAATAATTAAGCCATAAAGGTTGCTCTAAATTTTATGCTCAAACAGCGAACCAACAATGCCAACATCGTTTTATTGGTAAATCAACAACAACAAAAATCTCATCAAAACGAATTTTTAAAATTCTATAATTTTTAATAGAACTTTTACTGTCAAACTGCAGTGAAAATCAAGTTTTTGCTCAGTTGTCGAAATTGCTGTAACGAGTGCAGTTTT
Source organism: Melieria picta (assembly GCA_964056695.1). NCBI lineage: Eukaryota > Metazoa > Arthropoda > Insecta > Diptera > Ulidiidae > Melieria > Melieria picta. The sequence continues at coordinate 49,035,739 of OZ057399.1, forward strand.
GTGGTAGAAATTGTTTATGGCAAGTGCAAGTTGCTATAAAATTCTAGCACAATATTATGGCTACTTACAACAGTGGAGCAAATGACAAATTACAGACATTTAAGGGTTTTTGAAGAATTTTTTCGATGTGGAAAAATTTCTAAGGAAATTTATGGTAAATTAAAATTATGGTAGATAAATGTAAAAAAAATGTATATACATATAAAATGCGGAAAAGGGATGTTCCTGATCTTGCCAGGAACCACTTCGAACCACAATTTCTGCTTTCATTGTTTTTTCTATTCAACTCAAATGTTGTTGAACAGTCAAAAATTCGAGTATAAATATTAAGCGGTTATGTCGTATTCAGTTTTAGTTATTGATAACCGAAACTGGTAGAACTGCCAAATGAAAAGTTGGCTTTGAAGCGCGAGGGTTGAAAAATAGGAGGTCGAAACTTCTATCGATTACATTTCTATGAAAGAGAATTATTTTTAAATTTGCATGGAAACATTTTATTAAGAGCTCATAATAATTCAGATATATATATAAATACATATATATATTGTATATATATAAATACGTATATATTGTAAAATATTACAAAGCTTTACAAATTCAAACTCAAAATCTCGGGGAAAGAAAAAGTAGGACATGTGGATACCAAAAATAAGGACTTTTAAAACAACAAGTCGGACATTTTATATTTTAATGAAATCTAAAGACTTTTCGTCTTCTAGAATATCAGTTGGCAACCCTACAAATTGGTTAGTATGAATCATAAAATATTCCTTCAAGGCAGCATTTTTTCACAGATGATCTAAAAGACGCAAACGCCTTGGATTACTTCATTAACACTGATCACAAATATATATAAAAAACGTATATACCATTTCACTCGGAACACGCCCCCTTTTTGACCACTGCAATCTTTATGACGCATTGGTTTCCAACTGTGGCATATAAAATGCAGTAAAATCTGCTGCCATGATGATTTGCATTTGCGCAGCGAGCGAAATAAATGTTGACTGAAAATAAACTATTACAACGACAACAACAAAATAACGAGGATATCAGCATAATGCACATTTAATGGCGACATAAACAAAAACTAAAAATCGAAATTGTCGTTTGCGGCAGCAGTCGGGGCAGCACTTGAGTTATTATTTTATGACTGTTTTGCATTGGCAGCAAGTCGAGTGGAAGCAATTTGTGCTTGTCGACTTTAGCGACAATGCGTCGAAATGCCAAGAAAGATTGTTTGAAGTGAAATGGTCGGGAAGGGAAGGGGGGATAGGATGGCGTTATTGTGCAGCGCATTGCGAGCGAAAGACTTGAAAATAAAAATTTCAAGTGTCCTGCCAAATTTTTCTTCAACAACAAAACTTTAAGTGGAATAGTTTATAAGTAATAAAGGAATGTTGAAATGAGCAGAGTGACAGAGACGGAGGGGGAGGGGGGGTGGGAGGAGGCAGAAGACTGAAAATCAGTGAGGGTAAAAGAAATTGCAAGAAAGTGAGTATAAACATTAAAACTCTGGAACTGGAACTCAAGGAACTGAAAAGATGGTTTCGGTGTAATGAAAATTATGGAAGGTTGTGGGAGGGGATTATTTGGCATTATTTGCACTTTCTATTCCGCAGATATGAAACAGTATTTCTAATATTCCATTTCCATAAAATATTGTTTTATTTTTTGCATGAAATTTAAGAACTTTCTTAGCAGAGTTAGCAGAGAAGAACTTTCTTAGTCCAGCGGGTAGCGCGGTGGCTTCTCATACCAAAGGCCCAAGGTTCGATTCCCAGTTCAGGCTGGTGAAACACTCGTCTATTCTATCTACTATCTGTCAACTACTACTGTCTACTATCTATCAAAGCAGATGAGAATTACAAGAATCGCACAAGTGAGCTCTTTGGCAGCCAATGGCAAAACGTCCAAGTGTGAAGGGAAAATTTCCGAAACCGAAGTTCGGATTCGGCGTTAAATTGTAGGTCCTTCCTGTGTGTTGTTCCTTTCCTGTGTGTTGTACACATATGGAAAAAAACAGTGTTACTTACACATTTCAAACGGGTGGAATTTGTGGTATCACAACGGGCCCATATAGAGGCCTAAGTGGGTCTCATATAGAGGCAGCCACTACAATCTACCTACCTACCTAAGTGAAATATGCCTCGTTTTGTGTGAAATATTTTTGCCATTTTGAAGGTAATTCCATTATGTCTCTGTTATAGAAATCCTTGTCCCTGGGACACTCAACTTTTACAAGTTTCTCTTGAGGCAAATTTTTTGACCGACAAAATCATTCATCATAGACAGGAACAGGTGATAGTCACTTGAGGCCAGGTCCGGACTATAAGATGAATGCAAAAGAATCTCCCAATCAAGCTTCCTGCAGCCTCTGACGAGTCCCTATCGATGTGTGTGGTTCTGATGGAACACAATGTGTCTCTCATTGGCCAAAGGTGACCGCTTCTGGACGATTGCTTCATTCAGACAATTCAACTGTTGGCAGTTTAGGTTCGAGTTTGGCCATGGGGGAGCAGCTCCTAGTAGATTATAGTAGATTCCCTATCAATCACATCAAACACTTAGCAAAACCTTCTTGACGGTCAATCTTGGCTTGGAACTCGATCACAACCGATTTCGCTTGACTTTGTCGTAAGTGATCCACTTTTCATTATCAATCACCTTTCTCTTTAGAAATGGTTTGATTTTGTTGCGATTCAGCAGCAATTCGCAGATGGAAAGGATAGGTTTTTTGCACTAAATAATGACCACCGATAGATCGAGCTTCTGTTTGTATCCAACCTTATTCATGTCGATCCAAGTGGTTTTTTCTGCAATTTTTAGCTCCTGGACAATTGAAAAATTAAAAAAATTTCATGATTTTATTGATACTTTTGACCATTGACTTCGAAAGCGTGGTGTATATTGGACGTCAAAATCCGCGGAACAGAGTCCAACGAAACCAAAATTGCGCCTGGTGGACTGTTAGAGTATCAAAATAAACTGAACAAAAACTGTAAAATAAAGCATCCTTTCTCTTTGCTGGTGTCAAGCAATTACAAAACTGTCTGATAAGTTTTTTTTGGTGCCAAATCTTATCTTTCTAAAGCCATCAAGCGAAAGTCGATTGCATTTATACAACACGAGATACCGATTACTAAATCGTACTCAATCCATCTTTAGGAAAATAATTTGAAAATAAATTTCTCTTTAGTAAGTTTTAGGTTTCTTATTTAGTTTTTAAGCTATTTTTTAGTTTAGTTGTATATTTGAACATTCTATATGCAATTTTTGGATTTTAAGTTTTTTTCGATTTAATGTTTTTTATTAGTACTTTTTTTACATTTTCTTTGACAGCAATTTCTTTTCAGTAAGTTTTAGGTTTCTTATTTATTTTTCAAGCTCTATTTTCTATAGTTGTATATTTGAGCATTTTAGATCAAATTTTTTATTAAAATTTTTTATTTAAAATTGTTTTATGGTAACATTTTAAAATTGTTTTTAAATTTTTTTGATTTAGTTTTTTTTTTATTTAAAATTTTAAAATTGTTTTTTTTAAATTGTTTGTTTTTATTTAAAATTGTTTTATGGTAACATTTTTAGATTTGTTTTTAAATTTTTTTATTTAATGTTTTTATTAGTACTTTTTTACATTTTCTTTGACAGCAATTTCTTTTCGGTAAGTTTTAGGCTTCTTATTTATTTTTCAAGCTCTATTTTCTATAGTATTATATTTGAGCATTTTACATCAAATTTTTTATTTAAAATTGTTTTATGGTAACATTTTTAGATTTGTTTTTAATTTTTTTATTTAATGTTTTTTATTAGTACTACCATTTTAAACACACACATAACATTTTAAAATTGTTTTTAAATTTTTTTGATTTAATGTTTTTTTTATTTAAAATTTTAAAATTGTTTTTTTTAAATTGTTTGTTTTTATTTAAAATTTTTTTATGGTAACATTTTTAGATTTGTTTTTAAATTTTTATATTTAATGTTTTTTATTAGTACTTTTTTACATTTTCTTTGGCAGCAATTTCTTTTCGGTAAGTTTCTTATTTATTTTTCAAGCTCTATTTTCTATAGTTTTATATTTGAGCATTTTACATCAAATTTTTTATTTTAAATTGTTTTATGGTAACATTTTTAGATTTGTTTTTAATTTTTTTTTTATTTAATGTTTTATGTTTAGTACTTTTTTTACATTTTCTTTGACAGCAATTTCTTTTCAGTAAGTTTTTGGTTTCTTATTTATTTTTCAAGCTCTATTTTCTATTAGTTGCATATTTGAGCATTTTACATCAAATTTTTTATTTTAAATTGTTTTATGGTAAAATTTTTAGATTGCTTTTACATTTTGTTTTATTTAATGTTTTTTATTAGTACTTTGTTTTACACTTTCTTTGGCAGCAATTGCCAGTGACTTGAACAATGTACAAGTTTTGTTGTAGTCAACTTAAGCTGTTGCTTGACCTCAACGAATTTTCAAACTTCTGGCTATCGATGATTGTAGAGAAAGAGAGAGGAACGAAGTCAGCTGAATGTGACTGCAGTGCGGCAGTCCAAAAGTGGACTGCAATTTTTGTGTACTTGCATTTCTTTCCAGTTGACAGTGACTTTTTATTTTTGGCTATGCAGTTGTCATATTTAAGTTGTTCTTTCTTTAGTATTTTTTGAGATTATTTATGCTTTCTTGAACCCATTTCTTTGGCTTCAATGCTTAGCTAGACATGAATTCCTTTAGATATTTGGAACAAAGAAATAAAGCACCAGAGCGATTTGAGAACACAAAAGAGATTCAATGCTCTTCAGTTGGAGTTTTGGACACAAGTCACTCATTCAAGCATTCAGATTAGATGTGTTCATCGTACAGAAAATGCAGCCTTAAAAGCTGAATGCAATCTGACGAATAACCTCACACACACACACACACCGTGTTGCTTTGCGCTATTTATCCACTCGACATTGCATTTTTCGTCTCATCGATCTAGTTTAGAATTTACCTAAAATTTTGCAAAATTCATGCAACAATTTAAATTTCACCGACAACAATGCTGCACTCAATTCGAGCTTCCTGCCTTTGTGCCCGAACCCGGTCCCCGGGCTGCATTTGGTGAGCTCTCTCGCCGCTCCACATTTCCTACAACATCTATCAATTTTTATTACACTCCAGCGTGTATCAATAACGAAAAATTTAGAGTAAATTTCACAAACAACAGCAGTGCCAACAATAAACCAAAACAATGCCAACAACAACAATTTTGGCAGCAACAGTTTCGCCGCTTCGAACAAATACAAAAACGAAGATGCAATGCGCTCGCTCGATTTTTCCGCTACGAACAAAATTGTGTATGCAATTTTCGTATGTTTGGTGCATTGTTTAGCAACGCTGCATGGCCAGTGTTGCCATTTGTACAGTACAAAATTGTGTGTGTTTGTTTGTAAATAAATACAAAAGGATTCAATATTTTTTTTGATTTTTCTCATTCAACTTTTTTTAGTTTTTGTTGTTATTGATTACATGGCCAAAAAAAAATTAGTTGCAGCGGTAGAGAAGAAGTGAAGAGAGAGTGGGAGAGAGATGGAAATGTGTTGTTCTGGGATTTAGCTTTTTTTATATATAAATATCTGGCGCTGGTGGGCAGCTGGCTGACAATTGTTTGCTATATTTATGTAAATTATTGCCAGCTTATCTGCGTTTGTAAAAATATTCTACAACAACAACAAAATCGCAGCAATGTTACAAACATTTTATTTTATTGTTTGCTATTGTTGTTGTTGTTGTTAATGCTGTTGTTGTGTGTGTTTAATAAATACCGATTGCAGGCAAATTTAGGCCGCGAAAACAAAAAAAAAACGGTCAGCTTTGATTTACAGCTGAAAACTCGAATGAAAATTGAGCGCAACGAAAAGTGGAAGCAATTTGATGGGATTTTAGGTTATAAAAAAATTTTAATGAAATTAAAAAAATTCCTAGAACAGATAAAAAAGTTATTGACCGATTTATTGGACATTGGCAATGATTGAGTCAGGTTAGGTGCTATAAAAAAAAAGAAAAAAGCTGATAGTTGTGCTTTCCTTCGAAGGCCATTTCCCCCCAATGTGAGCGAGTCAAGTCAAAGTTTATTAAGTTTAAGTTTGTTAAGATTTGTAGAATTGATCATTGCTTTTTCTAGAAAAAGATTCTTGCCATTGCGAAGAGTAGAGTCTTCCGACCTATGTACGTCTTTTAATGAGATGAGACTAGTCCATAGTGAATTGCTATCTTAGGGACATAACTGTTCGATTTTCCTGGATTATAGTACAATTTTTGTATCACCTAATGAAGTTAAGAAGCCTTGACTGTACTGCCCCAGCGCCAAGTTCGACGATACAAAATAAATATGTATGCATATTAAGAAGATAATGCAACTCTTGAATATTTGTCATCTATCTCGATTTTATCCACAGCTTCGTCCTTCTTTTCTTTTCAAATTCGAACTACTAACATTTCTTGATAAATTTAAGAATATAGAAAATGCTCTGACCGTACTTTCCCATCATTAGTCAGACCCAATAAAGATTCTTCTTATTCCATTTCTTGTTCAAAATTTCCTCGCGAAGACCAAATGGTTCCCAAAAGAACCCGTCTGGATCTACAGGGACCCTTACAGAAAGAGAAGGACACCGGTATTTTAAGAATGAAGGGATTCACAATAGACCCAATGGGGTTTCTGGGTGGAAGTGCATGCCGCACACTCCCCGTCTTTTATCTAACCTAACCTCCCTTTCTTGTTCCATGGCTCCTTGAGACATCAACAAACAAGAGTTTTCTATTCCAAGAACATTGCATCGTCATAGATCAAATATGGACTCTGTGAATGATTTCAGCACAATGAAGACCCTCGTTAATGGGTTCAGATGACTACAGCATTTTGGTTTATATGTTGAAATTGAACTTCATTCAAACTGTCTCGTTTTTTATGATTCTGTACGTTAAGAGGTAGAAAATTTTTGCTTGAAAAAAAACGGAGACGATTCAGTAAAATCTCTCAACACCATCCAATCCATAATCCATTTTGTAGGATTATTTTGAACATCAGTGCAAATGTTCAAAACGCATTATGTCCTTTGACAAGCTCGGCCCTCAGGCTAAACTTATTTCTACTTGGCTTTTTCTCTTTCTTTGTTAGCTTTCAATTTCTGGAAAACTAAAGTGAATTTAAAAAAAAATATTTTTGCTCATTTAGTTGATTACATTTTATCATTAAGTCGATTACGTGTTTTTGCTGGGCGCTTTGTCATTTTTAGTGCTCGAAACTTTCGAACCAAACTTGTTTCAATTTTCTGTTGTTTGAATTTCTTAGCATTGAAAACTTATCCTCGAATCCGGGCAAATGGTGCATGCACGCTGTGATTCTGCTATGGCAATCAATTACTTGGCCGTCCATTGTTTTCGCTGTCGAACGCTTTTCAACTTTCTTTGGCTGCTTCGACTACAGTTTCAACAGTGCTGGCACACTGGCGGGTCAATTACACTTTACTACAAAATGAACACAATACAAGAGTATAAAAAAAAATATACAAAATCACAACAAGAAAAGAGTAACAACAAATCACAGACAGAGCAGCAAGTTTTCGATGAGAAGAAGTGGAGCGTTTGTCAAAATTCCATAATCATAAATCCAGCACACAACTTCTCAATAACATCGATCAAATGTCAAAGTGACAATTGCGCATACCAGCTGCACACACACACACGTACAGACACATATACAAGCAAAACTTTTCAAGTAGAGGAAACAAAAAAGAACAAACACTTTGAAGGAAATGCAATTTTCACACGTTCGGCATTTGCTCGCTTCTGCTTTTCAACTTGAACGACACTTGCATACTTGACGCCATGATTCCTCTTGTTGTTGTTGTTGTTCCAAAAGAAGCTGTCAAAATTCTATAAATGACAATTAATTGCTCAGCATTGTGACGGACACACGGTATGACCTGGAAAACTGTTTGACGGGAAAATAAACGAAATATGAGTGGGTGCGCTTGTTGTTGGTGTTGTTGTTGTGTTTGAGAGAATTTAAATTTGAGAGAATTTAAATGTGGCAGCACTTGATTTTGTCCCAAGCAAGAATTTTCAATTTAAAATCGTTCAATTGGTTTTTGTGGTGGAATGCAGCTGTCAAAAGAGTAAAGCAAAACAAATTTAGACAGCAGAAAACATTACTTTTGGAACAGCAAAGCGAGAAAAGCCAATGGAGGCAGAGAACGAGCAACCGTGATGGCTTCTGCTGTGTAATGGCGTAAGCACTGTGTGTGTGTGTGTGTGTGTGTGTGTGTGTGTATGAGTGTGAGTGTGGGTGTAACCGAAGAAGTAGTTACGCAGCGGCAATGCTCATATCAGACGAAAAAATCTAAAGTCAGAAGAAGGCAAGATTTCGAAATGGTCGTTAAAGTAATGCCAGAAAATCATTTCAGTTAACGCTTCATTAAATTTTATAGTCACCAGCGCAACTTATAACAGTGGGGAGATGTAGGAAAAAATGGGAAAAATTGAAAACAAAAAAGAAACCAACAAAACGAAAACAAACAGATAGATAATGTAACAGAGCGGAGGGGGAAGTTTGTGAATGCGGTAAAGGCAGTCAAAATGAAACGAAATTGTAAAAATGAGAAAAAAACAAAACTGTAGACTGAGCCACAAGTTGAAACTATTAGATTCCACGTAATTTGCGGCAAATATCGATGCTGTGGTTCAAGAAAAAATGTTAACTCATAAGTGCAGTGCTAAATTGGGTCTGAAAAGGTGTTTAAAAATGTAAAAATAAATAAAAAATTAAAAAAAGAAAAACAATTTGTTAAGATATTTTTTTACTTATTTAAAAAAAATTTAAAAATTTATTTTTTTTTAATTTTACTTATTAATAAAAAATAAAAAAAAAAATAAAAACAATTTGTCAAGATATATTTTACTTATTTAAAAAAAATTTAAAAATTTATTTTTTTTTAATTTTACTTATTAATAAAAAATAAAAAAAAATAACAATTTGCCAAGATATTTTTTTACTTATTTTAAAATTATTTTTCACTTTATTAACAAACAACAAATTTTCTTCTCGGAAGTATTCGTACTTTATTCCCTAAATGATTTTAATTTCATATTACACCTAATTCTGTTTTTACACGGTAGATTGGTTCCAGGAAAAACCGGGTAAAAAAAGACATTGATCGTATGCAAAAATTGGTGATTGGTTCCTTATCTCTAAAACCTATTAAAATTAGTGAAAAACAAGGATACATAAAGTATTTAACAAAAATAAAAAATATAAATAACTGAATGAATATACTCGTAAAATATTTTTTGGCTTACCTATTATCTTAATGCGTTAAAATTAAAATTAAAAAAATTAAAAATTAAAAAAAAATTAAAAATTAAACTAAAAAATTAAAAATGTCTTTACCAAATCCGTCTGATTGCACTGATAGTTCACAAAATATTAACACATTTCAATTGCTCTGAAAAATAAATTTTCTTGTATCCACAAAAAGGAAATTTCCCTAAATTTGTGATATGAACATATTCCGCAAAAATTAAATTTGACAAAAAAATTTAAGCCCAAAAGATTTTGAATCGTGCTAAATGGTTTAAAATCGTGTAAAAAAATTTAAAATTTGTTTATTTTCAACCGTGTTAAATCAAAACCGTGTAAAAAAAGACCGTGTAAAAACAGAATTAGGTGTACAGTACTTTTCGTTTATAACGAATCCGTTTAAAACGATTTTCCGCCTAAAACGAACCAATTTCAAAAGTACGCGCTTTATGTTTTCGCTTATTACGGACCCCTTTTAAGGCGAACTTTCGGTTAAAACGAACCATTTTGCCCAGTCCCTCAAAGTTCGCTTTAAGCGAAAAGTACTGTATTTATAAATAATTTTCTAACTACGGTTTGACAGCTTGAAAAGGTAATAAGAAACGAACGGCTGGGATTTTCTTCAAGCATTCACAGAAATCAAGAGTCCATCTCTAATAATGGAATATTATATAATTCATAATTTTTGATATTATATTATTTAAATGTCCTCCCCTGTTTGCTTTAGAAGACTTTATTCGTTTGGTCCAAATTTTCAATTAAATTGGAATGGCAACTCTACGCTGCCCATTTCACGTTCAATTTTATTATTGAGCTCTTCAATTGTGCTGAAAACATTGGCGTGGCCGAGTGACTTTGAGTCCAAAGTCCAAAGAAAAACGTTCAAGAATCGTTCAAGAATCTTTGAAGATCCAGAACTTTTCATACAAGATTTCGACTATTTCACCAATGTGTGGCACGTGATGTTACAATGTTGCAAGAACACTTTCTTCAACTTACAGAACATTTCAAAAGTTGTCAAGTCTGAAGTTTCCCGTTGGCAACGTTATCGCTTTGATCCACTTTAGGTAGGAAACTAGAGATGAGCGCAATTCAAGGAGTGAGGCCTACAGAATTCCCATGAACAGTTTGAGACCATAAAATGGGAGGGAGGGGAGGCCGGTATAAATAGCCAGCAATCATGCAAAAATGTGACTATATACCTATGTGTCATCCTCTATAGACAACAGTGGCCCGAGTTGGCTGGATAGTCTTTGAGCCTGACGCCACAATTGTGTACACTGATAGATCATTGAACCATTGAAGGACTTCTGCTCTAAAGCGGGCTTTACCCAGCGAGTAACAACACCATCCTAACTTCTATTCGGCTGCCAGGCAGAGTTGTATGTTTATCTGTAAAGAAGTGAACGAGTTTTTAAGTCTAGGTTGATTAACCCATTAGCGCTCAAAACGTCTAAAATTTTTGTACAACTTTGCGATTGTACCAAGCGATGAAATCGGCGTTACGGATAGTGAAAATAGTCATTCTATATGTTTTCGGATCCGCTCTACATGATTATGCCATTAGATTTTCATTTTGGTCACAAGGAAATCCAATATGGCGGTGTTTTCGGAAAAAAAATGCAAAAATTTCGACCAGTTTTTTTTTTCAAATCAATATTTCGTACCGAAATAGATTTTTGGTTAGGGTATAAATATGCACAAAAGTGCACAAACATGTTGAACTTTCAGAAAATACCCAAGTTGCCCCATGGGAATACATTTAACAACCTCAAAATGGCGGAAAAATGAAAATGGCGGAACATTTTTTCACAATCATTCATAAATTTTTTTTTTTAAAACGACGCACTATAACGAAAAATGTTCAAGAACAAAAAGTGTTTAGAATTTGACAGAGAATACGTCTGAATTTTGTGAAAAAGTTTTGATCAACTTTTGGAATTTTGCAAATTGTCAATTCTTAACAAATTGCAAAAATTTCTCAAAAAATTCTGAAAAAATTCATAGATGTTCTTAGACTGATTCTAAGCATTTCTGGCTAACAATTATTCTGTTAAATGCATTATTTTTACATAAAAAAATGTTTACATAAAAGAATTACGTACGCAACCCCTCTTCCCTCCAAAATTAAATCCAGTGTGCGCCACTGGAACAGACATATCCCTCTTTTCTCCTTGTGGAATCACAATTGTTGCATTTGTGGCCTAAGTGTGTCTTTCGGCACTTAAACCTAATCTTATCTAACCTGTAAATATTATTTATTGTAGCAATTAAAATAACAACTAATTTCAAACATTCCTAGGACAATGTGTCCCACAAGGGATGCAAATACAAAAATGTATATTTTTTAAATGCCTTCATTGTAGTAAAACTTAATGCATATACAATAAGTTTTACAAATTGTTGTCACACAGTGTCCCAAAGTGTCACAAAAACAAGCATTTATTAATTTTTCCTGTATTTTCTGTTCATACAACAAAACTTCTGCACATAACAAGTGTTAAATATGTGTACAGTTAAAAGTTTTACACAATTTCTGTTTTGTCTTTTCAGTAATGCAACAATATTTGGAAAAAAAAGGGCAGCTCGCCGGGTTAAAACACCTTTGTACCAGTGAGCAATGGCCGGGGCACGCTAGATTGCGCGGATTACGCGCGCCAACTTGGCAATTTAGTTTTTGGCGTTGCCACATAAATAACGGCCGTAATGCCCGTTTTACACGACAAACGCGAAGCGACGCAACGCAACGCCATTTTCAGGCGCGTATGCGTTGGTATGCGTGCATATTTGTATCTATGTGTGTGTGTTGGTGTCTGTGGTGATGTGCAACACTTGAGCGCAAGTGTTGCCTACCTGCAGGACTACAAAACGACTAACCTGACTTTTCGGCCGCTCGAGCGTTCGCCGCGCGTTCGTCCAATGACTTCCGCAACGCGTGTTCCGCTCGACGTTTAGCTCTCTGCAGCGAAAAATTGCAACACGGTGGCAATATAGCCAACAACAACAGCGACAACGACAACAAATTTAAAACACTTTAATGCCTTTTAATAAAGCATTAAGAAAATTATATTTATTGTGTTGACACTGGAACGTCGCCATTGCCATCACTGTCGCCATCAAGTGGCCACCGCCGCCGTCGCTGCGTCGCGTAAATGGACTTAATTATCAGCGTCACTGGCAACTACTGGCCTGAACCGCCGCTCAGGACGGCGCACTTTATACGCCAAATGAAATGGCATTTACGGCCATTCGTTATTGTGTGAGTGTGTGTGTGTGTGTGTTAGTGTGCGTTGCGGCTGGTTTTTATGGCACTGCAGCACTTTGCGCTGAGTGGTGCCGGGTTACGGCCGCGCAAGAGATTAGGTGTACTGCGCGCGTAAATCTAAAAAGTTGGCATCACAATTTAACTGCTTTTAATTACTTGCGCGAAAATGTTGCTTCATGCACACTTTCACGTTCGGTCTTGGCAAATTAGAAGCGGCAGAAGCCGCTGAAAAGTTAGTGATTATACGTTTACTTTCAGCGCAGACTTTTTGTAGTGATTAAAAAGTTTCAAGAGTTACTGTAACATTGCGCAATAAGCCGACAAAATATGGCCGCAACGAGCAAATGTATTCAGCTTTGCCGAGCAAAAGGATACTTTATTTCACTAAATTTCAAAGCAGTGAAAAGGATCTCGAAAGGATGGCGTTGTGATATCATAGGACAGGTTAGGATTTTGGTGTTTTTTTTTTTCGTTTGTCTCTTGGACTGACTGATGTACTGGATTAGCTCATTGACTCTTAGCTGTGGCATGCAGCAAACGACAGTGATCTCTCAAAGGGTTTACCTATGAAAACGTAAGACGAGATCAGAAATGAACTTGTGGGTACCCGAAATTAAGTAATTTATTGTTCGAAAGTCGGGTCGATAATTGAATAATCTTGAGACATAAGCAGAGGTCCATTGACAGCACCAATTGTAGATCTTCTCGATTGAATTAAAAAAAACCGGCAATCGGAACAATAAGTTTCCAAGTCTGATCTGCACAACTCTGAAATGTCTGGCTGGGAATAAGGAAACTTTGGAAGACACCTGACGTGGTACAGTCTTGCCGAGAAAGTTACCTGTAGACTATATCTAGAGGACAACGAGTTACATAGATGGGCACATAACACTACTCGACAAAAAATGGGTTCATCGCGTGCTCCTAAAAACAAAAGTATTTTTTAGACTAATCTTCGGCTGCTGAACTCGAAACTGAAAATCAAAAAATTTTCTTAAGAAGTGTTTTCGAAAAATCTTCGAAAAACACATTTTTCACCTCTTATTTTAGTTATGAGCACATATCTCGTAAACCAACCATCCGACTAACACAAGTGGTCGTTCAGAAGGTAATTAACTAACCTTTCCAACGATATATAGATTGTCGAAATCAGATTTGGGGAAGTTACTGACGATGAAAGTTGTAAAAAAGTGAATTTTTCGACCATTTTCAAAAATTATACATTTTCGAATCGTTTTTTTATAGATAAAATAAATGATCTCCTCTGGTTTTAAAATGTAAGATAAAAGATATATTATTTGAGCAAATATTAAGCCTAACATCAATAGAATTGAAAGAAAAATGACAAAGTTATGATGCACTAAGTGAAAACACCAACTCACCATTTATTACACCGTGCGAAAAAATTTTTTAATTTTTCCGAGACCCATCTAGATGTTGATATAGACGTGAAACTAGAGGTCCTTTGTAGTATCCTAGCATAGTCAGTTTTTCATTTTCTGACCCAAAAACCTTTTTAAAGGATTTTAACATTTTAAGGACATACACAATTCAAATATTTTTTTTAATATTTGCCGTTGTGCAATGATGAAGATATGGGTATCAAATGAAAAAGGAAAATTGGCTCCTTTTAACTAAATTTTCTATTTTTAACTTTCAGGACCAAAATATGTCAGGTATGCAAAACATAAATGTTTTGGATCTCAGTCTGTAGATTCATACATTTAAATTTTTTCTATTTTAAAGTTCTGAAAGTTCAAAATAGAAAATTTAGTTAAGAGGAGACAAATTTCCTTTTTCATTTGATACCCATATCTTCATCATTGCACAACCGCAAATATTTAAAAAAATATTTGAATTGTGTATGTCCTTAAAAGTCTAAAAAATAGTATAAAATTAGTCTAAAAAATACTTTTGTTTTTAGGAGCATTTTTCGTGTCGAGTAGTGTAATACATCAGTTTCCAATGTTGGTGAGTGGAAAGTTCCATACACTGAATGCTTGTAGACCAAAAGTCAAATGAACCAAAATATTTCAGATAATGTATGACACAGCTTTAGTTCTACCTTAGGGAGGCACTTAGACGTTACTGTCAATTGTATCTGTGACATAGCTGAAGGCTTCTCGATACTCTGGGCAGACCTTTGAATAGTTAGACCCAGTAGCAAGTCCAGAATGAGAGAAAGTGGTTTTAGCCGCATATGGCATTTCAATGGACACTGATTCATCGAAAGATAAACTTTAGGAAAGAGGTTTCTTTAGGTTGTCTTATAGTCGCCGTCTTCTAAACATTGTGACAATTAAATCGAATCTAGTTGAATCACAGGCAACTGGCTAGATTGGGAGAGTATAGAGATGACCTGTTCCTTTCTAGACGTGCCTCTTTCTATGTTGAAGATGCAAACAATCTGTGGGGCTTTTTCGATGTTGTGAGATGGAAATCTTCAAAAGTTACCAACACCCTTGTATTTCTGCTCTCCCCTTTTATTTATCTTCGTCTATTATTATCGCTGTGCTACTGTTCCTCTCTGCGTGTGTGTGATCGAAGGATCACTAAGGACGACGACCCAGACAGCTACACAACCTGAGCTGGAACTTTGTCAGCTTAGTGATTGTTAGATGGAGAGTAATGGAGAACAGTGGCGTACACAGGATTTTATTTTGGGGGAGAAGGTTTTGGGTACAACTTTTGAGTTCAATACCATATGAAATCTTATTTTGTACCAGAAATTTTGGTATTTGGGCGGTTTGAACCCCCAAACCCCCTCCCGTGTGTGCGTCACTGATAGATAGATATACTGAAAGACTGGGATTGGATCATTAAGTTAGGTTGGGTTAGAGTGAATGCCTCAGATACCAAAATTCCACCAGTTTGAAATGTGTATACAACTCTTTTTTCTGCACGTGTTGTATTTAACACACATTTCGAACGGTTTTGTGAAGGGGAGGGAGTGAACCTACAGTTTAATACCGAATCCACATGGCCACACGATAGGCAGTTTTTTCTAGGAATCGAACCCAGAACCTCTGGCATGAAATATGGCGCAGGTTAGCTGCTGAAATATCGAGGCCGGAGAAGACTGGAGTTGGTACACAACTACTTCTGTAATGACTATCGTTGCGAAGAGAAAGAAACAGTCATATACTTTATCTACCATAGTCTGTCTCTCGGCAGGAGAAGGTTACAATTCATAGGTCATAGGTTAGATTTACATCAGATTAAACTGGCTTTCAGCTCTTGATATCAGGAAGATTGCGAGGTTCATGTAGGAATCGTTATGATTCCCAGTGTCATTCTATCGTAGTATCACAATGTCCATCTCTTTGTGCTTAACACTAGAAAGTGATAATTACTCCACTGAGGTTTTTTATTATCCTCTCTAGACCTTCCTAACTTTTACACATTTTTTTAGGCCAAATTAAATAAAATAATTAAAAATTCATTAAAACAATGTTTAATTCTATATTGTAACACGATTCAATTGGGGCATGTAAATCAGAAATTCATTATATATGTTCGGTGGCGGACAAAGCTTATATGCCGCCCGAGGCAAATCGCCAGAGTGCCGCCCCTAGATTTTTTCAAATTTTTTTTTATGTAAATACGTATGAAAATTAATTAAAATTAAGACCATACTTCACAGGATCATTTCTGTAGTCAGTCTTCATTTACCAACGTACGAAAATTATCAACCACATGTGATCTGTTTAAATTAAATTTTTTCATACAGATCGATCGATATTCAATAAAATAATGAACATTTGGAAATATGTTTATGAATGGAACTTAAAGAAAATATATTTTTCCGAAATTTGACACCCATTTCAAATATTTTTTTCTTTTTTGCCGCCCTAGGCATTTGCCTCATAAGCCTCGTGCCTTGACCGCCACCGTTTACATTTCTAATAGTAATCAACTTTCTCATTATCAACTTTAAGTCGTCCACAAATTCAAACTATTTATGGATAGTCGCATAGTTTCTACACTCTCTGTGGTACTCTGTGGTTTGTTTATTTTGTCAAAAAAAAAGTGTATTAAATTTATCATAAAATAATTCACGAACATGTAAATAGTAAACAATGTTATTTCATAGATTTTGATGAAAATTTCACCATAAATTTGAGGCACTTTTAGTGAGTCGACAAAATTGCATACACCTCGAGCGTCGCCCCGTCGCCCAGCGCGCAGGCAATTCAATTTTTGTTGCCTCACTATTGAACTTGTGCTGTCGCTCTCCGAGTGCTTCGCCTCGCTGTGCTCGACGTTGTGTTGTTCAAAAACCGAGCAGAAGCCACCAGTAAAGCATGCCACAAAATATTAATTAAAATCCTGCATAATTTTTGGGCTGCCAGCGTTGTGGCGCCATCACTCTCCCCCCTTAGTCTCAGCCCTGGGCGTCACATTTCCGCTCAATCCGCGCGCTGCCGGCACTGTTGTGCCTTTTCGTTGCGTGGTCGTGCAGTGTGGCGCATAGTTTTGCTGTTTGCTGCTGCCGTCGTCCGCTTTAAAATATCCTGCCGCAGTGTATGTAAATTTTATGCAATGTGCGCCAGTTGTGGCCGTGCAGAGCGCCAGGAGCGTCGCAGATGAAACCTAAATCGAACTATTGCAAAATTCAAGCACACATTCTGTGCGCCACAACGCACACCGACACGCATTTTACAACAATTTGCTGCAGCAGCTGCAACCGCCACTTGGGTGCTTAAAGGGCGTCCAGGCGCGGCGGTAAGTTCGTAACAGTTGGCAGCATTTTGCAAAAGTCAAAAATTGTTTGAAGGCAACTGCGAGTACGTTAGTCGTAGGAAAAGGGCGAAAGGGGGGAGGGGAGACTAAATAAGGGGGCCAAGGAGGGGGGATGGAGATGCTTGGTATCTCGAAAAGTTTTAGCTGCAGCTGGAGAATTTTTTGCTGCATTTTATTGTTTTCGGGCGTAGCTGTTGTGCGGCGCTGTCTTTTGGTTTATGCTTTGCTGCGCTTCTGCTGCTGCCAACACTGCTGCTTGTTCTTCTTATTTCACTGGTTCTTCGTTATTTTGCGCTTTAATCCGCATGCTCGTGGTATGAGTGCACTCCATGCGACTGAGCCTGACTGACAGATAGACAGATAGACGGACAGGGCCAGCGACAGAGACAGACACAACAGGCAGGAACAAACGCACAGACAAATGAACGGACCACCATAAGAGCGGAAACGGAAATGCACGCACACTTTTTGGCCATGTAAATGCCGTTATATCTATACATGTGCACATATAGGTGTGTGTGCCTATGTGTGAGTGTGTGTGTTTTGGCATTTTATTGTGTGTTGAGCACCCGCTTGCAGCCATTCAGCGCACACACACACACACACAGAAGTAAAGCCAACTGGCGTCCAGCTGCACGGCCAACCAACAATTGCAATAACAACAACGACAACAACGACAACAACAACATAACCGAATTGTCTGCAGTATTTAAAGTCAAATTTGAAATTGCTGTGAATATACTTTAAAATGTATGCAAGTTGCATTGCGTTCACATGTGTGAATGTTAGATGAGCATTCACACATACCTACAAGTTGATGTGTGTGTATTTTTGTTTGTGTGTGTTTGTGAAATATTTTCAAATAATTGCAAAATTTAGTGCAAATTGTTGGCATTTTGCGCTTACAAAAAAACAGATTCATTTATTCCAATTTTTTTATGTTTACTAGTTTGCTTTTTTTTAATTTTTTTTTAGCACAATTTGTTTTTGTATTTTTTAATTAAAACCATAATATCGGTAATATTGTATTCTGACGTTTTTTTCTCATTTAAATGTAGTTGAATAAATTTACATATATTTTAATTTTAAATTAAAAAAATTGTATTTTATCCAATTTATAGATTTTTATTTCTACTTTGAATGCACGTTTATCTGTATTTTAGTAAATTTGAAAAAAGATAATCATTGTTTGTTTGAAAACTATTGATTTGTGGCAATTACTTAAAAACACAAAGACCTCTGTGAATAAACATATAAACATATAACATATAAATATGTGCGTATGTGCATATAAAGTGTACATATGTATTTGTAAATACGTACTAAAGGCTAACAATTTCAACTATGATGGAATTTTTTTCATAAGCACTCAAATTGAAAGGTGAAACGTTCATATAAAAAAATTGTTGTAGTGGGAATGAGTTAAGCATTCAAGAGACGAATCAGCTGATTATTTGTGAAAATTTTATTGAGACTGTTGCATTGTGTTAGCAGTTATTGCTAAGCAAAAATAAGTGAAATTTTAGGAAAAAATTATGGTTATACTTAAGAAGACAAGCAGGGCCCCGCAGGGCTTTGCACGCAAGTTTGAAGGCAATGTGGCCACTAAATGAAGTTCTTCTTAACTCTTTGTTGATCCCGTCAAATTTTTATAAAAAAATTCTTATCTAATTATTTCTTCTTTGAATTACTTTCACCAAGTTTGACGGCAAAAAGTCCATAAAATCTTGTTTCTTCATACAAACTCTTAACCCATCGTTGACCCCGTCAGATTTCTATTTTCAAAAAAGTGAAAAACACGTATCGAATTATTTTGCATGTTAAGTGCTTTCACTAAGTTTGAAGTTAAAAGGTCCACAAAATCGTGTTTCTCCATACAAAGTTTTAACCCTTGGTTCACCCCGCTAGATTTCGATTTTCAAAAAATTAAAAACAAGTGTCGAATTATTTCTCACTAGAAGTAGTTTCACCAAGTTTGAAGTCAATAGGCCCATTATTTCATGTTTTCTCATAGTTGCTGCATATAAACTTTAACCCCGTCATTGTTTTATTTTGGAAACATTTTAAAACATGTATCGAATTATATATTACTGGGAGCATTTTCACTAAGTTTGAAGTCAAAAGGTTCACAAAATCTTGTTTCTCTATACAAAGTTTTAACCCTTGGTTCACCTCTTTAGGTTTTGATTTTCAGAAAGATGAGAAACACGTGTCAAATTATTTTTGATTTTAAGTGTCTTCGCCAACTTTGAAGTTTATAAGCCAATAGGTTCAGTGGTTTTTCGTAGTCCTTCCGTATACGAACCTTAACTCTTGGTTCACCATGTCAAATTTTGATTTTCGAAAAATTTAGAAATACGTGTCGAATTTTTTAATTTTTTTTAATTAATTAATTTAATTTTTTAATTTTTTAATTTCTTTTTTTAATTTTTAATTTGGAGTATTTTCTACAAGTTTGAAATCAATAGGCCTATTATATCAAGTTTTTTTTTAGAACACCTAAACCCATGTTTTGCTTTTTTAGACCCCGAATTTATAAAAATTCCGTCTTAGCGGAGGTTAATTTTGCTCCCTGCGTACAACTTTTGAGCCGAATACAATTCGAAACCATATTTTGTACCAACAATTTTGTGTTAGGGGGGAGTTTGAACCACAACCGCCCCCCCCCCCTGTGTGCGACAATGCTTCAGAGTTTCTTTTCCCTTTGCCATTGAAAATGTTTCTACAACTATTCCCTTCAATGGTTCTCAGAACTGAAAAGATATTTGTATAGTTCATTTGATAAAACAACAATACACAACCTAACAGTTAAGTTATTATATGCCATCTAAATTGATAATGTTTGTAGTTTATAACAGCACAGCTTTTAAAAAAAGCGAATAAAATAAACAACTAATTCTCGAAACTTTTTTAATGTCGTTTTTTATAGTTACAACTCACATTTGCTGCAAATGACACTTTAATATTCTAATGTTGTTGTAGTAATTTTACTATGCTGTGACAACACGAGATCATTAACTGCCATTACAGTGGCTTTCTTGTTATATGAACTGGAAATGTAAAGACTTGAAATTATTATTATTTTTTTTCAATTTGCTTGAAAAAAGAATGCGAGACAATAGGAAAAACTTTCTTTGGTACTAAACTTCCTCTCAATAATTTATTATTTGTACAAAATACAAGTCTCATTGACAGTTGTAAAGCCAACATTCAAAACCTATGAAAATAGGCCTTAAAATTGGTCCACTCTCTGGCAACAGCGCCGCTAAAAATAATAAAACACCACAATTAAGTAAACAGCAAACGAACTGTGCAAGTTGACAGTGGGCGTTGTTACAACATAGAGTAATTGTTGTTGGAATTTTTGGTAGATTTCCCAGTCATTGCCAATGCAATATGTAAACAATATGTGAGTGGCCGACAAAGCCGACGATGAAAACGTATTGAGACAGATGGGGAAACAGGCTGCGCGACTTAGCATCGCGGCAACATATGTTAAGCTTAAAATAACAACAATAACAGCTAACAATAACAACAAAGCACTCTCACTCGATATGACTTCTTCGCGATCGTTTTTCTTTAGGATTTTATTGTCTTCTTAAATAGTTGTTGTTTTTACAGCTGTGCAATGTTGGTTTAACATTATCACAAAGTGATGGAACACAGTGTTGTCACAGAGTGGTGGAATTTTGAAACAATTCAGTGTGCAATATTATTTCATTGCTATAGAATTAAGGCAAACTGTACAGCATATTCCAAGATGTTGTGATTTCTGTGTTGCAATGATGCTTAATCGTATTCAGAGTTCATTGCTTACAGAGTTGATTACACAACTTTATACTTTAAGGAATCATTCTCTATGTTTCGTCATAGGATGCTGTGTGAAAATGTCTCGATATCTTCATTGTTGAATACCCAATATAAGCATCAACGAATTCAAAAACGTTGCATGTTTCTGATACTCAATGATTGGCGTATAGAACCGCCAGCCAGTGAGTCGAGGGTTTACATTCCAATTCATCCAAACAACGTAAACTTTTCCTTCAATGGCCCTCACACCTTTCCAAACCATTATCAACCATTCTAGAATATTTTTCACATTTTTTTCAACTACTTTAATTATCGTCACGCTCTGTTTGCCCACATCGGTTGACAGCAAACAAACGTCGAGAATCTCTAAAAATATTTTAATCTACTGCAATGGAACGGCATTAAAAACTTTACACTTTGAGAGGTGTTTTTCTCGCTTTATCGGTTTTTGTTCACCAACACCGAGTCCTTGCCTCGCTGCCCACCCATTCATCCATCGACCAACCAACCCATCGACCGCTTCCTCTTCACTCACTCGCATCAAATGACCTTTTAATTTGCACACATTCTCAACTTCGTACTTTATTTTTGCACTTTTGGCGCATTTCAATTTGTCACTTTTTCCCGAGCGCATTTTTCTATTTCCAGTTGTTTCCAATCCCCTGCTGAATGTCTAAACTTTCTGTTCGCTCTTCAAGTGGGTAAATGAGTCTAAAAAGTATTAATTTCTGCCATAGTTGCCACACTGTGCAGTTGAGGCTGAGGCGCTGTCGGCCATGGTGTCAGTGTTGCCGCCCGGCGTGTGTAACTACTCGTCTTCCGTTCTCGCCACTACTTGTTCTCTCTCCTCGCGCCACCGCCGGTCCTACATTTCGATTACAGTTCGTACTTTCCTACTCTAAATACTGCTGCGGCAGTTTTCGTTCTTTTTTGTTGTTGTTGTTATTGTTGTTCGTGTGAAAAAGTTCAAGGCGGCAAACATTAATCACCGGAGAGGCAGCCATTGCCACAACGTCACTGCCAGTCGAGCGCGCTCGCTCCACATTTTACTACTTTGACTGGCAACGGCCATGGCTCACTTTAAGCGTACTTTAAAATGTGCGTTGCTGTTTTTGTAGTTGTAGCTGTTGTTGTTGTAGTTGCTGTGTGCAAAAAAACGATAAGCAAACAAAGTTTTTACCCCATACCCCAAGGAATAGAAGCATTTTTGCTTAATTTACATTAAGGCAAAATTTCGCCTGGAAGCTCGGCATTTTTATTTTGGCCAAGTAAGAAGTTGTTGTAAGCGTTACTTAAAGCCCGAAACTATTTTGGTATTAAAAGTGAAAATGTGAAAATTTATATTTGATACGTTGTCTGAAAGCTATGGCAATTTTCTGAAGAATACAAACATGAGAGCACGGAACTTTTATTTGACAATAGAAAAATCACGCAATAGAATGAGTGAGGAAACAAGTTTGTGACAAGTGTCACAAAATTTTGAATTATGTAAACTAAAGTATTTTATTTCAAAATAGTTTCAAATAATTTCACACTTTTCGTTAAATAACAATTTGTGACAACTGTCACAAAATTCAGATTTGTGTTGATTAAAGTACTTTAATTAAAACTAATTTAAAATGATTCAAAAATTGTTTTTTAGTAATTATATGTTTAGGAACAACTGTCACACAATACAAACTTATGTTGGAAGAGTAATGAAATTTCAACCAATTGGAAATTGTAAATTTCATAAATAAATGTACAAATTTTCATTTACAAACATCTCAATAACTAAACTATTTAAAAATTTTAAAGAATTACAGAACGGTTAGTGCTTGTGACATTTATTGACAACTTTGGGACAACTATAGATAAGTTAAGTTAAGTTCTCACTACAGAATATTTACTAAGTACCTAACTTAACTATTTTGTTTTAATTAATTATTAAAAAAGGTTATGTTGTTATTTTCACATCTGTCACACGATTTATAACAAAAAGTAAACAATTTTAAAGGAAAAAGAACAAATATATCAAATATTGTAAACATTTCGCCTATTAATGAATTATTAAATAAGTAATCATCTAAATTTTCTGAAACTTGAAATTTTTCTTAGGGCAAAAATTTAAAAAGTGTCACAAAGAGTAGAAAACACTTTAAGTTTTTGAGTATTTTGGTTAAGCTAAATTTTCTTTATAAATATTTGCTTACTTTGTATGAAACTTGTCAAACAGTTGCAGAAGTCATAATGTGACAACTGTCACAAAATTTAAGTTACCAAAAACCGTTAAAATTTAGTTTGAAAATTATTAGAATTTCTATTAACACTGAAAAATTGTGCACAATTTCCTTACTATGGCATTTTAAATATTGAAAACTTTAATATAAATGAGTATAATAATATATTTACTTGTTACAGTTACATAGTGCAGTTAACGGTTTCTAAGATGGTTGGCGTGCTGGTACATTCACACCAAAGTATATACACATGCATGTGACACAGTTCTATATTTGTCACAATACGTAAGTCACAAATTTCCAACAGCATTAAATGCAGAATAATCTGATGTATTTGAGCATTCACCATGCATTTATAAATTTGGAATGTCGTTTTGTACTTTGTGACAACTGTCACACTTTTTAAGCTATATCATGCACAAAATTCACAGCTAAAATTTAATATTAACAACGAATTAATGATTTTAGCTTGAATTTTTGTTTATTTGTACTTTGTGACAATCGTCACAATTTTTCAATTGCATAGAATTAAAAATTTGAAAACAAATTTTCGTATTTGTAAGTCATTAAAAATTTGGAATAATAATTTTATGTATTTTGTGACAGCTTTTTCATATGTTTTTCATATGTTTTTGCTACATAAAATGCAGAATTTACTGCGAAATATAGAACTTATGGAAAATTAATAACATGAGATTACAAGTTAGTGTGCTTTGTATATTGTGACGCTTGTCACACTTTGACAGCTGCATGGAACTCAGAATTTATTACTGAAATTTGACTCTAACAATACATTGACTATTTTAAGCGCATCTTAGTGTTTTTTTACTTTGTGACACTTGTCACAAACTGCTTTACTTGACATTTTCTAGTCAAATTTAATCAAAAATTGAAGTATTTTGAAAGTTTATACAAAAAATGATGCTTATGTGCTGTTATTTTGCAGCCGCTAACAGGTAACATCATTACTGGACATTGGCACACTTTCTCGCACGGCGACCTAATTTTCATTAGCTGCCACTCATTTGCGGAAATGTCAATTAACCAGCCGGGACGCAGCGTCGAAATGGTTGTCGTGCAGTTTTTCGTACAGTTTATTGTGCGGAGCATTTTCCTGTCCGCCATTACTCAGCTGTCAATTTTAATTTTTTGACATTCCCCGATCACACCTTTTTCACTCATTGACAACGAATAATGTATGTGTATTTCCTTTCCGGGGCTTGCCAGCTTTTTGCCGCTTCATTGCTGCTCTTTGCGGCTATTTACAGCGCTGCCATGCAATAAACTCATTTGGCATTTGTGTCGCTTCTCACTTTGCTGGCGTTTCCGCCTTTTCGGCCGGCTTTATGGCGTTTAGAAATGTTGCCATTTTTTAGCATTCGCCTTTTTACGGCGCAGCCATAACAATAAACGGTGCGCACATCAACAACAAATCACTCATAATGACAGTTAATGATCGCACCTTCGCTAATGGCGTTTAAAAGCGATTTAATGCACACACTCGCACACAAACACACACAAATACGTAAATAACCAATAGAAAAGAGAATAAAACAAAGACAAAACAAAAAATTATAACAAAACATGCAACCGTAGAACATAATTAAGTGCAAAACAAAAATAAATTGCGGCACTCTGGCGCGTCCCGACACGCATGCCGCTGCGCGAAATTTTCGGTAGCCCAATGCGGGACGACGAAACGTCAAAATAAGACCGGGGAAGTGTGCCGCTATACAAACAAAAGAGCTCTGGATGGCAGCGAGCTCTTAAAATCGATGACGCTGCAGAAATTGCATCTAAAATATTTACAAGGTGCGACGCTGTGTGGGTGCGCGGGTGCGGGTGTGTGTGTGTGTGTTTAGGCGGTAAACGACAGGTTTGGCTTCTCTAAAGTTGGTGTTTGGAAGAAAAGGGGCGGCAGGGGCACTGCCGACGAGGATACGCTCTGAACTGTTGAAAGGTCACTTGCGGCAGTGCCGATGGCGACTGGAAGTCTTCAGCCACAAATCAAAAGATATTACAAAGCGTAATAATAGCTCCTGTTGTAGTTGCTGCTATTAAGCGTGACTTGCAAAAAATTGATGGAGTCAACTGCAACGAACGGTGCTGCCAAAGTTACAATTTTATAATGTTTTTTAGACAGCATAGAGTTGCCTGGATATCTGTGTTTACCAACGATTAGAAGGTATAAGTTTATAGGAATGGCTGCACCGAGGGAAGAACACTTGGATCATAGAGCCCCATTTCGATACCACAATAATTTGAATTCAGATCCCCATACAATCGGAACCAGTTTGACTTCTGACAAAGCTATGTTGACTATTCAGTCCTTTCAGTTAGAAGAAATTCAGTTAGAAGAAGAACCAGTTTGAGCTTTTAAAGAACCGAAGAAGGCTGTAAATAGTTCTATCAGTTAGATCCCCCCGAACGAAGAAGAAGCAGTTTAATGTTCTAAAGAACCTAAGAAGACTGTGAATAGTTCTATCAGTTAGATCTTCCCGAACAAAGAAGAACCAGTTTAAAGTTCCAAAGAACCTAAGAAGACTGTGAATAGTTCTATCAGTTAGATCTTCCCGAACAAAGAAGAACCAGTTTAAAGTTCCAAAGAACCTAAGAAGACAAAGTAAAGTCCTATTGGTTAGATCTCTTACATTACCCAAGAAAAACCATATGGAACTTCTAAAGAACCTAAGAAAACTGTGAATAGTTCTATCAGTTAGATCTCCTCGATCGAAAATTAACCAGTTTATGCTTCTAAAGAATCTAAGAAGGCTGTGAATAGTTCTATCTTACATTACTGAAGAAGAATTAGGCTCTAACGAACCTAAAAAGGCTGTGAACAGTTCTATCAGTTAGATCTCCTCGATCGAAAATGAACCAGTTTAAGCTTCTAAAGAATCTAAGAAGGCTGTGAATAGTTCTATCAGTTAGATCTGTTACATT
This sequence comes from Melieria picta, assembly GCA_964056695.1. Classification (NCBI taxonomy): domain Eukaryota; kingdom Metazoa; phylum Arthropoda; class Insecta; order Diptera; family Ulidiidae; genus Melieria; species Melieria picta. Next base: position 49,062,060 of record OZ057399.1, read on the forward strand.
ACTGAAGAAGAATTCGGCTCTAACGAACCTAAGAAGGCTGTGAAAAGTTCTATTGGTTACATCTCTTACATTACTGAAGAAGAACCAGATTGAACTTCTTAAGAACCTAAGAAGGCTGTGAACAGTTCTATCAGTTAGATCTCCTCGATCGAAAAAGGACCAGTTTGAGCTTCTAAAGAATCTAAGAAGGCTGTGAAAAGTTCTATCTTACATTATAGAAGAATAACCAGTTTGAGCTTCTAACGAACCTAAAAAGGCTTTAAATGGTCCTATTGGTTAGATCTCTTACATTACTGCAGAAGAACCAGATTGAGCTTTTAGAGAATGTAAGAAGATTGTGAAGTTCTATTGGTTAGATCTCCTCGATTATCGAAGGAGAACCAGTTTGAGCGTTTTAACGAACCTAAAATGCCTGGAAATAGTCCAATCGGTTAAATATTCTATATTATTGAAGAAAAAGATATTCAAGTAAATCCGACTTCTCTCAGATAGTTCAGAACACATTCAGAAGTTTCGAAGATGAGAATTCAGTAAAATCAATCAAGCATCTGCTATGTCACTCTGCATCACAACAACAACGACGGCTTCAGACTCTTGGGGCCAGGTTTTTCGATGGATAGATTACTGATCTGCACAATTTCCTCGCCAAGATCAAATGGTTCCCAAAAGACTTCGTCTGGATCTACAAAGATTAGGTAGAGCACCGAAGTTAAAATGAAAGGAATCAAAATAGACCCAACAGGATAAGTATGTGTCGCAAACTCCCCTTTAAAAATCTAACCTATTATGATTATTGATGGGTATAATGCACTGCGACTTGTAGATCTATTGTGACCAAATCTAATCTAACCTGGGAGATATATTTATACTTGTGTTCAGTATCAACGATTACGGTTTATAAAACAATTTAGTGGGTGGTAGACACGTAATTTTGATAGAGTTGAGATAACAGCATGAAATATGTCATAAATAACAATAATAATAATTGACTGACACAACAGCCCGATTACGCGACTAAGGCCTAGCTACCCGCAACCATCCATGTTGTGCGTGCGAATTTGTACAAGGTTGGAAGGGACCTACAGTTTTATGCCGATTCCGAACGGCGAGTTGGGAGCTTTTTCATAGGCAATTTTACTCTCAGAGGTTAAAGAAAAATTGTTGTTTTTCTTTTTTTTCGGTGTTAGCAGCAACGGAGTCTTGAACCTGGGTTCGAGCGTCGCATTTGACTCGCGGCCCAAAGCACTAGCCAACTGAGCTACGGCGGCTGACATGTCATATATAGTCTAATTTTATTTTACTTTTACAAGCTTTCCTTTGATAAGAATTTAAAGACAAAGTTTAGAGCCGAATGGGAACTGCCTGCTCTTCTCTCAAGCGACGAAGTCCATGTAGTTATACACGAACGGATCCAAATTTTTTAGCAAAGTAGATTTTGATATCTACTCAAAAGTACTAAGTCTTAATTCCAAACTACAAATATCAGAATACTGCAGTTTTTTATAAGCTAATCGCAGTCTGTGTAGCTTCAATTCTGGTTAGGGTCAATAGAATATCAATGGTGATATTCTAATATTATATGCCGGAACCGTTTTGATAGCATCAAAGGTTGGTCATAACTATGGAAAATCTCTTAGTTAATGAGAAGAAACTTACTTGAGCACAGAGAATGGTTCGTTGAAACAACACATACATTTTTTTAACTAACAGAGTTTGTGTATATTTAACGTTGATAAATATAAATAAATAAATACAAAAAAAATTTATATTAAAATTGATAACAGAAGTGATTGATTTTGAATAAACAAATCGACCAAATAGTAGTCAAAAAGTTTATGTAAAATTTGTTGACAGAAATTGCAGATTTTGATCGTTCAAATCAACCAAACAGTATTGAACAAATTTATATGAAATTTGTTGGCAGAGTTTATGTTTTTTTGGGCCAAATCAACCAAATGTTAGTAAAAAGAAAGTTATATTAATTTCAATGAGAGAAGTAATTGATTTTGATCAAATAAATCGACCAAATTGTAGTAAACCAATTGATATAAAATTCGTTAACAGAGTTGATGATTTTTTATGAAATAAACTGACAAAATATTATTAAAAAATACATTAATTTCGATAGGAGAAGAAAGTGTTTTGATCAAATAAATCAACCAAATAGTAGTAAAAAAATTGATATAAAATCCGTTAGCAAAGTTGATGTTGGAACAAGCTGACAAAATGTTATTAAGAAAATATATTAATTTAGATAGGAGAAGTAAGTGGTTTTGATCAAATAAATCAATAAAATAGTTGTAAACAAATTGATATAAAATTCGTTGGCAGAGTTGATGTTTTTTTGGAACAAATCAACCAAATATTATTTAAAAAAATATATTCATTTCGATAGGAGAAGTAACTGATTTTGATCACATAAATCGACCAAATAGTACTAAACAAATTGATATGAAATTTATGTTTATGGTTTTTTGGAACAAATCAACCAAATATTAGTAAAAAGAAAGTTATATTAATTTCAATGAGAGAAGTAATTGATTTTGATCAAATAAATCGACCAAATAGTAGTAAACAAATTTATATAAAATTCGTTGACAGAGTTGATGTTTTTTTATGGAACAAACTGACAAAATATTAGTTAAAAAAATTTATTAATTTCGATAGGTGAAGTAAGTGATTTTGAACAAATAAATCGACCAAATTGTAGTAAACCAATTGATATAAAATTCGTTGACAGAGTTGATGTTTTTTTATGGAACAAACTGACAAAATATGAGTTAAAAAAATTTATTAATTTCGATAGGTGAAGTAAGTGATTTTGAACAAGTAAATCGACCAAATAATACTAAACAAATTGATATAAAATTCGTTAGCAGAGTTGATGTTTTTTTATGGAACTGACAAAATTTTTTTAAAAAAATATATTAATTTCGATAGGAGAAGTAACTGATTTTGATCAAATAAATCGACCAAAGAGTAGTAAAAATGTCTCTATAAAATTCGCCCTGTATGGCAACTCTGTGCGCGCTATTGAACCCATTATTACTTTAGATTTAATAAACGGTTATTGAAAAAAATAACTTTATGAAGGCGTACTTCTCAAACAATGCTTGACGTTTTCTTGCAGCACACACACACAGACACACAGAGACATATGTGGCACTTGACATGTGGCTACCTGGTCAAGCCGGACAGCGGCAGGTGGGTTTCGACGTACACGTACGCATAATGGCGCACTAAATGCCTTCGCTATGGAGTTATTAAATTGAAATTTGAAGCAGGTTTTTTTTTCTGTTCTCTATCTCGTTTGTAAATTGTACACGCCGAAAATTGCCAGTTGCCACAGTTGGCCGTAATGATGTGTTGTGCTGTTGGCCGGCAACACTGCCACGCTCGCCATGAGGGTTAAAAATTTGTTAGTCCATGTGGGCGTTTTCCAGTGGACGCTGACCGCTTGTTCAACACAAGAGACGACTTAATAAGTGACAGTCGCTGGCCTGTCAATTATTGGCCGCGTCTGGAAAGATTTAAATCTTCTTAAATCTTATTATTCGAGCACGTTCAATGCACTTCCAAGTAAATCATTTTCATATTTTATGCCCCAAGCATTATTCGTCATGTTTGTTGTTATTTTTTGAATATCAATTCCACTTTATGCTGGCACTTTTGCATGTTTCCACAGTTTTTACAGCAGCTCGCTGACGTTTACGTGTGTCATTTGCGCTTCAAATAGTGTAAGAAGAGGAAAACGACGCCGCCGAAGAGGAAGAACAATGCGGCCAGCGTCTCAATTGCGCTTTCCGCTCGCCCGCAATCGGTCACAGTGCAGCGCCGGCAAGCTGTCATTAAATCATTCGAATTGCCATTTTTCATGGCTGTTGACGTTTTTGTGCCCTAACCTCAACTTAACTGTCAATTAATGATGAAATGAATGCGTAAATGCGTTCGTTACGTTCATTTGCACATTTCACACAAATGCCAGCGTCACAAAATTTCACTCGATTGCTGCATGCAAAAACAAAACAAAAAATAAATAAAACAAAAAAAAAACGGCAATAAAGTCATAAAACCCTCAAAGAACTGAAAAGGAGAGGAGAGGAATTTTCGTGTGCACTCGCGCTGACAATCACTCATTTCACTTCGTTCGCCGCCACATACAGACAGCTGAATGTTTCGGGGGGGGGGGAAGCAAAAAATGTAATAAAAATTGCGACCACAATAAAATAACGTGGAACTGTCAAAATGGAAGGCACACTTCCGTGCGCCATCATAAACGCGGCGAGTTCTAATTTATTTTTGTTGTTGTAATTATCTTACTTGGCCGAATTACGTAAGCGCCGTAAGAAAACCAATTTGACGAAACAAGAAAAATGAGTTACGAGCATCTGAAGCATAAAGTCGAGGAAGGCCAACAAATATTAAATTTGAGCGCTCAAACGTTGGTAGAGCGTAGCACATTTCGACGAGTGGGAATTTCATGCTCGACATAATCGAGGTGAATGTGATGTCCCTAATTATGGACAGATAGCTTCCTGCATTGGAGGAAAAGGACCTGCGGTCTTTTTTGACAATTTTGAAACACGGGTTGGGACTTTGTAGCAATAAATGTTTGATGACTTTCAGAGGTTTGTCATTGTTTGGGGAATGAGAGAAAATGTGTCTCTATTCGAGGAATTTTGAACTAATGACCCTTTAATTTATGATACTACATGCAAACTTTGGAGACGATGCGGCTTCTAGGTAGACAGGTGGAACTGTCTGTTCTAAAAATACGACTACACTTGAGGCAGTGAGGCCCATTGTATAGCCACGTGATAAAGGAGACTTGAGTGATGGGATAAGTACGGAAGAAATATTTAAAAGGAAACTATAGTGGGAATCCATAATAAATTTTAACCCTCCAAGAGCAACTTCTGAACAGCTTTCCAATTTTTGTTTCATGCACTTTTTCATTGAACCTCATAAAATGAAGGGTCCCAAGGTATCGAGAACTCATTGTTAAGAATCCTTACATAGCATTAAATTATGTCTAATGCACAAATAATAAAAATTGTCTAATTTTTTTCGTCATCTCTACAGGGACTACTAGTTCTGGTTAGCGGACCTAAGCCTCCTCTTCATGAGTGGTTAACAATGCGTGCGATATTTGAGCATAAGCAGACATTTGGCGCAGTTTCAGTTTATTTTTGATCAGATATCTTGAGACACAGTCGACTTTGGATGCTTGGACTCGACATATGTTGAATTGATTGCGTTATCTTACGGCCATCTAAGCGATGTTGACGTAGTAAATTTCTACAACAACCTCTTCAGCCTTCAACTCTAAAGTACTTAGCAGCGTTTTTTTCTAGCGTCAGTTTGCACACCCTGGAATATTTGCAATTCTTAAGCCCGAACTAAACTTACGAGGTCGTTTATATGCAAGTGATCAAACTTTAAGTTGGGACACGAACCCATGACCCTTTGACTCTAAGTCTTAAGCCTCAACTAAAGCCCGAAGATGTTTGTAAATAATGAAGCATTATATTCATTAAATTTTAACACACGACTTTTTGGTATCCCAAATTTTAAGCCTTAGATCCGAACTAAAATCTAATTTGAACGCACAAATCTTTGACATCTTATACTTTAACCCAAAAGTTGTACGTGAAGTTGAGATTCAAATCTGAACTTCAGACTTGTTGTCCAACATATTTACTAAGCTTTGGAGTTCATCACTAATCTGGCAATGAAACAGAAGTCTGTTAGGATATCATTTGATACTTGCCGCTGGGATTAACAGTGGGCCGTTTTGACAACATATCGAAGCCCAAGTTACTGGGCGCAATTTCAACAGGGTGACCATTCCACAATTGTTCTGTATGGACAAAAAATTAACCTTCTCTGTAATGTGAGGTGTGTTGGAATATTGTATCAATATGGAATGTTTGAGAAGACCCGAGGTCATGGGATCAAATTGCTGATCTACGCCGATTGACTGAATGTTGCATCCTGTTTTCATTGTTGACGAAGTAGAAGCGTTCTTTAGATGAGCAAAATCATTGAACAATAGTGTGTCAAATCACAAGAGTCCCAGAGTTAATTTTAAACGTGTGCTTTCCCTACTTCTTTCTTCCTTATACCATAATGAACCCAATCACTACAGACCCAGACAAGTTGACTTTTGAATGTGAGCTTCAGATAGCTTAGTAGCTCTGTTATCTGACCAACTTAAACTTTATAACGCCAATTCTAGATCTTTGGTTCTGGATGGATCCAAATGTTAGGAGACATGGTTTCTCAATGTGTTTAATTACAAGTGACATAGACAAGTTGACTTCTAAACTTGTGCTTTACCTCTTTTTCCCCACGTACCCTCTCAATGAGCCAAATCACTAGAGACCCGGAGACTATTTTTAAATGTGAGCTTCAGATAGGTTAGTAATTCTTAGTCAACGTGTTAAGCTACAAGCGATACAGACTAGTTGACGTCTAAACTTGTGCTTGCCTCCTTCTTTCTACCTTTTTCCCCTAATGGGACAAATCGAAGGAGACCCAGAGAGAACCTTTAAATGTATGCTTCAGACAAGTTAGTACCTCTGTTCTCTAGCTATTCAACTCAATTCTAGATCATTGGTTCTAAAAGGATACAAATATTAGTAGACGGGTTCATTATTGTGTCAAACTAAGAGAGTTACGATCAGTTAACTTTGGAACGTGTGCTTCAGATAGCAGAGGTACTTAGCTAACTCTAACCTTAGGTCATGTCTTCTATGTGAAAAGGTCACAATTTAGAGACTAAGACAGAGACCGGATCTTTAAGAATGATTTTAAGAGCCTTAAAGGCCACGAAATTAAAGGTGCTGGACAAAAATGTCAACAATTGTTGAGTAATATTTTAAGCTACTCACTCGGCCTTAACTAAACATTTCTGTTGTCATTTGCTCATTCCAGTATTAAATACTCCCTCACCAGTCGTTTTTGAGAGACAGATGCTTTAGGCATCAATATGCATAGATGACCTCGAGTGCGCATTTCCTTCTTTGTTCTCGTTCCGATACGACGCACTCATTTCGATCGGAGCTTAGGGCAGCGTTGCTCTTTGGGCTACTCGTACTTGAGACTTGACAGTCAATGGGCATTTGACAAGACTGTCAAAGACTTGAAGTGTATGCGACGAGCGGGCTTGGTTGATGGCCAACAAAGGCAACGAGAACTTTGCGTATGGTCAGTCAAACAAAAATAGTAGACATTAAGTGCACTTTGGGTGATAAAGATAAAACCATTCACACAAACACATTGCACATCTACATACAAATAAACATGTGAGGGCGGACGACAAGACAACGCAACACAACGATTTTCCGGTAGCATACGTTCGGCGATAAATAGTCGGCGTAATTATATGTAGGTTGAAATTGCCTTAACAAAGGGTCGCCGGGTTGGCTGAGAATGAACCACCGGACAACCAAACAACCAACCAACCGGCCGACAGGCCATTTTACTTATGTAAATATTATGAAATTAAATTTGTTGCCAAGACATTTTATTAAGCGGCAACGACGCTTCTTGACAGTGGTCAAGAAGGCCCAAATGTGAGGGTGCCAGTAGAAGTAGAACGAAACAACAGCAACAACAATAAACAACGAATAAAAGGCAACATAAATGAAAACCAACCGTGCGTCAAGTTGGCGTGTAATGGCACTGGAAAAGAGCGCCCAAAGAAGGGGTAAACATACGGTGGCGAAACGAGACGCGTAGCGGGACAGGCACGGGGGGGGGGGGGGGGTAAGCGTTGGTAGAACGGCGAGTAATCATGTTTACTCACTGTGCCATATCACATGTCACAATCACACACGCTGCCACCGAACTGACCAATTCACAGTCACCAGTCACAGCACACAACTGGCCAACAAGCCGAAAAAAACACCAAAAGCGAGCGAGGCAAAGCGGCGAAAAGGCAAAAGGACATCATGGAAAAGGGGCCAAGGGGGCCGAAGCGAAGGGATGGCAACGAAGGCGAATAGGGCAAGTGGATATAATTAAAACAGTGTGGCATTTAAAAAGACGACCACGCCGCGAAGGAGAGTGTCGGTCGACGGTAGCGGTGCGATGACGCCGTCTGTTCATAATTGCGTCGATGATAAATGGTCGCTCAAAGGTAGCAACAGCAACAGCAACAGTAGCAATGTTGCAAGTACTAATGTGTAGTAAGTAGGCGAGTGGTTATGTGGCGCGCTGTCTAGCGCTGAGTGATGACAATGCTAAATAGTTTTGGCAACACCAGCACTAACGTCACAAAGTGTACGTGTCAGGCGTGGGTTTGTGTGTGTGTGTGTGTGTCTCTCTGTGTGTTTACACAGCTTAATGATTTGTGTAATTGCATGTGGTTACTATATTTTCGGGGTTATGCAATAAAAGTGAAGTTGTTGTAATTGTTGTTGTTTTATAACTGGTTACAATTGGAGTGCAATTGTGTCAGCAGCTGTTGCTATTAATACCGCTTTGTTTGCATTTACTTTGGCAATTTTTCATACTAATTGGTTGAGCGTGATTGTGGTGTGAAGTTGGTTTACGGTTAAAAAGGATCAAACCGTTGCTGGAAATGACTAATGAAAGCATAGTTTTTGAGGAGGAAAATGGGTCAAAGGCGTAACAATTTTGTTTCTCTATTTTAATTTTGTATTATTTTTACTATTTTCTACTTTTATAGTACAGTACAATCTCGATAATTCGGATACGATGGAAAAAAATTCTAAACAAATTAAGTCGAGGAAAGGCACTTCGTTAACTGGCAGTGAAGTACAATGCAGGCAAATCTAGATTTTCTAAAAACAATGAAACAAAACTTCGCCAAATGAAAATTACAAATTTTTTCCAAAAATATTCATAACATATTAAAAATAAAATTTTTAAGCAAAAATAATTTTAGTTCAATAAAAATCTACGTTTCATTGGTGTTCTTGGTAGTCCCGACATTTCGATATTTCGGACAGTGCCTGGTTTTTAATTGTCCGGATTATCGAGATTATACTGTAATTTGAATTTTATTATAATTTTTTGGAGCACAATAATTCAGAAAATTTTCGATGAAAGGTAGAGGTGAAAAGAAGTTTTCAAAAACAAAAGAACAACAAACCATTTGAAAAGATGCTATGGAAAAGTATGAAGAGCACCAAAAATCTTAGAAGACTTTTTGCTGACAGTTAAGTGTGAGAGAAAGCAACAGGTCTTCTTATGCTTTGACCTTTCTTGTCAAAACTACTTACAACCCTTTCAGATATGAATCTCAATTTACAGACAGAGTTGACAGAGACCCAATGTTTCTTAATAGAAAAAATGATTTAATGTTACGGACCTCGTTTCTGTTTCTTGCCATTTGGTTGTTTAGTTTCTAGATGTAAGTTACTAGGTTTAGGCCAAGTGTGAGTTAGGCTCGTTTAGTTGAAGCTCGATTAGTTAAGTGACAAGAAATTCTTACTTTGTCCACCAACTTCTATGTTCTTTCTAAAACAATAACACCGTGCGACAGCATTTTTCACACCGGAAAAAATCCATATCGACGTGAAACCAGAGACCAAACATAGTAATACTGCGTACTCAGTTTTTCACGTCTACATCCTTTGTCCTTTTAAAAGGACTTCACCATTTTGAAGGAGATAAAAAATAAAAAAAATATAAAAACCAAAATTTTATTACTTTAACTTTATTGCTTCGAAAGTTATTAAAAAAAGGCGGAAGCTGCAAGTCTAATGAAATACAAAAATTCTAATTTATTTGAGTATCAGTATTTTAAATAATAAAAATATACAAAATCTATGAAGCGAGAATAATGAAATTTTGACACGTGATCAAAAAGACTTTGGGGTTCAACATACTTACTTTTCAAGAAAATTCGACATAAAATTTCAAGGATATAAAGGATTAAAATTTTCAAAGGACCTTTTTCGTATCCATTTTTTACAAATATATAAAAAATCAATTTTATTTAAATTCTTGAGCCTTTCCTCTTTCATTTGATATACATATCGCCATATTCTAGCGAGGTTAAGTATTTTTTATATTTTTTTTATTTTTTATGCCCTTCAAAATTTTGAAGTCCTTTTAAAAGGACAAAAGATGTAGAAATGAAAAACTGAGTATGCAGTATTACTATGTTGGTCTTTAGTTTCACGCCCATATGGATTTTTTCCGGTGTAAAAATTTTTTTTAATTTTTGTCGCACGGTGTAATGAATCAAAAATACAGCTCGTGCCTTGCAATTCTTTAAAGTAGATAAGTAGAGGTGGAGTTCAAATGCCTACAAATACTTCGTCCAAAGGTCACAACTTCTAATACCAACCTTTACGTTCTTCCTAAACCAAGTATGATCCCCGTAAGGTAGAATCCCAGCTTTTAGGATCCTTGTAGACGTAGCATTAGAGCTTCAGAGGACTTTCAAGTTAAGTTAGCCTTCAAAGCTAAGTTCATTTCAGATTCATTGAAGTTGAGTTTGAACTCTTAAGGAGATTTAAAGTTTTTTAAAGTAAAGTTGTGTTAGAATCCGAATGCACATCGGGAACTCTGTCTAATTAATTTCTTGCTCGCACCTGTGTAACTACTACGTTGTACCTCTCATTCGAGTTAAGAGCCTTTAGAGCCCTTTGAAGTTCAGCTCATTTACGTAGAGGTCTAATCTGGACAGTGTTGCCAGATACCTGAAATGACTTTCTCCTAAATCTTAAAAAAAATACAGAAATTTCCTCCTAAAAGTTAAAAAAAATCTCATAAAATTGTTTTGTTGCTAGAGTTCCAAGCACATTATACTTTGTTATCCAAAAATCTCCCAAAAATCCATTAAGGATACGAAAAATCCAATAACTAAAATATAAATCTCCCAAACTTTCTCCTAAACAATTCTTCCTCCTAAAAATTCTCCTAAAAGGCCAAGAATCACCTAAAACTAGGAGGAAATCTCCTGATCTGGCAACACTGAATCTGGAAGTCTTTGAAGCTCGTTCTCATAAGGCCTTTTAAAATGAACTTTTTGAGGTAAGGCTCAATTTTAATGTAAAGTTCGATTACGTAAAGTTTAAACCTTAGAGATCTTTGAAGCTGAGTTCGTTAATGCAGAACTCGAACTCAGAGGTCTTTGAATTTAAACTTGCATGATGTAGGGCTCAAAGCTTAGAGATCCTTCAAGTCGAACTTATTGAGGTAAAGCTCGATCTTTAGAAGTCTTAATGTTAAGCTCATTGAAATAAAGTATAAACCTTAGAACCTTCGAACTCAAACCCCAGATGGCTTTGAACTGAAATTCGATAGCGTAGCACTCAAAGTTTACAGATCTTGCAAGTCGAACTTGTGAGTTAAAGCTCTATCTTTAGAAGTCTTAATATTAAGTTGTATGAGATAAAGTTTTAATATTAGAAATTTTTGAAATTGAGTTCGTTAATGTAGAACTCAACCACAGGGTTTTTTGATGAAAATTCGTTGACGTGGGACTCATGGTTTACAGATCCTTCAAGTCGATTTTTAAAAGTCTTTAAAGTTAAGATCGTCGGGAGAGAGTTTGAACTTAAGAGTGCTTTAAAGTAAAGCTCGATGACATAGAGCTCGTTGTTTACAGATTCTTCAAGTTGAGTTCGTTGAGGTAGGATTCGATCTTAAGAGGTCTTTAACGTTGGAGTCATTGAGTTAAAGTTTGAAACTTAGAGGTCTTTGAAGTTAATCTCGTTAAGCATGAGCTTTTGCTTTATGGGAAATTTAAATTGAGCTCATTAAAGTAGGACTTACGATCTAGAGTTCTAGTCTACAGCAAGATTTAGAGGTTTTCGTTGAGATAAATTAAGAATTTTAAGGTTCTTTGAAGTTTTGGTGGTTGAGATAGAACCAAGAATATAGAAGACTGTGGAATTGATTTCGTTGAAGCAGGGCTTAAGTGTTAGAGTCTGTAAGGTTCAGCTTGGGCTTTGGAGGTCTTTTATTGAGATAAAGTTTGAACATTAGAGGTCTTTGAGGTGCTATTTGCTGAAATAAATATTCGGTTATAAAGATCTCTGAATTTAAGTTTGTTTAGTTACAATTCAAGTGCTCACTAATTCTCTCTCTGAAGCTTATAATTCTGGCTATTAATTGAGCCGTTTGTTGTGCCAAAGTGAGATTTCCAAAGTCAGTCGTCCCATTTCATACTAATCCACGTTAGCTCCCACTCAACGGTTTAAATCTATGTAAGTAATCTTTGAAGCCAAAGTATGGTACATCCTTCTTTGAAGTTTATCTCAGCTTTACAGCTTTTCAAAACTACTCAAAATCTTTGCAAACTTACAAAAATCTCGAGGAAATCAAAGTTGAAGCATGTTTTCCAAAGCCATTTAAAAAATTTTAGCTCCTAGATCAAAGTCAAAAGGAACTTTTTGTAATAGTAAGATTCACAAACTTTCCACAAATTGGTTTGAACTGTCGTAAATTAAACAGCAAACTCAAAAAATCTTATCAAATGAAATCTCCGATGTATGAATAGAGTGTTTATAAATCAAAGATCGGGCTTTGAAGATACACAAATTTGAAAACCTTGAGGTAAATAGCTCCTGAAGTATTTGAAGTTGAGTTCGTTAAGGGGGAAAGCCACTGTGACGGGTAAAAAAAAAAATCAAAGCTTATATATTCACAAATATGTGTACAAAATTTCAAGTCATAATTTCAAAAATTGACTAAGTTACAACGATTTTAGTGAGAGCAAGTAGGCCGACTGCAAGTAGGACTCAAAACTTTAAACGCGTTTTTCTCGAAACGACTTTTTTTGAACTGGCGGCATCAATAACTCGAACAATTATGAACCGATTTCTAATTTTTTTTTGTTTTGTTCGTCTTAGTAGTGGTTAAGGTTAAGCGTAGCCGATTTGGAAAATTTTGTTTTTTACTATTTTTTAAACTGTCTCAAAACCAAAAAAACAAGGTCGAAAACATGGAAATATTTTCAATCGGTCGCCATTTTGTGAAAAATCAAAATAAAAAAAAACGGCTACGTACAAAGATAGCTACATTCATACAGATTACAATAAAATTTTATTTTTTTTTTTCTGAGTACGGGTTTTTGAGAAATCGATGCCGCCATGGAGGGGGAATTTTTTTTCAAGCGCTACGGGATCATCTCTATTGTTTAAACTATTTAATATTTTTTAATAAAAATTTGTGGAAATATTATTAGATGTCTGCTTAATAAAATAAAAAAAACCCGATCCAAAAATTCCTATATTTACTCGGTCAAAAAAAATGTTTAAAATCACTAATTTTTTGACCCGTCACAGTGGCTTTCCCCCTTAAAGTAGAACTTGATTTTTCGAGATATTTGAAGGTAAGTCAAAGTGGAGCTTGAATTCCAAAGGTAAAATTAGAGCTCGAACTTTAGGGGTCTTGAAAGCAGAGCTCCTAAGCAACAAAGAACTAATACTCCTTGCAGTGAAAAGCTCTGCTAGCACCCATTCTTCTCCTAAATAAGTGTGTGCTTTCATATTTCACTTCACTCCTATTCGAAGGCAAACAGGCACGAAAAGAGATTTTGCGCCTTGAAGGATCGAAAGCTAATCGTTAGAGCTTTTTTGACGCTAATTAAAGCCTAAGTGACGAAAGTCATTGTTTGCAATAAAGTAAACCAAAGCATGAAATATTGTATAGTAAATAGAAACTAAGCCGCCAAAGCGCTCAAAATACAACCAACACAGCACTGCTGACCCGGCCGCCCATCAACCAGCGCTGACATGTCATATCAACATCAAAACATGTTGCGGTGTTGATCGCTGAGTTGCTTTCCTTTTTTGCTCCTTCAACGAACGCGAGCGCATAGTTTTGTCGTTGTTGTTGTTGTTATTGTTATTATGATGGTTGTTGTTGTTTAGTTGTTGGTGTTTTGTTATCTAACTGACACAATTACTAGACATGCACAGCGTGGAAGGGATATGTGGCAGCAGGGGCGTAGCCAGAACTTGGGCATGGGGGGGGTTTTAAAAAAAAATTGTTTGCCAGTTTAGTATTACATGTTTTTTAAAGTAAAGTGCACTTTCCAAATAGGGCATTTTGTTGTGGCTTATGTGACTTAATGCATTAAAAATTAAATTTTTTCCCTGATTTTTAGTAAAAATTTCATGAAATTTGGTGGACTGAAAGCGAAGTTATTGCATCTGAAGTGGAAGTATTTTTGTGTCATCGTACAAAAATGTGCATCGAACAAAGAACCAATATTAACTATTGTTTTAAAAATGTTTAAACTTTAACCGAAGCATTTAAATTGATGGACCAAGTTTATGGTGATTTTTGTTTATGCCGTGGTGGAGTTCATAAGTGGTAAAAGCGATTTAAAAACGATTGTCAGAACATAAATGATGACCAAAGTGTTAGCCAACTGAATCCGCGATCACCGTAGATCAACACTGGGCGGTAATTCATAAAAGATAAGCCAAAATCTTCATTGAAATTATTGAAATTGGATTTAACCATCGCTTTACTTATACCCACCCGGGTGATCTTTTTAATATTCATGTTTTCAATAACATGAAAAAATATTTTTCTTAAATTTTGTTCATGTTTAAACTTGAATTTTGTCATTTTTTATACAAATGTACCTGGGTGATCCCAGGCGCTTTCGCTACCATTTTGATTAAAACTCACGATACATTTTTCACATGATGTGGCACCGTGCGAATTTCACATTTTCAAAGAATGCATTTGCCGATGAAAAAAGCGTTTTGAGAACGTAGAAACCATCCAAAAGGCTTGTACCGACATCCTGAAGGACATTCCGGTCGACGAACTAAACTACTCTTTAGACATGTTTTTAGAACATGCAAATCGCTGCATTAAGCCTAAACGTGACTATTAAAAAAACAAATTAGTTTCGGTAAAAAAGGGTTTTGTTAATTTTTGTTAATTTCTTTTAAATATTTAAAGATGAAGAGACCTTTTTGCTAATGTGGGAACGTACATACGATGCATAGTGATTGAAAATGTTGACAAATTATAGGCTATGGGGGGGGTTCTGACACCCTAAACCCCTCCCTTGGCTACGCCCCTGTGTGGCAGACAGACAAACAGCCAGCCGGCCAGTCGCACACGTTCGCTGGCTTACAGACTGATTTGTTGTATTTGTAATTTTTTGTTGTTGTAATTGGTTGTTTTCATTTTTTATGTGACTATTTAGCGAGCGAGGATGTTTGCCGTTGGCGAGGCGCGCAGTTCGCTTCGATTACAGTTGAGCGCGGCCGGACTGCATTGGGCGCAATCCGGCCGATGCTATCGCAGCGTGTTGTCGTATTAATAAAGGTGTAATTGATATTATCATATCGTCGCTAGGAATTATTTATGCCACACAAAAGCCAAGGTATGAAGTGGCGCGGCCAGTCAGAGGCGGAGCGCGGCCAACACGCACACGAGGGTTGGACTTAATAAGCGCAGCACCGCAGCAACGGTGTCATCGGCGGTGGTTTTTTGTTGTGGGCAATGTTGTTGGTTTTGTTGGTGGTGGTGATGGTGTTGGTGATGGCGGCGGCAATTGTAATTTAATACGACGCTCTGCTGTCCGCAGCGGTTGCACACTTGATTGCGTTCGCTCGAAGGATGTGCACAGATGGCCGCTTCGGTCAGACTTGCCAGCCGAAGTAAATAATATTTTTTGGCCCAAGAACTCGTCCACTGCGGACAGTATGCGGATTTATAGTTTTTTAATTTTATTTTCCATATCGCAACGAGCCGTTGAAATGCTGTTTTTTTTTAAATGATTTTAATGCCGTTTAGGCTGATAAACGCAACAGGCAGGCAGACACAAGATTCCGGGAAACTTATTTTTCAGTTCAAAGACATTTTTGTGCAATTAGTATCGGTTACCCGCAGGCGTAATTATATCAAATTACAACGCAGAAAGTTTGAGAATTTTTATATAATAATTTAGATTTTTTGTTTTGTGTGTGAAAACTGTTTGTAATACACACTGGAATGCATTTTTTGCAGCAATGAGACTAAAACGTTTTAAGAAAAAATATTTCATATTATACATGAATGATATACTTTCTGGAATGTCCAACTGAGATATTTAAAGAAATATTTTCAGGTCCTTTAACACATCTGTGAGGACTTAAAATATTTATTTATTGTTCGACTAAAAAAAAACTAAATAGTAAATTTTTCATCAACTTAATCATTTGACTGTTTAAAATATTTTCAAGTTGATTATTTCTATTAGTTTTTATTTCAAATTTTAATGAAATATTTTCAGGTCCTTTATCACATCTGTAAGGACTTAAAATACTTATTTATTGTTCGACTAAAAAAGCAAATTATTAAATCTTTCATCAACTTAATCATTTGACAGTTTAAAATATTTTCAAGTTTATTATTTCTATTAGTTTTTATTTTCAATTTTAATAAAATATTTTGAGGCAGTTTAACACGTCTGTAGTTACATAAAAAACATATTTATTGTTCGACTAAAAAAACAAATGAGTAAATTTTTCATCAACTTAATCGTTTGACAGCTTAAAATATTTTTAAGCTTATTATTTCTATTAGTTTTTATTTTCAATTTTAAAGAAATATTTTCAGGTCCTTTACCACATCTGTAAGGACTTAAAATACTTGTTTATTGTTCAACTAAAAAAAACAAAATAGTAAATTTTCAATCAATCATTTGACAGTTTAAAATATTTTCAAGTTTATTATTCTATTAGTTTTTATTTTCAATTTTAATGAAATATTTCGAGGCCGTTTAACACATCTGTAAGGACTTAAAGTAATTATTTATTGTTCGACTAAAAAAATAAATTAGTAAATTTTTCATCAACATAATCATTTGACAGTTTAAAATATTTTCAAGTCTATTATTTCTACTCGTTTTTATTCTCCATTTTAAAGAAATATTTTCAGGTCCTTTAACACATCTGTAAGGACTTAAAATATTTATTTATTGTTCGACTAAAAAAAAAAACAAATTTGTAAATTTTTCATCAACATAATCATTTGACAGTTTAAAATATTTTCAAGTTTATTATTTCTATTAGTTTTTATTTTCAGTTTTTAAGAAATATTTTCAGGTCCTTTACCACATCTGTAAGGACTTAAAATATTTATTTATTGTTCGACTAAAAAAACACAAATTAGTAAATTTTTCATCAACTTAATCATTTGACAGTTTAAAATATTTTCAAGCTTATTATTTCTATTAGTTTTTATTTTCAATTTTTAAGAAATATTTTCAGGTCCTTTACCACATCTGTAAGGACTTAAAATACTTGTTTATTGTTCGACTAAAAAAACAAAATAGTAAATTTTTAATCAATCATTTGACAGTTTAAAATATTTTCAAGTTTTTATTTGCAATTTTAATGAAATATTCTGTCACGTCTGTAGTTACAAAAAAAACATATTTTTTTTGTTCGACAAAAAAAATATTAGTAAATTTTTCATCAACTTAATCATTTGACAGTTCAAAATAATTTCAATTTGGTGCCAATGTCAGCGCATTTAGAGCTCATTAATGTCACATTGCAGTTACTGCTTCAATCAAGAACAGCGAAAAAGTTCGCTTGACAGTTTAGCTGTCACAGTCAGCTGTGCAAATAGACGATGAGCGCTCTTACACACACAAACACACGAGCGCACTTGTGTCAATGTCGGCATAAATTGCATCCTATGTAAACAACTACAACACAACAACCACAATATGGCCAACAAAAATGCTTTGCACCACATGTGCAGCGCAATAAAAGTGTCAGTCAGCGGCGGCCAAATGTAAACAAACGACTTGAAAAAAGACGCCACCAAAATGCACACATACACCATGCACACTGCACCCTGTATAACGAGAACATTTCGGTCTTGCGCTGCTTTACTGCCACATATTTACATAGCGATTGCATTTTTCGAGGCTACATTAAATGCACCGCTCCACAACTAACCAACTAACCGACCGACCCAGCGACCCAGCAATGCAACCAGCAATGAAATTCAAATAAATATTTATAAAGTTTTGTAAACATTTGATTTGGTTTTTCCATGCCATATCCGCACTGTGTGTGTGTGTGCTGTTGTTTCAAGGTCATTAGGTTAGCATAGCATATTTGATACGCGGGGGGGCGATAGCGGAAGAAGGGAGCCAAAGGATGAATTACTCAAATGTTTGAGCTGCATTTTTGTTTGTATGATTGTTTATCTGTTTACAGTGTGATTTGATTACTGAAACATTTTAGGCTGCATGCAGCGTGTTGCTGTTGAATGAGCAAAACAATTTGATGGAAAAAAATTGTGTTGAAAACTGATAACATTTATCACATTTGAGAGACATTTTTGAACTCATTTTCAACTTCAATTTTTGAACTTCATTTTATTGTAATAGCAAAATACTAAAATTAAGAGCAACGTTTTAAAATATTTTTTAAGTAATTTAAGTAAAATTTAAGAAAATCTCATATATTTTTAGTTTTTCTTAAAAGTGAAATAACACAAAATCCACTATTTTTCGAATAGATGGCTTTAGTCACCTGAATCTTGCGGTCCATAAGCACAATCGGACTACGCTAGATGGCATTAAAAAGATACGATTTCATACTGAAAGAACTTCTCAGACAGTTTTGTAATTGCTTCATTCAGTTTTCTTTGAGTGTGCATCAAAAATGGATACCAGAAAAGAGAGAAGAGGCATTTTTTTTACAGTTTTTCTTCAATAAAGGCGAACTTTCCAGACAGGCGACTGAAAATATAAATAGTGTCTATTCTTCTGATACTCTAACAGTCAATCAGGCGCAATTTTGGTTTAATCGATTTCATTCCGCTGATTTTTAAGTCAAAGATACACCTTGCTGGGGAAGGCCAATTGTCAAAAATGTTAATAAAATCATGAAAATCGTCCAGTTTGATCATCATGCAAGCACTTTGTTGATTGTCTAGGAGCTAAAAATTGCAGAAAAAACCATCTGAAACCACTTGAATAAGGCTGGATACAAAAAAAAATTTCAATGTATGGGTGACCACAAGTTAATGCTGCTTAATCTCATCAAATCCATTACTGAAGCGTATGGTGACTGATAATGAAAAGTGGATCTTACGGCCTTACGACTTACGACAAAGTCAAGCGAAATCAGTCGTGTTTGAATCGCGGTAAGCCAACGAAAACGGTGGTCAAGCCTAGATTGACGGTCAGGACAGTCGAGTTTTGCTGTGTGTGTGTATGCTGTCCATAATGGGACAATAGGAGAAGAATTTTGTTCCATCAGGACAGACCCCACACACTGATAGTGACTTGCCAAAAGCTCTGGGAGCTTGATTGATTGAAGATGTGAAGATTGAAGATTTTTTACATTACATATTTCACTACGATAGTTTCAGTTTGAACTATTTGGAAAATGTCTTCTTAAGCTGAATGTTTATATTTGTTCGGCACCAATTTGTGTTTCTGTTTTTGTTCAAACACCATAATTCCTGTGTAGATCCAAGTGTTTACTGCTCGCATACGGACGTTCAATGTTTGACGCACATCCGTTGAATGCAGTGTTGTAATTGTTATGTTGTTACAATTTCGCCTACGTACACAACCTACGCGATATGCCAACAAATATATATTTATGGATGTAGAAAAAACACAGAGAGTACAAATAAATACAAACGGAAACATACATATGGGGTTTTGTTGTTATTGTAAACTTATCAGCATGTTGGGTTAAGTGTGAAAAAGACGTCATCTACGCTTAGAGGAAAAAAGTGCCTACCATCTGGATACTTTTAGAGATTAAGATATTTAAAACAACAATAAAATTGAACTAAAAAACAAAAAAAATTATAAGTTCAATATTAAACTTCACAGAAATTGTCTACTCCGAACCACTTTAGCTATCAACTCAAGTCATATTCATACACAAATTTTGCATTTCTCTATAAAATATATGAAATATTTTGTATAATATTCACCAACATGCAAACTCAATTTTTGTTAAATTTCATTTAAATCTAACCACTCAATCGAACATTTTTCATATGTCATACGAACTGTGGGACGGACAATCACAACTTATAGAATAAGTTCAACAAATAAAATATTACAAAAATAATCATGTTTTGTACAATCATAAAAGTCGTCAGTGCCACTACAGAGTCCCTGGTTTTCATCGTCAAACAGTACCGTTACACTGTTCATTTCAGTATTTCCTGCGCTCCGAACGCCTCCACTAAAAAAGCGTTCATGTTTCTTCATTTTCTTTTTGTAGCCGTCTTTGAGTCACGCTTATCAACGTTTTGCGTGTGTTCTTCGTTTGCGGTTTGTTATATTTCTATTTTATGCCTTCACTTATTTTAAGAGGAAATCATTATTATATGCTTTTTGTTGTTGTTGGTTTTTTGTTTTTTTGTTTTACGCTCAATAAGCACCCAGCAGTTGTGCGCATTGCTGATGGCATTCGAGTCGCTCAGGCTGACCTCAAGCTCCGCAGACCGTACAGCACGATGATCTAATTTTCATGCGCACTCACTCAGTCAGTTGGCGTACGAGTACTGTTTCCACTATGACTGTCACGCAATCAGCTGTTTTCCGATTTGTTTTGTCTGATTTATGCTAAAACGCTGAGTGTACGCGGAAATGTCATAAATGTCACCAAATCAATGATTTATGCGTTTTGTTTTGCTTTGCGCGCTGTGCACACTTTTTACAAAAGTTTTCATCACTTTAAAGCACCGAAATTTCAAAATTTAACAAGTAGCGAACATGTGGCTTTGAGTCATGGCCAGTGTTGTGATGACCCAATAGACGAGACTGCACGATGTCGAGTAGTGACAAACAAGCATTTGTGTTTAATTAATTCGAGGGAAATTTATTGTTGACTTCACTTTGAATGACGATCTTTTGTAAATTG
Source organism: Melieria picta (assembly GCA_964056695.1). Classification (NCBI taxonomy): domain Eukaryota; kingdom Metazoa; phylum Arthropoda; class Insecta; order Diptera; family Ulidiidae; genus Melieria; species Melieria picta. Next base: position 49,082,909 of record OZ057399.1, read on the forward strand.
AACTATTAAAAGTTCTAAGGAAGGCAAACGACTGGAAGTTTATGCTCCTCGAAATTGCGTTGCAAAGACTAAAAAGTTCAGGGAGATCAGTGGGAATGAATTTTTAATGAAGTTGGATTGTAAACCAAGTTTTTATTTTGTCTCTCAAGCAGCGGAGACTTCTGGCAGTGAAGTCTCATGAACCAAGCAAATGTTTAAAAATAAATAAAGCAATAATTTCTTAACGATTCATATGATTGACACACATATGCAAGCACTTTTAATATCACTGTCCAGCCCTCCACGACCGGCGACTCCTGACCCGTGGCGTCAAAGTTCCTCATGGAAGTGCAACAAAAATTAAATTTTTCAATATTTAGAATTTTGAAAGTTTAAACTATTTTGCTCCGAAATTGACTAATGGAATTCTTCACAATGCACATGAAAAGATTCACAATTAATGTTTTTGGACTGCAGGTGCATTGCACAAAATCTTTCCAACCTAACCCTTTCGCTATTTTGTTGCCATATGGCAACATGCTACTTTGTGGACGTCTGCATCCTCTATGGTTGCAAGAATACATTTTTTTGTTGGTCTTTAGAATAGTTTGAAGTTTTAGGAAAAATATGAAATTAATAAACTGAATATTTAAGTTTAAAGCAGAGAAGTAGACACGTTTTTTTAATGGTATATCTTGACATAGTAAAGGAAGAAGAAGCAGACAAAATTAGAGAACTTTTTAATTTGACGTTTTCTTTCAATTTAGATACTTTTTTTCAATTTTGGCTGAAGTAAATGAAGAAAATTTTCCAAATTTTCGTTATGCATAAAAAGTTTTATGTTTAAAAAATGTCTTATGGAATGTTGCTAGTATAACCACATAGAAGCCTAAGACGTAAAATTTAAAACTTTAACTTTCCCAGTAAAAACCTGGACGCGAAAGGGCTAACCTAACTTAATCTTACTTTCAAGTATATCCTTTGGAACGGTGGGTTCTTTGGTCAATCTTAAATCAGTGTTGCCAGATCAGAAGATTTCATTCTAGATTTAGGAGATTCTTTGAGAATTTTAGAGAATTTTAGCACTCAAGCCTTCAATATTGAATGAAAGAGTCTAATTTATTTTAATTAAATTTTATCATATACTTTGTATGATTTATGTAATGAATGAAGGAAGTTTACAAAAGCGAATTTTATACCGATCTCATTTTTTTCTTTTTAATTTGTGTTAGGTTGTTGCTAAGCTAAAAAGAACTATACATGCGATAAAAAAGAACTATACATATTTTAAATTTTTAAAAGAAGTTTAATTCCTTAGTTTATGAGAAAAATGTATTTAAAAAAAAATGTTTAATTTTAATTTAAATTTTTTTAATTTTTGCTAGATGAATGAATGAATGATTGATTAAAAAGGCTGCAATAAAAAAGAACTAAATATATTTTACTTTTTTATGAGAAGTTTAATTAATTAGTTGATGACAAAAATGAATTAAAAAAAAAATGTTTAACTTTAATTTAAATTGTTTTAATTTTTGGGAGAGATGAATGAATGAATGAATAGAAAGGCTGCGATAAAAAAGAACTAAATATATTTTAAATTTTTATGAGAGGTTTAATTCCTAAGTTTATGACAAAAATTTATTAAAAAAAAATTTTTGGGAAAAAAGTCAGCTTTTTTTAGGAGATGGTCATTTCAGGTATCTGGCAACACTGTCTTAAATTATACATTATTTCTGACTGCTCGTAATTTTGTAAGTGAGAGAGAGAGAGAGTGAGAGCCTTTAAAAAGGTAACCGAGTTTAAATTTGATCCAATGTTGCCTTTCCATTCAACGACCAGGAAGATGTTCCTGACACAGTTAATGTTTCTGTAGGGTAAAGGATTGTGGAGTGAGGACAGAAACGAACATATTGCGTTCAAGCCGTCGAACGCAATCCTTTTGGGGATGGGTTGGCGGACATATTTTGAGCCCAACTCCATTCAAAACCAAATTTTGCACCAGCAACTTTTGTATTAGTGGGGTTTGAACCCCTCATCCCTATCCAAAGTATAAAAGTGCCCATTTGTAAAACAATGGCACCCGAACTCAAAGCTTCGAGGAGCCAATACCATTCTTGAACGATGAAGTGCCGAACTTTTGCTGCGTTTTCCCGACAATTAGTCGCCTGGTTTATGACTAGAAAATAATTTTACTACGCAAAAAACTTTGCCGCAAATCATTTGAAATTCAACTCATAAATCTTTGACTCTCTAGAACACCACAAGAAAATGTCACAATCTACAGTGTGCGACAAGGGCGCATGTTGACCTCATTTCGCTACAATGGCAACGCTTTAGCTTCCCCTCATGTGCTCTCAACTCAACTCAAGTTGTGTTATGTTTTCGAAATTATTTTTCTCGACACAAAATTAATTAACATTTCGGGAATGTGCTTTATGGGCGAATGAGAAACGTCGAAAATTGTTTTCAGCTACAAGCACATAAAATTCAAATTAATACAAACATTTTTGTTTTTTTATTGGCCTTTGCTTTACAACTTAATGCTGCTGGAGTGGCCGCGGCAATACTCGTAATGGCCGAGACGCTCGTTGGTCCCGCAGACCGCGTCGTGTGTGCATTTTATGGATATGGCCGGCAATAACGCTGTTTTCACACAATATTAAAACCGCTGCACAACAACAACAACAACGATATTCCCGGTCACCATCAGCCTACGCGCCTGTTGGCGGTAAGGGACACGTTGCGCGGCTTAATGGCGACAAGTTAATCAAATCAGTTGCAATGAAATGCAATAAGAACATAAAAGTTGTAGACAACAACTTCGAAATGCAAATTCAAATCGAATAACGTCGCCCAACTGCCGAGAGAGAGAGAGAGAGAGAGAGAAAAACATGGCCGAGTTGGCGCTCGACTGTACGAGAAGAACATGTTGAGAACAAAAACAAAAGATCAATGGAAACAAAATCACTGCACATGTCAAAAAATGACATTTTAATTTCCCCTTTTTTCAGTTAAGCGGTGACTGCAGTAAAAGCGCAGCCAATTTTCTTAAATGACAAATGACAGAAGAAGTCAAGGCAATGCAATGTCTTGGAAGTTCTGCGGGTGAACGTGTTTGTTGTGTATGTGTGTGTGTCTCTGTGTGTGTGTGTGTGTGTGTAGGGGGCCATAATGTGACAGCGCTTAATCCGAGTGGGTGCAATGTGATCTTAAATTTTGCTGCTGATATTCAATCAATATACTAATTTTTAAGCAGCGTTGCCATATAGGAGTATTTTTTTAACAAAAATTTTTATTATAAACCACAAAAATATCTCGGTTGTTGGTTGTTTATGTCTGTGAATAGTTGTGTCATGCCCTTTTAACCCATTATGAACCACATTAACCCATTTTGTAGCTTTATAAAACTGGTCAATTTAGTTAAAATTTAACTTATTACCGATTTCTACATAGAAAATGGCGAAAATAATAAAAAATGCAAATACAAAAAAATAATAAAATAAGTAAATACAAAGTTGTCATAAAAAAGTATTTTAAAAAAAATTCAATTCCTTCAATTAGACACAAAAATTTGATTGTTTATGGATGCTATTTAAAATGAATGTAAAACGCCATTTAACCTTTTATGGGCCGCAGTTGTTTTGGTTTTCATCAAAGATTTTTTAAAATAAAACTTGACTATTTAATTGCTGATTTTTACAAGAACAGAAGTATAAATATGAAAAATAATAAATAAATTTGAATATTAACTAAATAAATGAGTTATTTTGCTGATATGCAGCACTGAAAATTGATGTGGCATCTCTGTTGAACCCATTCCTAAGCACTTTAAAACATTTTGCTTTGCAGAATTGAAATTTTGTTTAACTTGCTGACGATTTCTATATTGAAAAAGGGGGAAAACATAAAGTAAGCACATATAAAACAAGAATGACTTGGTCCAACCCATGTTCAGGTATTATTTTCATATAAGAGTATTTTAAAAAAATTATGAAAATTTGAAATATTATTTAAGAATATCAAATCATTTATGGATGCTTGAGTACAACTAAAAGTAAATGTGGCACATAACTCTTAACCCAGTATGGGAAATATACACCAATTTGTCTTTCAGTAAGACTTGTAGTTGAGATATTGGATGGAAGTTTGACATAAAATTATAACTTCATATCAAAATAGATGTATATAAATTTTTGTATATGAATTGTTTTATATATTCTTATATATTTTTCAGTTCTTTTAGAATTTTTAAAATATATCTTTTCAGTTTTCTTGTAATTCATGTTGATTTGTTTTAATTTGTTTTTTCTTATATTTTTTATTTTATGTTTTTCTTTTTTATTTTTATGCTTTTTTATATATATTTTGTATCCTTTTTTTATTTTATGTAGTTCTTTTTATATTTTTTATATTTTTTTAATTTTCTGCTTTATTAACATTTAATTAATTAAAATTTTTTTATTTTTATATTTTTTTGTATTTTTAAAATATTTATGTTTTTATGCATTTTTCTATATTGATATACATTTTTTATATATTCTTATATATTTGTAAGTTCTTTTTGTATATTTCATATATTTTTTGTTAAGTTTTCTTGTATATTATGTCAGTTTGTTTTACTTTTTTGTTTTTTATTTTTTCTATTTTATATCTTTAAACCATTTTATTTTTTTGTTTTTATGTATTTTTTAAGTTTTTTTTACTTTTAAGTTTTTCTTTTTTTTACTCGTAATGACTATATTTAATATCAAATTTCGCGTACATACATATATGCAATTATTTTATAGTTTTCATAATTTTTATATTTTTTAGTTTTTTGTAATATATAATTATTTTTTTACATATTTGTAATTTTGTTTTTGTAAATTTTGTAATTTTGTAATTTATTATTTAAAACAATTTTTAATCTTATATTTATTTTCTAAATTTTTTATTTTTATTTATTTTTTCAAGTTTATTTGTTTTTAATTTGTTCATACATTTTATGTTTTTGTTTTTATGTATTTTTTAAGTTTTTTTTTTACTTTTAAGTTTTTCTTTTTTTTTACTCGTAATGACTATATTTCATATCAAATTTCGCGTACATACATATATGCAATTTTTTCATAGTTTTAATAATTTTTATATCTTTTATAATAATGAATTAATATAACAATTAATATAATTAATTTTTTACATTATTTGTAACTTTGTTTTTGTAAATTTTGTAATTTTTTAATTAATTATTTAAAAAATTTTTTAATCTTATATTTATTTTCTAAATTTTTTATTTTGGTTTATTTTTAAAAGTTCATTGTGTTTTGAATTTGTTCATACTTTTAAGGTTTCTTTGTTTTTGTAAGTGCAGGGTGCATCAAGAAGTCGACCAAAGCTGACTAAAAAATGTGTACTAGTTATTGTTGTTGTATTTTTGTTTAGTAAAAACATTCAAGTAGGTAAATTTTCTTGCTGCTTTCGTTGTTTTCTTGTTTGTGGTGTTCGGTTGCAATCAAAATGTAATCGATATTATTTTTGTTAAAAGTGATTTTAGAAAAAATAAAAAAAGACATGAAGCTGAGAGTTGTGCATTCCAATTTTTATCATTTTTTGTTTTTTTATTTCTGTAGCAGAAAAAACCTGTAAACAAGTGTTTTCCGCTGCGGCTTCTTGGTTGCCACACAGGCACTTCGAACGTGCTGCTATCGCACGTAAATTTCATTATTTTACAGCTGTTTCTGTTTGCAGCGGACAGCGACAGGCGCGCATTTTTTTTTTGCTTTGGCCGTCGAGCAATGTGTGGCACGTTATCGTCTTTCCATGCAACTGAAATTCCACAGTCACGACAGCACGACCAGCAAAGGAAACCGAAAAGTGCACAACAACCACAGGAAGAAGGAGAAAGGGAGAGAGAGAGAGACAGAGACATGTGGGAGCAGCGTGCGGCTTGCAGCTTCCGGTGTTGACTGATAAAAAAATACAACAAGAAATGCCTTTCTTTTTTTTAACCTTCCTGGCACTAGCAACAAATTGCGAGTAGTGTGGCGCATTAAAGTTCGTCCGGGGCCAATGCGCTCAATTTTTCTTAAGAACAAGAAAAATAAGAACAAGAAAAAGATGAGGAAGCGGTCGAAGAAGTGGCAATCATAAAAAACGCCAAAGATACAAAATATTTGCAAACTTTTGTGAAATGCATAAACTTTTTCGAAAACATGTTGGCCGCTTTGATAGGTTAGAATTGAGTGCGCTGCACCAGCGAGTCGATCCAGAAACGTAACGCAATGGTACAGAGTGGATTAAACTCGATAGGCAAATGTGGACAATTGTGCTCCCAAGCGGAGCAAAGCTGAGACGAAAGCGGCCATCAATGAGGGTGAATCTGTTTCATAGAAGTTAAAAATGGTTTCAATGGCGAAGGCCGCAACGTCGTTTGAGTCCTAAGAACGTACCAGAAAAATATATCAAAACGACGAGAATTTCACACAAAAAGTTTAATTAGCAAAATCTTCATACTTTCTTATAAAGCAACCGTTTATGAATTCGCACACGCACACACTCAGCCTCAGATATTCGTTTTTTCGATGTGCCATTTTACATTCTCTCACGTCCCAAAGGCATATTTTACGCTTTATTTGAGTTTTGTTTCCGATGCGACGCATTCACGATTGTGTCATAATGACCGCCAGCGGACCGCTGAAGATTACACAGAATTTCGCAATTTGCATCATAACAATAAAATCTTCGCAAAAACATTCGTTTGTTCTGTGCTAAATATTTTCTAGCACTTAAACGACGCGTCGGCCATTTAATTATATTTCAATTTGCTTATTGTTGTTGTTGCGAATATAATTTCGAGGCAATTGTAGCGTCAAGTGTAAGTAGCGAACAAAAATAGAAAAATTACCCAATGCGCTCATCCGTTTTTATGCGATAAGCACTCACAGTGCGCCAATTTGTTCAATTTTTTTTTAGAATTTTATGACTTTGCGTTATTAAAATTCAAATATTTTGTTGTGAATTGCTTAAGTAGATTGAACAATATTTTGGTTTAAGAATAAATGAAAACAAATAATAATAATTCAAAATCCTGATTAGTTTTGTTTTTCTAACCAATTCAGTTGATTTCTTTAAGAGTACAAAAATAAGCAATAAAAATCGATTTTTTATCAAAATGTTTTTGGAATTCGCAAAGGTTTTCTGTGATTTTAAATTAATAAATAATAATTCAAAATAACTCGCAATAAAATCTGAAACCTGATTAAATTTGTTTTTCTAACTAATTCAGTTGTTTTCTTTAAGAGTACAAAAAACTGTAAGTAAAATCGATTTTTATCGAAATTTTTTTCTTTTTGTGACTTTAAAAAGAAAAATGAAAAAAATAATAATTAAAAATAACTTGCAATAAAATCTGAAACCTGATTAGTTTTGTTTTTCTAACCAATTCAATTGTTTTCTTAGTTTTCGAAGTAGAAAAATGTGTAATAAAAATCGTTTTTTATCGAAATATTTTGGAAATTCTTAATGGTTAATGCTTCTTATGACTTATGAAAAAAAAAGATTGAAAATAAGTCCTGATTAAATTTGTTTTTCTAACTAATTCAGTTGTTTTCATTAAGAGTACAAAAAAGTGTAAGTAAAATCGATTTTTATCGAAATGTTTTTGAGATTCTTAATGTTTTTCTGTGCTTTTTGTGACTTAAAAAAATTAATAAATAAATAATAATACAAAATAACTCGCAATAAAATCTGAAACTTGATTAGTTTTGTTTTTCCAACCAATTCAATTGTTTTCTTTAAAAGTACAAAAATGTGTAATAAAAATCGATTTTTATCGAAATATTTTGGAAATTCTTAATGGTTTTCTATACTCTTTATGACTTAAAAAGAAAAAAAAAATTATTAAAAATAAGTCGCAATAAAATCTAAAACCTGATTAGTTTTGTTTTTATAACCAATTCAGTTGTTTTCTTTAAGAGTAAAAGAAAGTGTAATAAAAATAGATTTTTCAGTTGTTTTCTTTAAAAGTAAAAGAAAGTGTAATAAAAATAAATTTTTATCGAAGTGTGTGTTTGAGTGTTTCTATGCTTTTCATGACTTAAAAAAAAATAAATAATTATTCAAAACAACTCTAAATAAAATCTAAAACCTGATTAATTTTGTTTTTCGAACTTTTCTTCTAATCTATTCAGTTGTTTTCTTTAAGAGTACAAAAATGTGTAATAAAAATCTATTTTAATCGAAATAGTTTTGAAATACTTAATGCTTTTCTATACTTTTTCTGATTTAAAAAAATAAATAAATAAATAATAATACAAAATAACTCGCAATAAAATCTAAAACTTGATTAGTTTTGTTTTTCTAACATATAGAGTTGTTTTCTCTTAGATTCATTTTATAAATTAAAAAAAAAAATATTTTCGAAATTTTCTATGACTTTTAAGACTCTGAAACTTTTTGTTATGCTAAACAATTGTTTGAATAATTGTATTTTTTTAAGACTGAAGTGCTAATTATTGGTTATTTCTGACTAAATTAGAACTCGAACCTGGAACACGCTGAGACCACAAGATTTTCAACTTATCTTAAATAATATGAAAACCAAAACATACAATTATCTTGAAAAGAGAGAAAACGACGCTTATTTTTGGTACAATTCGGACATTAATTTAGTTACTTTTGGTTTGATTAGAAGTTGAAGGCAATTTTTATTACTAAATTTTATTTTTCTCGATCCTTATGACTTGGATTGCTATAGACTCAATAATGTGATCAGCCAAAGGACGAACAAATGAATTGATTTCTGTGTGAAGTTATTTACTATTTATAAACTTTTGTATGGTCACTGACTCTTCAGTAACAAAGAATCTTTAAAAAACGCCAAATATTTAAATGGTTCACATACCTGAAAAGAGAAAAGCATAATAATGTCTAATTAGTTGAGAAATGTTAAATTTTTGTCAATACGAATCACAAAGTTTTACTCTTAAGAACAAAAAGTAGAGCCATGAAAAGTGACTCAAAAAAGTCGGCTTCGATTAATCTGATCCATTAATAATTTATAATACTGTTAAGACCAAAAAGTAGAGCTATGAAAAGTGGCCCAAAAAAGTCGGCTTCGATTAATCTGATCCATTAATAATTTATAGTGTCGTCAAGCACCAATGAATTCAAAGAATCAATTAAAAAGAATAACTTAAACAAAATAGAAACTTTTGTAAAATATAAGTCGTCAGACATAGGACAGACAAATATGGTTAATCGATGGAACAAGCTACGGTGCTGAGAATTTTTTATAATTTTCGGAACTTAAACTAACTTTATACAGATTCTACACAACTTTTAAGCTTAATACCATTCGAAACCATGTTTTGTACCAGCAATTATTGTATTTGGGGAGAGGTTAGACACCCCTGTGTGCGCCACTGGTTAGTAGTAAATGTGATGTGTTGGCATCAAGATTAAAAAATGCAAATTTATTTTTAACAATAATAAAATTGAAATATTTAGTCTGAACGCTTGAGTTTTCTAATAGTTGTGCAATAAATTTAGAAAATAATTGAGACACGTGGCGTCAGTGCCGAAGTGATTGTTGTGTTCGAAAGTTAGCTGGATTAGTGTGGGCTCGAAATTTGTTTTAAGAAAAAGCCAATTTAAAAAAAAAAATTTTTTCCAATAGGTAATAGAAAAGCTCGAAAAATAAAAAATTAATGTAAGTAACTTTGCAGATTAGCTTTGAAATCAAACGGACGTTGAGGCGCTTTTTTATCAATAGAATTCAAGTATAAAAGTCAGAAGATCATAAGAGTTAAGATCATTAATGATCTCGATCTAAGTCTGAGGTTATTGTAGTAGTTCTATATAGACAGATTTAGGTAGGCAGTACGAATAAAGAGTTTGGAAACAGTTTGTGTGAAAGTATCTCGATGGCAGCTTCGATCTACCTAACTACCGTTTCGATTATTAAATGAACGAATCGAAACTGGTCAAAAATTTCCAAACTGTTTCCGATTGAGCTTTCTTCTAGGAATACATTGTATTGTATTTTACTTGGCAATCGATTTTCTCACTGAACACTATTTTCTATGACATCCCCCTAAATAATTAAGACCAATGGAAACTGCAATATGAAGGAATTGTGACAAGGGTCTTGTAGGAGAAAACTTAGGACATGTTCTCTACCACATTCCTCTCGCGTTAATTTTTAATGCATCACTTCACTCCGGCTGTGTACTCGACGAGTGGAAGACTGCATTTATTTCTCCAATCTATAAGTCTGGACTTAGAAACTCAGTCGAAAACTACAGACCGATCGCAAAGATTTCCATTATCCCAAAACTATTGGATAAATTGGTTAATGAAACGCTATTACATGCTTTCAAGAATCATATCGTAACTCAACAACATGGGTTTTTCCCTGGTAGGTCCACCTGCACAAACCTGGCTATATTTACTAATTTCGTTACCAATAAAGTTGAAGATGGAGTTCAAGTTGACGCTCTGTACACTGACTTCGTAAAGGCCTTCGATAGTTTGAATCATAGTCTGCTTCTTTTTAAGTTAGAAAAGCTTGGCATTCATGCTAGCGCCTTAAAATGGCTGGGTTCCTACTTAACAAATAGAAAACTAATCGTAAAGATTGGCCAGAGTTATTCTAAACCAATTGCTGTTACATCGGGGGTTCCCCAGGGAAGTCATCTTGGCCCCCTGCTTTTCTCCATTTTCATCAATGATATCGTACTAGTCTTAAAATCTTGTCAGTGTTTAATGTACGCTGACGACTTAAAACTTTACCTCGCTATTCGGAATCGTGGTGATTGTCTCGCACTGCAGCATGACATACACTTCTTGATATCCTGGTGTGACCGAAATGGTTTGCGGCTGAATTTTGCAAAATGCAGTACGATTTCCTTCTCACGGAATAACAGCCCATTAATCCACGATTACACATACAACGATGTTGACGTTTTTTCCCGCAAGACCGTTGTGAAGGACTTAGGAGCTTACCTTGACTCTAAGCTCAAGTTCGATTTCCACAGGGAATATGTGGTATCCTCAGCCAACTCTAAACTTGGCTTTTTAAAACGCAATTCCAAAGACTTCCTTGACCCGCTCACTTTGAAAAGTCTGTTTACGTGTTTGGTTAGGTCAGTGTTGGAATATGCGTGCATTATATGGGACCCAAATTTTGAAGCTCACTCTAAAAGACTGGAAAGGGTCCAAAGGCGTTTCACCAAGTTCGCCCTTCGACGTCTGTACCCATCCATGCCGCCTTATGAACTCAGATGTAGAATTCTAAATCTGCAGGACCTCACGAGTAGGAGAAGGATGTATGGGATCCTGTTCATCAAGGATATATACGATAGCAAGATAGACTCGCCAGAGCTACTGACGCTTTTACCTTTTTATGTGCCGGGTCGGTGCTTAAGAGAAAGATATATTTTTTATAATACGGCCCATAGAACAAAATATGGTGAGAATGAACCGATTCACAAATTTACATCTTTGTGTAACACTATTTGCAATAATGTCGATTTTGACTTAAGTCGAGAGCTTTTTAAGAAAAAACTGTGCGAAATGTTATATTAGATTTAAGTTGTTATTAGACTTAAGTTGTAAATTCTTTGTAGTCTGTGAGGGTTAAGCCCGGTAGACGAATAATAAATAAATAAATAAATTTTCCAGCTCTCACTAGAACAAGGTTAAGACTGATAGGAAGTATGTCCTTGGCTTTTTCTTGTATTTACGCCTACGGGTGTCTTTGAATTGGAGACAACCTTCATATATCTCCAAAATGTTAAACTATGTTAACATAGGAAATTGCGAATTATGGAAGGATTCAAATCCAACCACTTTCAATTTAACCAAACCAAATTTAAACTAACCCACCCTATACAAGTAATCTGTATCCTGTATCATAGAAGCTTTTAACTTTGAATTTTCAGCCTCTAATCTCTAACCCCTAACTTCTAACTTCGATCCCCTAACTTTTAAGTCTCTAATCTCCAACCCCTAACTTCTAACTTCGATCCCCTAACTTTTAAGTCTCTAATCTCCAACTCCTAACTTCTAGTTCCTAACCCTTAACGTTTCTATAAATTCTAATTTTTAACCTCTAACCTTTTGCCGTTAACTGTTAATCTCTAATCTATAATCTAAACCTCTAAGATGTAACTTCTTACCTCTAGCTGCCTAACCTTTCATGTCTAACTACTAAACTTTAAACTCTAAATCCTAACCTCGAACTTCCAACCCTTCACCTTTAATATTCAACTTCTCACTCCTAAACTAGAATATTTTTAATATAATTTAATTTAATATAATATTTTTAAACTAGATATTTTTAACCTCTAACCTATATGTTCTAGCCTTACTTAACCTAATTAACCTATGTGAAGAGTATAATGAAACCACTTTAAATTTAATCAAACCAAATTTAACCTAACCCAACTTTTAACCAGTGATCTGTAACTGTTTCGGTTTTCAGGTTCTAATCTCCAACTCCTAACCTAACTTAACCTTTTACCGTTAACTGTTAACTTCTAATCTATAATCTAAACCTATAACATGTACCTTCTTACCTCTAGCTACCTAACCTTTCATGTCTATCTACCATCCTTTAAACTCTAAATCCTAACCTCGAACTTCCAACCCTTCACCTTTAATCTTCATCTTCTAACTCCTAAAGATATCTACGAGATCTTTACCTCTGGCCTAACCTAACATAATTTAATCTAAAGTAAAACCTAACCCAACTTTGTGTGTAAGCGCTAAGCTTATAGCTAAAAATAAACATTACCGTTGTTCATTTACCATCATAGAGTATTTCTTTCTGGACCACAGCAAACTCTCTGTCCAAACATTCCATTCAAAATCGAATTATTTACATATTTACAATTTTGTACTCAACTCAATAGTTGAGTTCACTCTTCATAGCATTTTAGGTGTAAAGTTGCTATCGTAGAAATCTGTCGCTGCAACTGCTTTCGAAAACATTGCGAAAATTCAAAAAATACTACGATAGCAACTTCACACTTAAAATGCCATGAAGAGTGAACTTCACTTTCATTACTTTTTCTGTCATTTCCTTTCTGCCATTTCCTACTGTGAACCGCTTTGCAGTGGTAACCCACATTGATTGCAATCCGCACAAAGTCATTCAAGTATAGCAGTCACCGAGTAGTGTTAATAGAACGAAACATTTTCGAAATGTCAACCTTGACACTGCGAACGCCCTAACGGACAATGCGCCCCTATGAAGCGCGCTATTGCGGCGCTGACCCCACGGAAATTCACTAATCATTTGAACGCAATGCGCCATAATGCCAACTAATTCATCAACCAAATAAAAGCAACTGTCATCATCATTTCACACAACTGTCATCATCATCGATAGTTATCGCGAGTCGCAAGGTTTAACTTATTAGAATCGCCCTCGGGCACCTTGGCGGGCGTTGCTGCCAGCGTTCGTCGTCATATAAAAGTCATTTTTAATTAGCAAAACAAACAAACAATAACTGAGCGAACTGAACATTAAATGAAGCGGCCAACAAACGTGGCGGCAGACCAAATAAATTGAAATGTTGTAATATGCAGCGACAACCCTTATGAATATTTCATGAAAAGTGATTAGACGCAGACGCCGTGAGGTCGACGAAAAATGAGCGCTAATCGAAAAAGACGTACGAAATCAATGCGATGAGGCCCTCCCTCATCGACTGACCGGCTCTTGGCAGTAAAAACGTGACAGCATTAGCGCGCACATCAATCAATTAATGCGACTGTCGAGCGGATTGAGAGGAAAAGCTATTCGAATTTGGCAACAATGCACAGTGATTCGTTCCATAGACAAAATTCAAAAAATTTATAGTCTCAGAATTTAACGATTTTGATCTCATTGGAAAGGTAAAACTGCAACTAAGAAAATCCCAAAAAATCTGTGCAAAAAATTAATTAGTGTCTGTGCAAAAGCGGCTCAAAGTTGAAACTTTTTTTCATAAAAAAATTTAAACACATATTTTCTGTTTTTTAGTCTATTGAGTAAAAAAAAATTATAAAAATACATGTTTACCAAGAAGTTACTAAAACTTTCAATATAGATTAAGAACTGATGTGTCCATTTTCGCTTTCAATGTTTTGTCAAAATTGGCAAAGCTGAGGCTTTTACATCACTTTTAATTCAAAATATTTTTCTAAATAAAAAATCTAAAAATTGGCAAAACTTAGAGGAAAATTTCTCAAAAATATGTGAAAGTATGTTCCTGGATTTTTTTTATTTTAAGAAGCATTCTTTCTTTGTCGGATAATGTAATTACATCCTCCGATATCTTCCGATCTCAGAAAATAATTCTATTTAAAAAGTGGTCTAGACACCTATTTTTCGACAAAATTTCTTTTATTTATCCCTAAAAGTATGCAATCAGCATCAAAAATTGAGAAAACTGCACAAATGCAAAACATACGTCTATTATTATCGTTTTTGTTGCAAAACTAAAGGGTCCTAAGACAATTTCTGTTACTCTTTGCAATTATCAATGTTGGTGTTACCGATTAAATGTAAAATCTAAAAAATCTAGCCGCCACACTTGTTACTATAGCTCACCAAAAATGACGAAAATTGCAAATTTAATTCTCAGACATTGCCAAACTACAAAAGTTTAAGAAAAACAAAAGGAGAGATTTCAATTCAGCAGACCATGCTTAACTGGTATACCAAATTTTATGAAGAACGGACCACTCCTTCTAATTTTGTCCCGCGTTTGTATGGAGTCGAATCACTGTGCAATGAGTCGAGCTTTGAATGTGTTAGTTAGTGTTGGTGCACTTTCGACAATTAAAAATAGGTGGCAATGCTGGCGCAATGGATCTAAAAGAAGCGCCACGCTGTCAGTGAATATTGAAGTAGTTAATTGAGTTGATTCGGCTTTGGCAGATTGTTGGCTAACTTTGAGAATTATTTAATTGCGAATTTTAATTAGTTGCTCTGTAGCCATATTTAAATTTTTTGAATAGAAAAAACTGCTGCATGAATGAATGCGGACTCGTTTTTGGTGTTAAAATGAAGTCTAATAACACTGCAGAACAAAATCAATTTTTTTTTTAAATAAAAAGGTTCTGACAACGGATTCCGGTAGAGGGGGCAAAAAAAAAATATACGTGTATCGGCGTTTTGAAAGTTTACGTCTCAATTTTTTTTTAGGGGGGTCAAAGTTCTCCCCTTTTTGCACATTCTTATTGTGAATCGGCATACGAAAACCATATAACATCACATTTTAGGTATATGATGTGTTCAGCAATTTGATGTAAAATACTACAAAGAACATTTTTGTGGAGCATTTTAACCCTGTAGCTCCTATTTGTATGGGTCAATTTGACCCTTTTTTCTAAAATGCCAAAAATGTCCTGTAAAACAGGACTTTTTAAGGACAAAATGTACCACGAAAATATTCGCCATAAAATTCTACTATAGGTCTCTGAATACATCAAAGCTCAGAAATTAACTTGAACGCCAGAATTAAGCCAAAACTGAAAATGTGTTTGTGTTTATTTCGTACTTAATCAAAATTGGTACTACCTAAAACCCTAAAAAAAATTCAGACGTAAACTTTCAAAACGCCGATACACGTATATTTTTTTTTTGGCCCCCTCTACCAGAATCCGTTGTCAGAACCTTGTTATTTTTTTTGTGTTGTACAGTGTAATTTTTGTCTTGCTTTGTGATGTCTTGGGCAAAAGAGGATCGAAAGTATTAATTTTTAGGTATAAACAAAAGGGGAAACAAATCCTAAACACAAGTTCTACGTTATGAGGACACTCTAACTTCTTGCCAAAAGTCTGTAGATAACTTTTGTTACTGTCTTTAAAATTGAGAACTCTTAAAAACACATCAATAGACAACAAAATTTCTCATCAAGTGCATGTGACTAAATCTTTTATACTGTCGTCTTTTCTCTCTTCTGCTACTAGTCACTCTTTGCACCGGATACATCGTCTTCCGGGCATTACAAATGTCACACGAACGTGCACAGACCGTCGGCAAAAAAAAGCAGCGGAACTGGAGACAAGCAGACACCAGCAGCCAACGAACAACAGCCAACAGCGTGACTGCCAATGACAGACCGCACTAACCCAAAAATGATGAATGACATTTTAGTTGCTGCAGATTGTTGTCAGCTGTTCAGCTAAATGAAACTCGGCGACTTGGCGACTTGACTCGAACAGTGTGGCGTAAGTTTTTCTGACATGTGACTAATTTAAAAATCATGTACAATGCCAGCGCAACACACACACACACACACACACACACGCACAGACACAGACACAAACTCAGAGAAACACACGCATAACTACATTTATTCTGTATGTGTGTGTGTTTAAGGAAAATGTGAAAAATTACAAGTGGCCAGAAGTAGTGGAAAAGTTAAAAATTGAATCGAAGCGCCAACGCTGCAAGACATTGTTTTAAGTCATTTAAAAAAAAACACACTCATACACACACACACACACCCAATACTTATGGCTGTGCAGGCAGAAAACAATAATAATACACACAAACAACAACAACATTAACCGTTAATGCAGTGCACGGGAAGCGGAAACAGTTCGCTTGGTCGCCATAAAAGTTGCAAGCACAATACTTGTGGGCGTCATCGCTGCAATCGTTACATTTTTGTTTTTGTTTTTTTTTAATTTTCTGTTGTTTTATGCTTTTAAATTAGCTGGTGTTGGTGTGCTGAAGAATCAACAATTCACTCGTCTGTTCCACAATGTGCAACAATCTCAATAAATAAATAAATACAACAAAGGGAAAGAGCGAGTGGCTGTGGTGTTCCGAGAATATTTTAATATTAAAATAAGCGTTTTGTTGTTGGCACTTGTATTTTATAGTCTTGAGGTCTTAAGGAAGAATGTTTTGCTTGGGAGTAATTAAAAAAAGTTCTGAATTCCGGTGACAAGAAAATTGAATAGAGTTGAAATTATGAAAACGTTGGCAATATTGATGACACTTTTTAGTGAAAAAGTAATGGGAATTTCCAAAGGTCTGAGGCGAATTTTTTTATCAATCTGTTCTTATAATTTAGTGGTTTGTGTACTTAAGGAATGTGTGAAATATGAACGCCATATGTCAATTAGTTTGTTTACAATGACTGCCTGAAACCTTTGACTTTAATTTTCAGCTAAATTTTGTTCAAAAAAATTACCATTAGAGCATCTTTTGAAAAATGTTCAATTGCAAAAAAAATCTATTCTATTCTCGTAATTTAATGGTACTGTTCTTGATGACTCTGTCAAATAGAAATGTGAACCTTCAACTAGTTTGCTTACAATGACTGCTTGAATCTGTTGACTTTGATTTTCAGCTAAACTTTCATCTCTTCAGTCTTGCTGAATTACACCAAAGCTGGTTGCACATTCTTGGAACACATCATCAAGACATATAAGACTTGAATGTAAAAGTTTCGTATGTCAACAAGCCAATAATTCTTAGAATGGAGAGAAAAATTCAAGTTGAATCTGAAAAACCATTTCCAAGTTTTGCAAAAGTCAAATGAGGGTAGTTGCTAATTATTTTCTTGGATATTTGTGGCTTCGAGCATAGGGAATTTATTTGATAAGAACAGAATTTTACTAATACTACTTAAAAAAATTTATTTTATAACGACAGAAGTTTACTAATACTACTTAAAAAAATTTATCAGAAAGAATCAGATTTGTGGAAGCACAATTTATGGGTTTTTCATGACCAAAGAGTGACATCAATTTTAAGTAAAAAAACACAAAAATACCAATACTTAGCGACATTATGCTTCAAAACTGACCTCGTCAGTGTTGCCAGATCAGGAGATTTCCTCCTAGATTTAGGAGATTCTTCGCCTTTTAGGAGAATTATTAGGAGGAAGAATTGTTTAGGAGAAAGTTTAAGAGATTTATATTTTATGTTAGGGGATTTTTCGGATCCTTAGTGGATTTTTGGGAGATTTTTGTATAACGAAGTATGATGTATTGGGAACACTGGCAAACAACTTATTTTGGAATAGTCAAAGCATCCTATTGTGTTAAAAATTTGTAAGCTTACAAAAAGTAAGCTCGTTCTATCTCGTTCTCACTTATTGCTGTCACAATGAAATCCCGCCAAAAACGGCACTTATTTAATTCATTTGATATATGTTTTGTTTTTGTTAAGTTTTTGTTGTTAAGCTGAAAATTAATAAAAAAGGCTACAATAAAAAATAGATGTATATATTTTTATTTTTATGAGAAGTTTAATTCCTTTAAAACTACGCAAATTATACAAACAAATTAAGGAGATTTTTTAACTCTGGGAGGAAATTTCAGTATTCTTGTAAGATTTAGGAGAAAGTCATTTCAGGTATTTGGCAACACTGGACCTCGTGTTCTTCATGATCACGTGACCTAAATTGCGGCACAAGATAGAATGAACTGAAACTTATACCCAAAAGTGTTCCAGAGACTGGAAAACTCCTGTCTGTGTTGAAACATATCACTTGAATCAATAACTTTGAAAGTAACACAGTAAATATTGATGAACAAATGAAAACCCTGTGATCTATTAACGAAAATAAAATACTGTTAGATCTGCTTTGGTTCTATCTAAATATCCAGTAAAATTTTTTAACAGAATCTTTGTGGTTTAGGTTTTAAAATTTCATTTTAATTTGGTTTTTAACTCCCAAAGATTTGTTATTCGTATGTAAAAGCTATTGAAATAAGAGTTTCTTTTATTTGGTGTGGACTGAGCTAAGATTCGAACCACAACCCACTCACTTGTGGTTTAAAACACGAGCAACTAAGTTATGATAAAAATTAATCAGAATAAGAACTATGAAGCCAATTGTAGAGGTTTGCAACAATTTAAAATATGGTTTTCATCAGTGGTATGTACAGGATTTGAGTTTGGAATCCAATAACATTTGAAACCATATTTACTAATTTTCTTAGCAAATCAATATGTAGGTAAGTTTAAAAAAATCAAGAAACTCTTTCTGCGGGCGCCATTGGTTTTAAAAAAAAAAATGCAGAAAAATCTCTGGAGAGATTGGGAAGATTCTTAGTATTTTAAAAGGCTTTAGGAGCAGAGTGAGTACATCCCTGCTTCAACGGGCCTCAATTTTCCTTCCACGACCTTGTTGCGAGTTAATAGGAATCCCACTTCAATGGATTCTTGGTCATAGCTTTCTCAGGCCTTGCTTTTTATTTATTACTTAGGAAACCTAGGAATCCTTTTTCTTTCCTTTCTTTTACTTTGAAGATCTAAAACTTCATCACTGGGCTTCTTGTCATCCCTTGTGAAGGAGTAACCTTTAAGCTGTGAAAAAAGTGTATGCTGAATGAATGCGGGACATGTGCACGAACGACACAAAACCAGTTTGTTGTCTTTATTTATTTATTGCATACGTATATAAATTTTTTTGTTTGAAATGTTGCTACCAGCAGCCAGCCAAGTCACTTCCGCTCCGCTCATTGTTGCTGCTGCTGCTGCTTGTTCTTGCTTGTGTAAATGATATAAACAATAGGCGCAAACAATGAATGTCGGTTAGTAAGTGGCTGCAGCAGCCAGCCCGAATATATAGTGCAACATTTTTTTCAATGCATTCGCTTTCTGCACCTTCACCGCGCCACGCTGCACTGACTTCTTGTGCGCCATTGTCTGTTTTGTTTTTTAACTTTTTCGCTTTCTTTAGCTGGCCTGCAGCAAATTGTGTAGTTGCCATAAAGTGGACACATTCAACACCAACAACGCCAGCACAATTCCTTGTCGACTGCTGCTGTCCTTGCTAGACATGCTCAGCCACACACACACACACACACACACACACACGCACACATAGTTGGCAAATTGCCCGCTTGTTTGGCTCTGCTGCTGTCGCGGTGTCGTACAGCTGGCGGAGAGGTGTGCGGGCGCACGTATGAGTGCACGCTGCCGGCGTCAGTTGTGTCAGTGTGCAGCATGCAAGTGGCATGTAGAGCGTCGCAAATCGCTGCTGCGCCTTCTGTGTGCCACAACAAGACAGACAATGGCGCTGAGAGCAATTTCTTTAGAAAATTTCAAGTGAACTTGTTGCAATGTTTATGGCTAAACACAAACGAAGACGGGCGCCAAGACGAGATGCTGGCCGAAAAGAAAGAAAGAAAGCCGGTGCTTTGTGGCGCTTAAATTATTAAATATTGATGTGCAGTGGAGACGACGGCCAAAGAACGTAATTGTCAAAGGCATTGACACAGCAATACGTTAGCTGTGTGTTGGGTTCTAAGGCGTCCATTGACAATCGGTTCGAGCATGTTGTAATCAGCCAAAATTTAGAGAAAAAATTGCCAATGAAAAAACTCCCAAGTAGCCATTCAGAATTGGCATCACAATTGGTTGTCTATTCGACTACAAACACTACTCGACACGAAAAATGCTCCTAAAAATAAAAGTATTTTTTAGACTCATCTTCGGCTGCTGAACACGAAATTGAAAATCAAAAAATTTTCTTAAGAACTTTGAAATAGAAAAAAATTTAGATGTATGTTATGAATCTACAGACTGAGATCCAAAACATTTATGTTTTGCATACCTGACATATTTTGGTCCTGAAAGTTAAAAATAGAAAATTTAGTTAAGAGGAGACAATTTTCCTCTTTCATTTGATACCCATTTCTTCATCATTGCACAATCGCAAATATTTAAAAAAATATTTGAAATGTGTATATCCTTAAAATTTTAAAGTCCTTTAAGAAGGTCTTTGCGTCAGAAAATGAAAAACTGACTATGCCAGGATATTATAAATGACCTCTAGTTTCACGTCTATATCAACATTTAGATGGGTCTCGGAAAAATTAAAAAATTTTTTCGCACGGTGTAATAAATGAAAAGTTGGTGTTTTCACTCCGTGCATCATAACTTTGTCACTTTTTTTTCAATTCTATTGATGTTAGGCTTAATATTTGCTCAAATAATATATCTTTCATCTTAGATTTTAAAACCAGAGGAGATCATTTATTTTATCTATAAAAAAACGATTCGAAAATGTACAATTTTTGAAAATGGTCGAAAAATTCACTTTTTTACAACTTTCATCGTCAGTAACTTCCCCAAATCTCATCTGATTTCGACAATCTATATATCGAAAGGTTAGTTAATTACCTTCTGAATGACGTGCCACTTGTGTTAGTCGGATAGATGGTTTACGAGATATGTGCTCATAACTAAAATAAGAGGGGAAAAAAGTGTTTTTCGAAGATTTTTCGAAAACGCTTCTTAAGAAAATTTTTTGATTTTCAGTTTCGTGTTCAGCAGCCGAAGATTAGTCTAAAAAATACTTTTGTTTTTAGGAGCACGAGATGAACCCATTTTTTGTCGAGTAGTGAAATTGACTATCACAGAAAACACAAATGATTGCTGAAAGCTAGGCTTTGGTCTCGTAATGGGGCTGTGGTGCCAGTTGTGTTTCTAGATATGTTAGGTCTAAGAGGGATAAAGACGCCTGGACTTAGATTCTCTGTACGTGAGTGGAAAAAGTTAGGCTTTGGTCTCGTAATGGGGCTGTGGTGCCAGTTGTGTTTGTAGATATGTTAGGTCTAAGAGGGATAAAGACGCCTGGGCTTAGATTCTCTGTACGTGAATGGAAAAACCATCAACAAGACTTGAGTAAACACAAATACTTAGGTTAGGTTAACCTATGTAATACCAACAGTTGGATTAAGCAACACCAACGCAATGGCTTGTAGTAACTTTATACGAGGTGTGACAATTAAGTAATGAGACTGATTCCATCAAAACCGTATATTTAAAAATTATTCTACAACTCTGCCATCCCCATCAAAGTAGTCCCCTTGAGCAGCTATACAACGATTACAGCGCGTTTTCCATGATTCGTAACATTCCTGGAACGCTTCGACTGGGATGTCCGCGAGTACCCTCGTCACGGCCGTCTGGATGTCCGTAATCGACTCAAAATGGGTTACTTTGACCACCGATTTTGTTCTAGGGAACAAAATATAAGTCACAGGGTGACATATCGGGCGAATAAGTCGGCTATTGCAACATGGCGATCCCTTTAGAGGCCAAATACTGGGACACGCTGAGGGCGGTGTGGCACGGCGCGTTGTCGTGATGAAGGATCCAGTTACGAGCGATGTCTGGGCGCACCCTGTTGACTCGTTTTCGCAATCTTTCGAGTACTTGGCGATAGTAGACTTGATTTACGGTTTGCCCCGATGGAACAAATTCTTTGTGGACGATTCCACGGCTATCAAAACGCAACGCTATCGCGACGCGTTGCGCTTGATTTCGTTTCTCTATTTTCGTGACGAGCACCACCAACACACGTCTACTCAACACGACACAGCAGGCGAACTAAACAAGCTAGAGCGATGGTAAATATATCAATGGAGAGTGGAAGGATGCCGGGGAAGGGAAAGGGAATTTCAAGGTCGCAGGTTTACCACAAGCGCGGCAATAAAATCAGTCTCATTACTTAATTGTCACACCTCGTAGGATTCTTTTAACGTTATATTTGGACATCACAATGCGCCTCAGAGGAATTCGAGTCTACTAGTCGAGCAACGTCTGCAGATAGGTTAAAAATTTGGAAATCAAAAAGAATCATCCAGAACTGTCCAGTAAGTTTGCGATATCGGATATGTGATGCCTATATCAGTTTCGTTTTTAACTCATTCAATGCTTCATACAACTAATCGAAAAGTTTAGTCAATCGAGAAAATTAAATTGTGAAAAAAAAGTTTTATTATATTAGCCCCCCCGAGTCGTTTCTCATAATCTCCCAAGTCTTTATGAAGCGCCAACTTTATGCTGTGCTCTACCGCAGCGCCATAAAGTCGATAAGATGACGAGAAAAACTTTTTGATAAAACAATTAAAAATTATTATTTTGTTTTTTTTTCTTATGGATAAATTGAACAACTTTCTTTAACGTTGCAGCATCAAGTCGAACGTGTTGAACGCTGCATGCAGACAAAATGTTGAATTACAAAAAAAAAATGTTATCAGTCATTAAACGATCAAATATCAACGTTTGCATATTGATTGAAGTGAGCTTTTTCTCATAATCAAAACACAAAACGTGTGGAAAATGCACACTTGGAAATTACTATATCGAGTTACTAAATAAGACAAAACAAAGAAAAACCAACAAAACCAACAGAAGAAAATAACGAACGAAAGCATAGAACTTTCTACCAAGTTTCATTAGAAGAAAGCAACGGCGTCGGCGGTGGTGGCGGCGACGATGTGTAAATGAAAACCGAAAATTGTATGTAATTAATTTCTGGGATTTTTGTTCATCAATAGCGTTGGTGGATTTTTGTGCTGCTTCATTCTGGCCGTTGTGTGCTGGAGGCCAAAATTAAAATTTCATGGGCGCCAATGTCACAGTGCGTGTGTGTGTGTGTGTCTGTGTGTGTGCGTGTGTGTTATACTCGTATGTAAATGTGAATGAGTTGTTGTAATTTAATACTAATGCATTTTCGAGTGATGGCAGCAACAAATGCCAAGCGAGAAGAGCAGCCAAGAAGCGCTTCTTAGCTACTACAGACGACAGTGCGGCGCGTAATAACGAAATTGCTGAAATGTTAGATTTTTAATGACTACGTGTTAATGATATGTTTTCTTGGTTGATTCAGCGGCAGGAAGCGCGACAGTGCGGTGAAAGCGGCGACAGGAATGGGCGTAGTCTGTTGTACTAAATGTCAGCCAATTTAGGCTGACAAAATTGTGTGGATTTTTCAAATTTCTAAAAATTAAAGAAAGGAATTTCAAGTGCAAGTGCACCTATCACAATGCACTAATGTCACCCTATTGTTGACTAGACCCTCAATCTAGTTTACACTGATCCCAGCATACAATGAACTCACTCGACAAGTTTCGATTTTCTAACATGGAATTCTTTGAGACAATAACTCCAGCTTACACCGAAATCATTTGCAACATGGGTTTCTTTGAGGTTATAATCCTTAGCTAACATAGAAGTCATTCACAAGAAATCAGTGATGGTGATTCCAAAGTAATTTTGGTTCTGGAAAATCTAATCTGAAATGCGCTTTTCTTAGAACGTTTTGTGAGTTTTTGAGTGCGTTAATTTTAGAAATATTTTTACAAATTCTATATCAAAATGTATGAGGGTTCAAAGGGATTTTTTCTGTACATTACACACTGCATGAATTAAGTTCGATTTAACTTTTCCCTGACAGAGAATAGTTAATTTTGTAGTCATTGTTTTTCAGAGACTTAAAATAATTATTATCCATATTTTTGGGAATAAAAAAATTGCCCTAATTTAAGAAATTTCTATAATTATTGCTTAATAATAATTATTCCCAATAAGAAATTTTTTACATCGTCTATAACTATTATCATGTAATAAATATTTTTGAGTTGCATAATAAGTCTTATAAGTAACAAATATATTTTTCGTTGTCGATAATTATTTTTTTGAGAATTTTTTTTTACATTGCTTCATAACTTTTATTTATGACTTTTTTAATTTACGTTACCGATTTTTTTTTTGGAGAATTTTTTTTACGTTGCTTCATAACTTTTATTTATAATTTTTTTTATTTACGTTGCCGAAAACTTTTATTTTGACAACAAATTTGCTTACGTTGAATTACCACATTTTGGATATTAATTGATTTTTAATTGTTTTAAATTGACAAACGCAAATTAACTGCAGAAACCTAATTTCCACCAACAACTAAACAATTAAAAATCAATTCATACTCAAAATTTGGTAAGGCAACGTAAAAAACAAAAATTCTTTCATAAAAGTTATGAAGCAATGTAAAAAATTGTCTTTCAAAAAATAGTTATCGACAATGTAAATAACAAAAAATCATAAATAAAAGTTATGAAACAACGTAAAAAATTGTTTTCAAAATAATAGTTATCGGTAACGTAAATAAATATTAATAAATAAAAAGTCATAAATAAAAGTTATGAAGCAACGTAAACAAAGAAAATCCCAAAATAATAATTATCGAGAACAAAAAAAAATGTGTTTCTCATAACAGTTATTACGCAATGTAAAAATTAATTGTCGCAAATAATAATTCTAATCAACAAATCAAATTTATGTTGCATTGTAATAGTTATATTGCAATTATTTTCTTAAAAAACTTATAATAGTTAATTCGCTGTTATTTTTAAAATATCTAAATTCGCAAGAAATTTTTAACTCTGGACTTTTAGAATTATTTAGAATTAATTAAATTAATTATTGCATTTTCAATAAGTAGCAAATTCATTAAATTGGGACGCAGTGATTATGTGAAATAAATTGAGGTTATGTGAATAAAATTCAACTAGGCTAAACTTAACCTTAATCGAAATATTTCAACAAAAAAATCTCACCTAGTTTACTCGTCTGTTAGCTACCTGAAAAGTCCCAAATAAATATTTACGAACAACATGATTTATGCTAAAAACCTACGCAAGTATTTTGTCGTTGACGCACCCAACCGAAACCGAAGCGTAGTTCAGCTTTTAGGTTTGGCAACTTTAATTGTTTCATAGTTCAATGGCACAGTTTCGAAATGCGCTGAGCTGAGCGCGCATTTCGATGGCCGCTTAGCGCACCCAAACGCCGAATCGAACGCATACACACACGCAGCCAAAAGTCGGTCTAACCTTCAACCCAAAATTAGAATCCGCTTAGTGGCAGGCAAATGAATTTCCTTTCGAAAACCATAACAACAAAAACGTAAACTAAAATACTACAAACAAAATTCAAGAAATGTAGCAAACCGCATGAAAAGTAACAAATTGAAAAATGTACAAATGAGCTTCGGTTTTGTTTCTTCAATCTAAGCGTTTTTTTGTTTTCCAAGCGGCTGCTGTCTGCCTGTTTGCCTCTTTCGGTTCACATGCGTCGGTATGCGCGTCCGACTTGTGGCATAGATCATAAATTTTGTATTAAATGCTGAAATTTGACAGCTGATTAACGCCCTTCATTAGTTCCAGTTCCAACCGGCCAAACAGCCAGTCAGCGTTTTATGGGTTCGCTGGCGCGTCTGTTCGGATGCGTCACTGCACGCCCATTTCTCGCTTGCAAGTTTTAATAAACAACAACAATAACAATGAGTTATAAGTTGGTTTCGGTGTTGTGCTCCATTTTTCAGCCACAACCACTCTGCGCCTCTTTCGTGTGCGACGCGCACGTTGCACTTCCCCAGCGGTTGAATTAATTTATATTTCGCATTTTTATGTGCCATGTTTCAAGAAAAATTAATAATAAAATTTGCTCCAATGAAGGAACAACAAAGAGGGGAAAAAACCAACAAAACCGAAAATAGAAAATTTTGAACTTCTGCGGTTGACGCTGGCAATCGTGTCGGCCGCCTGAAGTGGCAACACTAATGAATTTTCAAACAAATTTTATATTCATTAAAGCCATTTCAGCAGAGCTTATTTACATATGGTGTGGGTTTTTGTGGTTGTCATATTAAATCATTTATTGTTCTAACACTTATATCGCTAGTGTTGTCTTCTCGTTTTGTGTTGTCTCTATTAATTTTAATGTAGTTTGTTAACATTTTTTTAGGCTTCGTTGAAATGTTGAGGTACACTTACATTTAGAACGCCCACAAGAAGGCATGATCAATGCAAAAACATAGATATGACAATTTCCAGCGTTATGAGATGATTCTATTTTGTCAAGTCAAGCTGACCGTACGTTCGTCAACTGTCTGGTATTTCCTATTCTCTTCAATGAAATTGTGTTGTCAAAGTCAAATATTCACTCTCAGTTTTCAAAAATCCCACTAGAAGGCGTGGCTGATAGAGAAAATTATACACAAAACTTTTTTTTATTGAAATTTTCTCTTCTCTTCTGTGGCTCTGACGAACGATACCTTTCAAAGAAGTTCAGATATTGAGGTGAATTTCAGAATCAACGATCTGGAGATCATGAAAAAAAGCCATAAGTACTTTTTGACTGTCCAAGACTCGGTCCTGAGGTCTAAATCTGAATCAGAATCTCTTTTGAATTTCAATCAATTTTGAACCAACAATCTGGAGATCATGAAAACAAGCCATAAGTAATTTTTGACTGTTCAAGAGTCGGTTCTGAGGTCTAAATCTGAATCAGAATCTCTTTTGAATTTCAATCAATTTTGAACCAAAAATCTAGACATCATGTGAAAACGAGCCATAACTAATTTAGTAATTTTTGACTGTTGAAGAGCCGGTCCTGAGCTCTAAATCTGAATCAGAATCTCTTTTGAATTTCCATCAATTTTGAAACAACAATCTGGAGATCATGAAAACAAGCCATAAGTAACTAATTAAGTAATTTTTGACTGTCCAAGAGTCGGTCCTGAGGTCTAAATATAAATCTGAATCTCTTTTGAATTTCAGAATCAACAATCTGAAGATCATGAAAACATGTCATAGGTATTGATAGAAAGTGTATGAATCATACATTACAATAAAAACACTTTTACAACAAAAAATTTATTTTTATTTTACAACGTTTACCTTTTAACAGATAATAAAGTTTTTAAGTGTCAATTTAGGTTTCGCTTGTTTATAGCGTAGCATCAAAACAAGTCGACCACAGCCAACTTAATCACTTAAAGATTTTATAGCATTTTCTTAAGTTTCTGCGTGGGATTTATGTAAATTATTTCTCTAAATAAAATGGCAAAATATAGCTGTCACAAAATTTAGATGTCACATTAGTTTTACGCTGATGACTTCTTTAAAAAGTTAATTTGTGCTTTATTTGACGTCCAATTGTGATTAACTCAAACTGTGGAAATTTGTGGCACATTTATCAACACGTTTTTAAGATAATTATTCAAGTTGAAATTGTTAACTGTTTGATTAGTTTTTACAGTGTTGAAATGTTTTCAATGTTAGCAAAGTGTTCAAGTACTTATGTATAGAATTAGGAAGAGGAGAATTCTTCAAACAGAAGTTTAAAAGTTAAATTAGACGCTGTGCTCTTAATTATACCGTGCGACAAAAATTAAAAAACTCTTCACACCGGAAAAAATCCATATGGGCGTCAAACTAAAAACCAAACATAGTAATACTGCGTAGTCAGTTTTTCTTTTCTACATGCTTTGTCCTTTTAAAAGGACTTCAAAATTCTGAAGGGGATAAAAAATAAAAAAAAATAAAAAATACTTAACCTCGTTAGAATATGGCAATATGTATATCAAATGAAAGAGGAAAGGCTCAAGAATTTAAATAAAATTAATTTTTTATCTATTTGTAAAACAAGAATATGAAAAAGGTCCTTTGAAAATTTTAATCCTTTATATCCTTGAAAATTTACATCGAATTTTCTTGAAAAGTAAGTATGTTAAAACCCCAAATCTCCTTGGTCACGTGTCAAAATTTCATTATTCTCGCTTCATTGATTTTGTTTTTTTTTATTATTTAAAATACTGATACTCAAATAAATTAGAATTTTTGTACTTCATTAGAATTGCAGCTTCCGCTTTTTTTTAATAACTTTCGAACTAATAAATTAATGTTTATATCAACTGAGTAAGTTTGTCTAGGAAGGTTGGCCCGTGACATACGAATCTATAACAAAAAGTATGAATCTTTATGCCTACTGAGTTCTTCATCTTCTTAGTTAAATTTTCAGTTAAAAAAGAAAAGGTTGTCCCCGAGAAAGCGTGACCTTCGACTCAATAGGATAAGAAAAGTGTAAAATCTTAAGCAGACAGAATTCTTTATCTACAAGAACTTCCAGTCAAAAAGGAGAGGTTGTCTCTAAGTACGAGCGATCTTCTTTAAAATAGGTGAAACTATGAGAGTTATTCATCTATAATTGTGCAACTTGCAGTTTGTGCGAGTCATGCGCCTATAAAATAAAAATATTATTCACTATGGGTTAGTGAGATCGTCAAACAGGAATGTCCTCATGAAACTGTAACCGTATTCTTAATAGAGTGAGGAATGTCAAAAATTAGACAGAGAAATGAAGTAAGTAAGGAAAGTCTACATCTTTCTCTCATCATCTGGGCGCAATAGCCGATCATGAGTTGCTGAATGCTTCTGTATCTGACTGCCAATAGAATAATTATGCTTCAGATTCGGATTAAGGCGACAATTACTGAACATGTAGGGAACAAAAAACCTAAGAGAACTGTGTATTCTGATTGTTCAATGGATACTTGACATTGCATCTTTATACACTATTCGCATAGATACCCAATGATCCCAGTGTGTCTCTCTCAATTAGAGCTCAAGCATATTTCTACATTAATGGGAGCTTAAGCAAATCATTACGTAACTCGTTACTAGTGAGATCTATCACAATTTGCCTAAAGTTAGTTAGGCCTCGTTGAGACCTTAGCGTTACTAGGCCTACTTCGTTCAAGCATCTCTCAAAGTAATCATTGAGAACCAAGGTTGAAAAAGGCATTTTTACCCCAAGTTTTAAAATCTTCTAGGTTCAATGTGACCTTCAATTGATGGGAATGAGAGAGATTGTAAATCAAGGTTGATGTTTACTTTCAACACTGTGACTTATGAGCTCTAATCTATACTACAAACAGCTCAGACAAGCCAAGAACAAAGGCCTCACATGTGATGTTTATACGATTTTGAGAAAAATGTACAACTTTCAAACGTGATCCTCAACACTTCTATTCATTTACTTAGAAGCCTAACGAATGTTGGCCACATTTTCAAGCCTCAAGTGGCAAACAATGAAAAGATAAACAATACTAAACGCTCAAGGTATGACAACAACACTAATGTCGCTTCTAAAATGCTTCTTCTTCTTCTACACATAATGCCATTTTATATGTTTTTGCTATTTTGCATACTTCATAATTTTTTTTCTTCAAGCTAAAATACGATTTATGGGCGCATGTTAAACTAACCTAACAAAAAAATGAAATAAATTAAAAACATAAAAAACAATGGCGCCAGAGCGGGCGTCATGACCCAACACCTGCGGTTATGTGCATGCGTGTGTGTGTGTGTGTGTGTGTGAGTGTCCTTTGTGCCTGCCATGCAACAGAGAGGGAATCTTTTATGCATGTTTTGCTGCATTTTAACTTCGTCTTTTGTGCTATTCGCTGCTTTCTGCTTTGCATTGCATTTGGTGTATTTAAAAATGCAACAACAACAACAACAAGAAACGCAGCAAGTGGCAACACGATAACAAACCAACAGTTCAAGTAGCGACAGTAACAACAACAAAACTAACCACCTGATAATGTTTAACTTTTATCGCGCACACCAACAACAACAACAACAATAACAATAATAACAATAAAGCAAAAGCATTAAAGGTGCGGAGCAGTGGGTGGGAAAAAAAGGGCTTAGTGCTGCAGTAAAGTGTTGGTGCAGCGGCAATGCATAAAAAATAACAACAACAACAACAACAGCAAAATAACGTTGACAATTTGTATGCAAATATTTTATTTGTTAAGTAACGGTAAACAGCGGCCACTAGATGTTTGGCTGGCACTGTTGGCGGTAAAAGTGGTAGCTGTATTGTTGTAGTTGTCGTTGTTACATTTTACATTTTACTTTTTCTTGCTGTTGTTGTTGTTGTTATTTATTTTGCATTTAACTGGCACAGGCAAAGTGCCGCCAAGCTATGTGGGGCAGCGCGCACTTGAGCGATGCGTCAAGTGTGGCAACGCCAGCATAAATGTAACAACTAACAACAACAACAACAACAACAATAGTAATAAGAAAAAGCACAACTTTGACTATTCCGGGCAACGCTGCGCACAAATGTAAGAACAGCAAAGCATAACGCAAACAACAACAACAACAACAACAAGGAGTATTATTACTGCCACAAGTGTGGCAACGCCAGCAGAAATGTAACACCAATAACAACAACAACAACAACAACTACTAATATTACTACCGCCTCATTGAAAAATTGTTGCTGCTTATAAATTGCATGCAAGCACAGCCATTTCTCTGGGTGTCCTACTCAGCATCCCTTCGTTGCCAACTTGGTTTGTTGTTGGCTGTTGCCACTTGCAGGTTTTCACACTTTGACCCGGCAGCGCACAGCTGCTGCAACTGTTGCCAATGGGCACTTTAATGTTCCTCTCTCTCCTATTCTGCCACTGCACCGCTCCTCCCCCTGCACCTGCACCTGTCTTTCCGGCTGTAAGTGAACCCAACCACTTCGCTGCTATTGCACTGCAAACAAACGCCCGCACACAGCTGACGATTGCTGCTATATTTCTTTCAAGAAGCAGCAGAACAAGACAAAATAAGCGGAAGAGAACAAAAAATTCAGTGCGCGATAAGCGTCGGCAGCGGCAGCAGACAAGAAGAGAATTGGCGTTGATGCGTCAGCGCGCGCATTAATATTTCAATAAAGCCAACAACAAAAACAACCACAACAACAAACACAAAATAAAACTTACAACAATGCAGCGCAACATGGAACAGTAGCCAGTCAGCCAGCTTGACCGCCTTCGACCGCAGCTAAAGTAGCTGCAATTGCAATGCCATTGTTACTGTTGCCACTGCTGCTGTTGTTGTTCTTGTTTTTAGTTCAGCAATTTATTTGTATTTTTGCTGCTGCAACTGCTGCTGTTGTTCGCACTGCAATTGTTATTGCTGCTGGCGTATGCTTATGTTTTTATTGGCCAAAACAACTTGGCAACTGAATATTTTCTGGTGCCACTTCATGCCGCAACCACCCGGCCAGACAATCAACCAACCACCCAACCACCCAAGAACCCAACCACCCATTCACCACACTTATTCGCCACACCCACAATGCAGCTAATCTAGTACGCGTTTCTTTTTGCCGCTTCGGTGCTGTGGCCTGGCTGCCGTCAGTTGGTCGTTTTGTGCTTTGGCGCGTAGCCGCGTTCCAGTCGAGTTGAGTTGTTTATTTTCAGCTACTGGACAGCGTTGATGGCTACTTTTTACCGCTATTTGCAGCATTGCTACTGCTATTTTCTTAGTGTTGCCGCTCTTCGTTGGGCATTAAAAATGTGCAGCGGCAACAACAACAACAAATACAAAAAGTAAAGTAAAACTAAAAAATAAAAACGCAACAACTGATGCGATCGTAAACAGCGGCCACGAGTTGAGCTTATGGAAATTTGCAACAACAACCGCTGGCAGACTGACTGACTGACTGAGTGAGTGAGTGAGTGAGTGTTGAGTGGCTGAGTGAGCGGCAACGGCTGACAGCTGAACGTTAGCAAATTGTGCAAAAATGCTAGTCTGGCCAAGCGGGAAATGTCAATTGGCGGCTTGTCAGACAAGTTTGCAATTTTGTGCGTTTTGCATTCGAAATTTTGCAATTTAACTTTTTTTACAATATTTATAATAAAACCATATTTGAGGTAACTCATTGAGAGTTTAATGTGTGCTTAACATTTTTTAATTAAATTTTTTTTGTAGTGAAACGTTTTGTTAAGAGAGCTTTTAATGGAAATTGTTTTATATTTCGTTTTATAAAATTGTGCATGTATATTTTTTATATTTTGTTTAATTAATTTTTTAGTTTTTAATTTAATTTGATTAATAATTTTTAATTAAGTAATTAATTAATTAAATTATTAATTAATTAATTAATTGTTAAAATAATAAATAAATTAATTAATTGTTAAATTAATAAATTATTTAATTAATTAATTGTTAAATAAATTAATTAATTGTTAAATTAATAAATTAATAAATAAATTAATTGATAAATTAATTAATTAATTAATTGCTAATTGTTTTTAATTTAATTAATTCTTAATTTAATAAATAAATAAATTAATAAATTAATTGTTTTAATTAATTAATTAATAATTTAATAAATTAATAAATTAATTAATTGCTAATTGCTTTTAATTTAATTAATTCTTAATTTAATAAATAAATCAATTAATAAATTAATTGTTAAATTAATTAATTTAATTTAATTAAATAATTAATTAATTAATTAAAACAATTAATTTATTAATTGATTTATTTATTAAATTAAGAATTAATTAAATTAAAAACAATTAGCAATTAATTAATTAATTAATTTATCAATTAATTTGTTTATTAATTTATTAATTTAACAATTAATTAATTTATTTAACAATTAATTAATTAAATAATTTACTAATTTAACAATTAATTATAATAATAATAAATTAATTAATAATAAATTAATTGTTTTAATTAAGTAATTAATAATTTAATTAGTCAATTACTAAATTAAAAACAATTAATTAAATTAAATTAAAAACTAAAAAAAATTAATTAAACAAAATATAAAAAATATACATGCAAAAT
The DNA here is from genome assembly GCA_964056695.1 of Melieria picta. Lineage (NCBI taxonomy): Eukaryota > Metazoa > Arthropoda > Insecta > Diptera > Ulidiidae > Melieria > Melieria picta. Next base: position 49,116,107 of record OZ057399.1, read on the forward strand.
TTAATAATTGATTGATTAATTTATTTTTTTTTTTTTATAATAATTAATTTAATTAATTAATTAATTATTAATTGTTTTTAATCAATTAATTAATTAATTAATTTAATAATTTATTATTTATTAATAATTTTTTTATTTTTTGCCGGTGATACTTTTTGTTACTTGGGCTTTATATTTTTTTTGTGTTTTCTGAAATTTTTGAAAAGTATCATATTTATCTTTATGCATATAATTGTTTATCCTGACTGATTGACAGATTCATTATCGCCCAGCTCAAACTGCTAAATATTTGAACTGTAAGTACATTTTAAAAAAGACAGGACAGCTAAGACAGGATTTTCCGAATTCGGAGTATAAAAGAAAAAAATATGGGTTAAGGCGTTGTATGAAGAAATCTAATTTAATGAGCCTATTGATTTCAATCTTGATGAAAATACTCCAAATTAAAAATAATTCAACACGTATTTTCCAATTTTTCAAAAATCACAATTTAACCCTTTCCGACATGAAAATAAACCCGTTCTGTATGAATTGTATGGGCTGTAGTCCAATATATTGGACATTGTGACTGAAAGGGTTAACGAAGTCAACAATGGGTTAAAGTTCGTATACGGGAAGACTACGAAAACAACATGAACCCATGACTATTGACTTAAAAATTCGTGAAAACACTTAAAGTCAAAAATAATTAGACATGTGTTTTTAGTTTAATTTATTTTTTAATTTTAATTTTAGTTTAGTTTAATTTTTTAGTTTAGTTAAGTTTTTAGTTTTTAGTTTCATTTTTTTTAAATCTTAGATTTTCGATTCGTAAACCAAGGGTTAAAATTGTATATGGAAAAACATGATTTAATGAGTATTTCGACTTCAAACTTAATAAAAGCACTTCGAATGAGAAATAATTTGACTCGTGTTTCTTTTTTTTTTTTTTTTGAAAATCTAAACCTAACGGAGTAAACCAAGGGTTAAGAGTTTGCATAGAGAGACACGATTTAATAGGTTTTAGACTTTAAACTTAATAAAATAATTTCAAATGACAAATAATTCGGCACGTGTTTTTAATTTTTTTCGTAAATCGAAATCTGGCAGAGTTAACGATGGATTAAGAGTTTGTATGGGGAAATATAATTAATTGAGTTCAAATATGGTGAAAGCACTTCAAATGATAAATAATTAGACAAGTATTTTTTCATAAAAATCTGACGGAATCAACAAATGGTTAAGAGAAACTGGATTTATTGAGCCCATTGACTGCAAACTTGCGTGCAAAGACGCGGGGCCCGGCTAGATTTTCATAAAAAATGAATTCTGATTTTTCTGAATTTTTTTAAAGTTTTTTTTAGCGTTTTCGCTAAAAAACTTTGTAGCTTTTGTTTTTTCATTTGAAATTTTGGTGTTTACTGCATTATATTTTTTTTAATATTTTCTGATTTTTTATTCTTTCCTAGAAAATTGAAATTCTATATTTTCATTATTTTTTTCCAAAGTAACGATGAATTTTTAAATTGTTTTAATGTTTAGTTTTATACTCCGAAATTACGAATAGTTTTTCATTTTAATATTTCTTTGCTTTTTATTTATTTAACTTTTGACAAATTTAAAGTCCTTCTTTCTATTCTATGAGTGGAAACCTCGCATATGATAACAAAACTGAATCTGTAAACTTTTGAAAAAATTAAAAACAAAAAACAGCATCGGTTAATTGCATCGCTTTTTCCCAGCTCGTTTGTCTCGCATTGCACACAGTTTCACTGTCTCTGTGTTTGCATAATTCTTACGTTTTAATTTTGAATCATTTCCGCTCCGCCGCCGCACCGCGCTGCCAGTAATGCCAGATTGTGGCGCAGCGTTTTGGTGTTGTGCAAAGTTTCGAGCTCAAAACGCATGAGCCGCCGGCATATGTAACTTGCAATCGCACACACGCGTCCAAGTGTCTATTTGTGCGCTTAGTTGTACACACAACTGTGCGGTGCACTGGCACTATGGCCATGTTGTTGTTGTTGGGATTTTTGGGGTTTGTTTTTTATTTTGTTTGCATGAAAATTGCTGCATGCGCTCATAAAGCGTTTCACTGTAATTGCAAATTCAGAAAATGCCAGTGTAAAGAGTGGCAGCGCCGCGAAGAGGCAGACAGCGGCAAACCGCCTAAAAGCACACTTCAAAAAATTTTAATTAAATTAAAAGCAACCAAAGTTGGTAGTTTGATTTCTTTTTTTTTGTTCTGTTTGGTTTGTTTGCTTGTTACGATTTTATGAAATGTTGGCGCGCACAAAACGCGTCATAAACAAACCAGTCAGCCAGCACGAGGAGCGAAAAACACAAACCCAAAACTCTGCAGTAAAGCATGGCGCAAGTGGCAGCTGAGAACTGGTAACACTGACAGCGAAATTTCCGCACTTTTACGCCATTTCAAAACGTAGCGACAGCGACATTGGCCGCTCAACTCTTCCGCGCACTGACATTCAATTAGAGGAGTTGCTCCTTTTTTTTTCATAAGCATAAGGCGGCGCTTTTGCTGTGTTGCTAATTTGAGACATAAGCGCTGCGTTGGCAACTCTAAAATGGTTTAGCTGAGACAGCAAAAAAATTGGAAACAAAATTAAGAAAACCGTGATTTGAGCTAATGCTTTGAATGGTAGAGAACAGACGGTCGTGGGAAATGAGTTTGAATGGTTCAGTGGATTCTGGTCGGAGGGTCGCAGGTTCGTATCTCGACTTAATTAACAGTAACTAGAAAACAATTTCCTTTTGGTAATTGGGTTCTTTGACCTCAAGAGGTCCATATGACAAATATCTAAATGCCGAAAAATAGTTGAGGTAGTATTGAAGTGATTTTTGGTTTGAAAAATGGGCCGTAGGCTGCAATCAATGGCAGTGTCATTATAGAAAAATAATTTAAAAAAAATATGAAGTAAGTCCAAAGCAAGTAATTTGACGTCAGTGGACGTGGCGAATCAATGAATTTTAGAAAATATATTCCAATTACGAAGAACGAGTTGACCCCTAAGAAAAAAGTGGTCTTTCGAAGTCCAACCATTGTTGTAGTTTTCGTTTAGCAAGAAAACTAACAGACTATGAAAAAGCTGGACTATGAAAATAGTGACTAGTCACTATTTTTAGCGTTTGAAGTAAAGATTGGACTGGCTACGATGCTTATAATCGATGGTTATATGATCGAATTATCAGTATTGAAACTTTGTTAACTCGTATACAGAAAAGTGGGAACCTTGGCTCAGACTAAATGATCCCATGAAGAGGAAGGAAGAGGAAGATTTCCTGGTTAAATTTTGCTTCTGTTGAGTAATGCTTTGTGATTCTGACTCTATTGTCAGTTTAAAATGAGAATGAATATGCCTTGAGTTATGTTTTTGGTTAGTTATACTTTGTGATCTCTACTTTACTGAACTTTTAGATGAGAATGAATGTGTCTCGTATGAGTTATGTCTCCGTTGAGTTATACTTTGTAATCCTAACTCTACTGAATGTTCAGATGAGAATAAATATGTATTTTTGAGTTTTTTTTCTGTGGGGGAATGCTTTGTGATTCTTACTCTATGGAATATGTCCATGAAGAAGAAGATTTCCTGTTTCAGTTTTGCTGAGTTTCATGAGAATGAATATGCCTTGAGTTATGCTTTTGGTTTACTTATTCTTTCAGAGAAGAATGAATGTATTGTTCTAGTTATACTTTTTAATTTTCACTCTTATGAACGTCCAACTGATAATGTAGATGTTTTTCTTAAGATATACTTTGTGATCCTAACTCTACTAAATGTTTAGATAATAATGAAGATGTTGTGTTTGGAAGCTAGAAATAAGCTGGAAGTTGTGCCTATAACTTGTAAAAGTTGGTAATGATAACAACTACTGGCATCGACTAATCGAAAGACCACCTAGAGACATGAATTAATAGCTACCTAAGCGGTTGATGATTGAGACTTGACTGTACTTTTAAATTTAATGGGAGGTTCTGTCCCGGATTTATAACGTAAAACAGACAACAGCTGTGAGAAGTTAAATATAGACACCACATGGGTTTTTGATGCTTTTGGTGGTCTTTGAATACCAGAGAAAAAAAACACAGGCAAACAGAAAGACTTATTTATAAATAGACAGACATATAGACAAGTCAAGGCACTAATCCATAGATATAAGGAAATTAGACAGACAGATATGCAGGCAGTGGTTGCTACCATAGCTAGGTAGCACAATTAGTCCATAAAGTTGTGTTTTGGTGCTACATTCTTATTTGCGTTGATATTGACTGGTATTTGAATTCTACTTTGTGAGATCCAGAAAGTGTAGAAGCCTTCTCATCTTTCGAGTTAAAATTGTACTGAGGTCTTTTGGGAATCGTGTTCCGAGCGAGCGTAGTCTGCTCCTTGCTAAACCCGGCCAAGTACACAGAAATTGGGTCAATGTCTCTCTATGGTCCTCCACTCTATAACTGTGACATATGACAAGACGCAGGCAATTAGACAAATAGTTTGACAGAGAAGTAGACAGACAAGTAGATAGATAATTAAATAGCTAAATATAGTGACCGATAGAGAGATGGATACACAGTTAAACAGTTAGACAGATAGATAAAGAATCAAATAAACAGAAGTCAGGCAGAGAGTTAGAAAGAGAGTTAGACAGATTGGTAGACCAACAGTATGCAAGTTAAAAAGACAAATAGATAGACTCTTGGATCAAAATGTAGAGAGACGGATAGATTAACAGTAAAATAGAGAGATTGGCAGACAGATATTTAAATAGATAAGAAGGCAGACAGATTGACCCACAGATGAACAGTTAGTTAGTTAGTTAGTTAGGCTAATAAATGAATAGAAAGTTTGACACACAGTTCCATAGTGAAATAGATAGACTAATAAACAGGCAGTTAGACAGTCGGTTGGACAAAAAGTCAGACCACAGAAAGTTAGACAATCACTCAGAAAGACAGAGAGATAGACAGAAAATAAGACAAACTGTTAGAAAATCCGATGGACAGCGAATCAAATGGACAGTTTGAGATAGAGATAGAAATTTATTTCGATAGAAAAATGGACAGTCAGATATTCAGAGAATGATAGAACAGATAGATGGACAAACGGACAGACAGATAGTCAGATAAGAGATACATATAGTCAGGGAGATATAGAGGAGGTAGACAGACAGAAAATTAAACAGACAACAGCAAACTGCATTAGCAAAGTTAGTTGTAAAAAATATTGTAGAATATATGGTTGCAAATACAACCAAAACATTTTTATAACATAACATTTAACTATAAAACGTTTGAGATTTGAGTGTCAGCTGTTAGGAAAGTAGAAAGGACTGTAGAGTGCACGTTGCTATAATTGCCAGCAAAGATGTATTTATGAATTTTGGTCGACAACAGCGCATATGTTGGCTAATCGTATTTCATATAGTTGACAATAGCAACAATACAAACAACAACAACAAAAATTACTACAACCACTACTAACTAATGTACCAGCCCGGTTTTTCACATTTGTTTTTGTATAAGCCAGTCGAGCAAGAACCGTCAAGTGCGCGCGCACTCGGCGCTTTTTCTGTGGCTTAACAACACACACACACACACACGCACAAAAGTAAATATGTGTTGAGCATAGTTGTGGCATGAAAAGTTCTTTCAAGTGCCGGCTGCAGCTGCAGCCTTTGATTTCGTCCTTTCTGCCATTGCCACCACAACAAGTCAGCGCCTGGCAGTGGGCGGTGGGCGGGGACGCTGCGGGTGTGTGTGTGCGCGCGCGCGTTCGTAATTCGGTTGAAGCGCTGTCATGCGCTGCTTTGCTGCTGCCCCAGCCAAATGTCGCCGCTTCTATGTTAACGTACCTGCAAAGAGACGAGAAAAAGCGGAGAAAAGTTGTGTGTGAGTAAGCGAGACAAGCGCACAAAACAACAAAAATAAAACTTTAAATAAAAAAAATTGTAAAATCGATTTTTTTTTTTTTAAAAGCTTTTCACTCATTTATGCAGTTTTTTGTTCGGAATATATTTTTTTGGTTTTTGCTTTTACTACTTTGGCAGTGCTGGTAATGCAACACACACACATACGCAAATAACAACAACAACAACAGCGGCAGCAAAAGCAATCATACTGCAGCAAAGGCAGCAGCAAAAAAAAGCATGTCGTATATTTGTTGCTGTTGTTGTAGATATGCAGAATATTTTATATAAAAACGATGAAGAAGTAGAAAGGCAAAACGGCCACGGCTGCAGCGGCGGATAGAGCAAGCGAACGCGAGTGTTTTTATGCTGATTTTACGCTGCAGTGCAGATATTTCATTAAATTGAATTAAAAAACAGGGTGATTCGATTTGGCGGCAATTTGATTAAAATAAATAGCACAGTGCATTTTCCGAAGTGATATTTTCATAAAAGTGCAATTATTAAATAATTATTGTATGCCTTTATAAGTTCGCGAGCCAAACGGATAGGCTTTTTTATGTCACTACGTGAGCAGTGGGACAGATTGATGGGCCTTTTCCCCCGTTGTACTGAATCAAAATCAACAACATTGCAACAAGGATGAAAAATTTCGTATATATTTTTAAATCCAACGTATTTGAGAATTTTCGTTCAATCTGAAAATCATTTCACTGACTATGTACGTTGCGTATACCAACACAACAATGTTGAAATTAATCAGCAAGTTATGTCAAAAGTTTATTTTTTAACTTAAATCTACCTCTAATCCGCTCCAACTGGTACAGACTTGCCATGTTTTCAACGCGCCACAAACCAATTTCACTGACAAAATAAGTCAGCGTTATTCAATTAACTAAATGTTAATAATTTAGTCAAATACGAACACTTTATAAAAGCATATTTTTCATATTTTTTCCAGCTCTTTTCTCTGACGCTAGAAGAATCCAATTGGTTAAGCAAGACACGGCGGAGCAGTTACGCTAAGAAATAGCAACGCTCGGTATCCCTCTTTAACCTGAAACACTAAACTGAGATGGCCTAATGGACACGTACCTGGCCAACCTTAAACTTTCGTCCCTCTAGAGAATTATTCTCTCTCTGAAAAGATCAGATGAAAATCAGATGAATTAAACTTATAGGGGACAGTAGGGCATCCAGCTCTATTGACTCCTTGGAACATCGTCGAAACGTGGCATGTGCGGTGTTATTTTACCGATACTTTTTCGGTAACTGCTCCGTGGAGATGAGCAGCTTGATGCCATCACTCCGGGTATTCCCCCGGGCAACCCGTTTGAACACTGGCGCCCATGCATTCTACGTCGAAACTATGTTCCAGCGCACTACGCACTACAGGGAAAGTTCGTTTCTGGCGCGTACAGTGCGGTTGTGGAATGGTCTCCCTGCGGATATTTTCCCCAGCACTTATGATCTCGATGGGTTCAAGGCAAGAGCCCATAAACACTTTACTCATAACCATATCTCCTAACCTTTATATCCTTCCTGAACCAACGCAATGCTTCGCGTTAATAGGGGTCATCCCCTGCAGGGTTGTTCCTGTTAAAAAAAAAAAAAAATTATTGGTGGTCTGACGGATCACTGGATAATTGGCATCCACGTAAGACGGTTGGATTTGCCTTCTAAGGACTTCTGCCGTAGTCGTATGGACTAGGAAGAGGAAAAAATGCTCTTTAACTTCTATGCATTTGGATCTAGTCGATAGGACTCTTCACAGCCTATTAAGCTACGTAAGGTCTCAAAGTGGTTTAGTGAGTGAAGGGACTTAAGTTCGATACTCATCTTGTCCACATAACAAAGAGTTTAACATGGTGAAATGAGCTGAAATCAGATTTAAGATGACACAAAACAAATGACACAAAATTACGGCACATTACAACTGTATCGTACCGCATCGTATCGTACCGTACCGTATCATATCGTATCGTATCGTACCGTATCGTGTCGTATCGTATCGTATCTTATCCTATCCTATCCTATCCTATATCCTATCCTATCCTATCCTATCCTATCCTATCCTATCCTATCCTATCCTATCCTATCCTATCCTATCCTATCCTATCCTATCCTATCCTATCCTATCCTATCCTATCCTATCCTATCCTATCCTATCCTATCCTATCCTATCCTATCCTATCCTATCCTATCCTATCCTATCCTATCCTATCCTATCCTATCCTATCCTATCCTATCCTATCCTATCCTATCCTATCCTATCCTATCCTATCCTATCCTATCCTATCCTATCCTATCCTATCCTATCCTATCGTAGCGTATCGTATTCTATCCTATCGTATGGTATCGTATCGTATCGTATTGTATCTTATCGTATCCTATCGTAGCGTATCGTATTTTATCCCATCGTATGGTATCGTATTGTATCGTATCGTATCGTATGGTATCGTATCCTATCGTATCGCATCGTATTCTATCCTATCGTATGGTATCGTATTGTATCGTATCGTATCGTATGGTATCGTATCCTATCGTATCGCATCGTATTCTATCCTATCGTATGGTATCGTATCGTATAGTATCGTATCGTATCCTATCGTAGCGTATCGTATTTTATCCCATCGTATGGTATCGTATTGTATCGTATCGTATCGTATGGTATCGTATCCTATCGTATCGCATCGTATTCTATCCTATCGTATGGTATCGTATCGTATAGTATCGTATCGTATCCTATCGTAGCGTATCGTATTCTATCCCATCGTATGGTATCGTGTCGTATCGTATCGTACCGTACCGTATCGTATCGTATCGTATCGTATCCTATCCTATCCTATCCTATCCTATCCTATCCTATCGTAGCGTATCGTATTCTATCCTATCGTATGGTATCGTATCCTATCGTATGGTATCGTATTGTATCGTATCGTATCGTATCCTATCGTAGCGTATCGTATTCTATCCTATCGGAGCGTATCGTATTCTATCCCATCGTATGGTATCGTATTGTATTGTATCGTATCGTATCGTATCGTATCATATCCTATCGTAGCGTATCGTATTCTATCCTATCGTATCGTAACCTATCGTGTCGTATTGTATCGTATCGTATCGTATCCTATCCTACTCTATCCCATCCTCTATAATATCCCACTGTGCTCCATCTTTTGCTACTCAATCTTATACATCTACATCCTGTTCTACTCTACCTTAACCCGTTCTATTATATAATAATCCACTCTATCCGACTTTGTTCTGTGTAACCTTGTCTACCCTTTCCACTAAACCCTATCCTACTCTTTCCGATTCCATCCCATAGTTATTACCTAAGTCATCATTTAAATTTGCAAAGATCCCATCGTCGTCGTCGTTGCGTACATCCCAGCAACTAATCCAAGCCTATGCCAACCAAACGAATTTCTTCTCGCAACTTTGGTATCCCCACGCCGCACTTGTACAGCGAAGACACGCAGTCATCATAGTCATTTGATTCGTTGCTGGTAGTATGTCAGCACTTTTAACAACGCTGCCATAATCAGCTTTGTCGATGACCTCTGCACAAATCCAACCGAGCAACGAACCAACGCAAACAACACAAAAACCCATCGCTTTGCCGTTCGTCAGCAACATTCACTGCCAACAATCGCCGGCATCATCAGCGCCAACATCTCCCGGCAAAAGTGCGCAGTGGCTGCGGCACGGAACGGGGCACAAGAGCAATGTTGAAAAAATACAAAAAAAATACAACACAGAACATTGCGCTGCGCTTACGCTGATCAATGTCTATTACGATTCTCAATTTTTCTTCAACCCATCTTCGGGCTGCAGTCGACCGCTGCAGACGCATATTGCATATGCGGCAAATGCCGCATACGTACTTGCGCACATTGCGAGCGCTTACGGTCAGTCAACATGCGGTCGCCGCGCCACACGCCCCGCTGCCCGTTCGACGCTTTTGGCAGTCAGTGCGATTACGTGTGTGTGCGATTGAGCGGAAGGCAGAGAATGCAGCGGCGTGTTGCATGTGCTGTGGCCGCAGTGATGTCCATATTCTTCACAACACCCATAAATGTCCAACTGATGGCCATGAAGCATTGGCTGCAGATTGCAGTCGAACGGGCGTTCGTACTTTACTTTATTTTCATTTTATTTTTGAAGGTTTTTTGGCGTGTTTTTTTTTTGTTTGCCGAAAGAAAAGCTCAGAACGTGAAAAATTCGAAAGTTTTCCTCGAATTTTCCTTCGTGCTTCGGCCTTCGGTAATTCAGCAAATGCCTGCTCGCTGCTTTTGGCCACAATTGCATTTTCTTTGGCGCGTTTCTGATTGACAGCCGCAAAAAAGAATCCCATAAGAAATAGGATTTTTATCTGCTGATGATTTTCTTAAGTGATTGCCCGTTGATGTGCGTTTGCCGAGAGTTTATTGTAAGCGATGCTCCTGCCAACTTGGCGCTCGTTGCCGGTACGCGGCCATAAAAAGCCGGAGTGCACGGCACGGGTAGAGGCTGTGTTATTTACAACTTGTTTGACAGCTCGCAGCATAAATGCCCGACAGTCGACTGACTGCTATTATTATTATTGGAATACCAATTCGAACAATGGGCGCGCTGGTTGCCTTCTCACGTTCACTTTTTTTTCCATTTTTTCTCATCTGGCCGGGGCCAACCTTAACCGCAGTCAGTCATCGTTCGACCTTAATGCTGGTTAGTAAAATGGATGATTTTGCTGTAAGGTGTCTTTGTATTATATATAAATATTTGGTGTATGAACTAGTGGGAAGTGGATTAAGAATGCATTTACAGTCACCTTTACCGTCTTTATAAATGAAACAATTAATTTTGAGACGATTTAAAGTTATGAGGCTAGTGCTTCTCCCAGACTGTTAACTGACTCTCAGGGGTTAGCTATTATCTACTGATAGCATGAAAGAAACGAGTTTTTATTTGGTTTTAAGTTGGAATTCGAACCTATGACGCTCTGACCGGTCATCCAATTTTTATAATTGACTGGCACGACAGCCCGCTTACGCGAGACTAAGGCCTAGCTTCCCGCAACCAGCCGTGTTGTGCGTGTGAATTTGTACGCGCGTGGAAGGGACCTACAGTTTTATGCCGGTTCCGAACGGCGAGTTGGGAGCTTTTTCATAAGCAATTTTTACTCTCAGAGGTTTGCCATTTCTAGCTGAGAGGACAGCCACCGAAAGAGAAAACGAGTTTTCCCGTTATTTTTTTTAGGTGTTATTACAGGCAGTATTTGAACCTGAGGTTGCTGCCTTCGACTCGCGGTCCAACGCACTAACCAACTGAGCCACGGCGGCTGCCTAACTGAAACTAAGCTAACTTTAATGGAACCGCCTGTAAGGGTAAGGGGAGAGTGCCCTGTACTCATGCCTAAAAGAAAGAAACACCTGGGGGACCATCTTATACCAGGTACGGACTTAGTATCCAGAGGTGTAGGAAGTATACTAAAATTCCTCTTGGATACCGGACTCACTGACAGTCTGTGAAGTCCAAGAAGGGGGCACAATAGATCTACAGGTCGCAGTGCATCATCCCAATCAATAATAATAATAATAATAATAATAAGGGTATGGGGAAGGGGGCATTAGTGAAAAACAGCGCACCAAACCGATCCTAGCGAAGTCCTCAACCACCCAGCTGTTACCTCCTTTAGACAACAGATGGCGCTATGATGGTATTCTATGATTGTAGCTCACAACATCGGAGGCGTCGTTCCTAAGCGGCGATAGATGGCAGTCACATCATTTAGGACTACCTGTGGCAGGCCAATCACCTTCCCTGGCAGAACAACACAACCGATCAACGTAACCAACTCAAGGCAATGCTTCCGAGAGGAGTGAACAAGTAAAATAAATGGAACCGTACTAAATCTCACCTCAGCAAATCTCACTTAATTGATCATCAACCAACCTCACCTAACCTAACCTAACCTCACTTTCGTAGCAGTCAACATGAAAATTGCAAAATCTAGTCGACGTAAACCAACAACGCTTTTAAAAACCCCATCATCAATGCTTTGTAGTGACCTAAATGATCAATAAATATTCGCATTGTATTGGTGACTTTAACGCTGATTGCAGCATGACGGAAAACTGATGTTGCACAAAGAGGCAGCAATGCAATTGGACGGCATTCCTACTTTGCTGCCGGCAGTGCTTTTTCCATTATTGCTCGAGTAATTTCTGTTTTTGCGCCGATGCAGACTTTATTGAACGATCCAGCTGTCGCTGGACAACTGGTCCGCGCGTCTCGTCTCGTCGCGCCGACCGCCGACCGACACTTGTCTAGCGCGCACATTCACTTAAATATATCCAATAATGGCTTCTTGTTGGCTTTCACGTAAGCAAGTGTCGCAACATGAGTTTTTGCCAGCGCAATCACAGCGCACTTCATTATTGCTGCCGTTGCTTTTGCGTGTTGCCACTGTCGGGCGGGCAGTTTTATGCTTTCGAAATCAATGATTAGCTGCCATTTTGATTTTTATGGCGTGCCGTCGCAGCACTCACAAGTGATCTTTGCCTTGTTGTTGCTATTGTTATTGCTATTGTTGTTGGTTGTTGTTCTTTGTGTTCCTTAGGTGTTTGTGCACGTTGGCCAGCAGCGATTGCGGCCCTCGACCAGTCGAACACATCACGTTCGTCGTCACATGACACATGTTTCGCGCGCACCATTAATTCACTCTCGTGTAGCCAATCGATGCGCATTGACAAAATAAACGCTTCCCATCAATTTGTTGCTTGCCGTTCTTCGCTTCTTCTATGCGCAGTGCCCGCACACCAGAGACGCCGCCCGGGCTTTGGTAATTGTCTGCCTGTCGTCCTGTGGCCGCATTCGTCGTCAGGCTGCTGCTGTGCGAGTAGAATTCCGAAATTAGCGAATAGTGCTTATCGACTGTGGCGCGTCTTCGATTTTCGCCAATGTTGCTGTCCATATTTCTGGCACGTTTTCAAGTGTGTTTAGGAGCCAACCGCGTGCTGGCGATCACGTTATAGGAAATTAGCGACAGTTTTTGCTCGCGACCGCTGCGACATCGAGCAATTGAAGTGATTCTTGTAATTGAAGCGCGATTGCTGTTGGCTGGTCGAACGCACGACGTGACAATATGTCATGTCATATGCGATTTTATGAGAACCATGCAATGGAATATGAAAAGTTATTGCGCGAAATGTGGCAGCAACATGTTAGGACAAGTCAATGAGGCAATGCTTGGTTGGGTGTACGAATTGGAATTACACTTTAGAAAAGCCATAAATCTTGAAGGAAAAACTTTATGAGAAAATATTTTTATAGGAATGTTTAAAGATTCCTAAAACTAATCATTTATTGTTATTATTGATGGGGATAATGTACTGCGACCGAGCAGATCTATTGTGCCCCTTCTTGGACCTCAAGGATTACACTGCACAACAGCATGTCTGTTGCATGGAGTTTTTTACATGAATCTGAATCGTTTTTCCACGCTGTTTTCAAAACCGTACTCCGTTTTTATGTAACAGCTCTAGTTTTCGCAAAAAAAGGGCGTGTCACTTTTTCGAATTTTCCTCGGCTTTTTTCTCGTTTTTAACTGTAATTTCTGAACCAATAATCCTATCAACATGATTTTTAAATAGTTGCACTTACAACATTTCACGCCATTTTTTCTGACATTAATCAATTTTAAAATCTAAATTGGCGTTGTTATAAGGTTTCAAAGTAGGAAAATATTGAATTTCAAGGCGTTTTTTCTGATGGCGAAAATTGTACAGATGTTTCATAAATCAAGTTACGAAGTATATGAATATCTTAAGAAGAAACATCAAGCAATTCAACACAGCCAAATTATTTGGCGGAATACACATTCGCATCGAAATAATAGCAAAAATGTACCATAGTCATTTTCATCAAAATGTGTGGGATTTCCTTAAAAAATTAGGAGCCTCAAAATATGCTCTTTTATATGTTACATTTCTAGTCTGAAATACAAGCAAAAAACAAAAATATTTTGAATGCTCGAAACAAAAAAAAATTAAAAACTTTGCATATTTTGAGGCTCCTAATTTTTTAAGGAAATCCCACACATTTTGATGAAAATGACTATGGTACATTTTTGCTATTATTTCGATGCGAATGTGTATTCCGCCAAATAATTTGGCTGTGTTGAATTGCTTGATGTTTCTTCTTAAGATATTCATATATTCGTAACTTGATTTATAAAACATCTGTACAATTTTCGCCATCAGAAAAAACGCCTTAAAATTCCATATTTTCCGACTTTGAGGTCCAATTACCGCGGAATTTTAAAACTTATAAAAATAAGTTGCATCGGAAAAGAAGCCGTGCGGTGAAAATCATGTCAATCGGTTTTTTGGTTTAGAAATTACGATCAAAAATATGGAAAAAGTAGAGGAAAAACTGAAAAAATGACATGGTACCTATATCTCACTAACTAGAGCTGCTAGAAAAAATCTGAGGATAGATTCGAAATCAGCGCACCCAAATTAGTAAGAAACAGTAGAAAAACTCCATGCAACAGAAAAAAAGTGTTTTTTTGTTGTGCTGTGTTATCAGTGAGTCCTGTATCCGAGAGGAATTTTAGTATGTTTCCTAAACCTCTGGATAAACTAATCATAGAAATAATACAAACGAAAACGGATTTAAAAAGGATAGACTGTTCCGTCAAGGGGGGAGGGGGAACAAAACTTAAGGATGAAATAAGTTGACCAAATCGATTGTTAATATTAGATAAAAACCAGGAACAAGACTAACATTTTGAGAACCTCAAAAGTGGAAGCACCCCAGCAGTAAAATTAAGAGATATCAACAGTCTTCAGTGCTTCACAATTAGGGTGATCAAACCGGGTTTTCTACGGTTTTTTTTAATCTTCATTTATCGAATACCGAATAGTTTGGTTTTCTTGATCGCAGAACCCGGGTTTTTCTTTATTTCTTTGCAATTAACGTTTACTCGTTACAGCAGATATGTCAACGAAAATTGGCATGACTGATTTTTAATATTATTTTCCTAAAATTTCAAATACGCAGTTAGAAAGACTACTTTATTAGAAGTAATTGAACGCTTACGAGGTGTGACAATTAAGTAATGAGACTGATTTTATTGCCGCGCTTGTGGTAAACCTGCGACCTTGAAACTCCCTTTCCCTTCCCCGGCATCCTTCCTCTCTCCATTGATATATTTACCATCGCTCTAGCTTGTTTAGTTCGCCTGCTGTGTCGTGTTGAGTAGACGTGTGTTGGTGGTGCTCGTCACGAAAATGGAGAAACGAAATCAAGAGCAACGCGTCGTGGAATCGTCCACAATGGATTTGTTCCATCGGGGCAAACCGTAAATCAAGTCTACTATCGCCAAGTACTCGAAAGATTGCGAAAACGAGTCAACAGGGTACGCCCAGACTTCGCTCGTAACTGGATCCCTCATCACGACAACGCGCCGTGCCACACCGCCCTCAGCGTGTGCCAGTATTTGGCCTCTAAAGGGATCGCAGTGTTGCAACAGCCGCCTTATTCGCCCGATATGTCACCCTGTGACTTTTTTTTGTTCCCTAGAACAAAATCGATAGTCAAAGGAACCCATTTTGAGGGTTCTCGCGGACATCCCAGTCGAAGCGTTCCAGAAATGTTACGAAGCATGGAAAACGCGCTGGAATCGTTGTATAGCTGCCCAAGGGGACTACTTTGAAGGGGATGGCAGAGTTGTAGAATAATTTTTAAATATACGGTTTTTATGGAATCAGTCTCATTACTTAATTGTCACTCCTCGTATATGTCTTTTTATAAAAGCGCACAAAGGTTTTTTTCCACACTTGTATGAATTATTTTTTGTATATTAGGAAGCAATAAACTGTTTGAACAAAATATTTAATTTATATTTTTAGAAACCCGGTTTAACCGATATTTTTTTTAAATTAAATGCTACTATTCGAAAAACCGAAAAACCGGTTGTAAAAAATGTCTAATAATTGATCACCCTATTCACAATAGAGCTCAAGTCTTTCTAAGGCAGTAAAAAAAGTAAGAAATTGTTTGATTCCTTAGAACTAGAAAACTTCTACGCCTAGGTGTCAAGTTTTGGTGGTCTCTGAACCATTGTGCAACCATTAGATTTCTCTTTTAAGAACTACTCACATATATGCCATCCAGTAGAGCACAACTCACTTCCTTTAGTACCATTGTTCGACCTCCAGTCAGGCATAAACGTTTAAGTCTTTTCGGAAGCTCGTTTTGAGGCCATAAAGTGCCGCTTAGGTGCCATATTCTCATTTGTGTTCATATGGGCTGGTTTTTAAATCCACTTTGTGAGATCCAGATCTACACTTAGAAGCTTCCTGATCTCAGTAGTTGAAATTGGTCTAAGGTCTTTCGCAAAGGGAGTAACTGGCCTGCTCCTTGCTAAACCCAAACATGCGCACAGAAAACTGGTCAATGTCTTTCTCGGGTTCGTACTTTGGTCATGTTTTTTCTTGATTTGATTCAGGTAAACAAATTTGATGCATCTTTCTTTCTTTCTCTCATCACGAAACAGAATAGAACAGCTTCTCGTTTAAAATTGTTTCATGTTGACTTGTCAACAATGAATATTAACGAAAGAAGGCTTGAGATACGCTCAGGATTCAGTGGTTTTTTTATGGTATCACAACGAGTCAACGCAGCCTTAAGTGAGCTCTTTGAGTTGTCAAAGTATGCTAACCTAAGTTCACTTTTTATGCCAATGTATCGCAAAAACCTAGAGGGAACTGTAAGGTATATAACTGTATTGATTCCTTGAAACAATGGAAAACAGTAGCATTACTGCCTCTATGGTACTCGTGGATACGATTTTGGTAACTGATTCCTGTAGATGAGTAAACTAAAGAAATAAATTTGTATATGTCCCCAAACAATACGCTTTAACAATGAAATTTAAGCATTTCGCATTGATATAATGTTCCAATGCACTTTGAATTACAGAGAGAAACAAAGGCAACTGTTACGTTTCAATTGGTTAAGGAGGAATGTCCTTGCGGCAATTCTACCTAACACTTCTTACTTTAATTGGTTCAAGCCAAGTATGGACATGGTTTTTCTGCTCAATTCTGTTTACAAACCATGTCTTATCCTTAACATCAGTCAGTCCTATTTCGAATATACAGAATGCACACGCTTGAAATTATGCTACAAATTTTTGAGCTAATAAAGCTAACCGCTGATTTCTAAAACTTCATTTCGTAGTAATTTATATGTAATTCAATTGAGCTACAATTTTCACACCTTTCGGATTTAGAACTTTTGGGAACACTTAAACTCTAAGCAAAGTTTGAACTCTCTTTTTGTTGAGTTTGTCTATTTTTCTATTCTTTATTCTTAGACTACACAAATAACACTGTACAACACAAAAAAAAAACAAGGTTCTGACAACGGATTCTGGTAGAGGGGGCCAAAAAAAAATATACGTGTATCGGCGTTTTGAAAGTTTACGTCTGCATTTTTTTTTTAGGGGGGGTCAAAGTTTTCCCCTTTTTGCACATTCTTATGGTGAATCGGCATACGAAAACCATGTAACCTCACATTTTAGGTATGTGATGTGTTCAGCAATTTGATGTAAAATAGTACGGAGAACATTTTTGTGGAGCATTTTAACCCTATAGCTCCTATTTGTATGGGTCAATTTGACCCTTTTTTCTAAAATGCCAAAAATGTCCTGTAAAACAGGACTTTTTAAGGACAAAATGTACCACGAAAATTTTTGCCATAAAATTCTACTATAGGTCTCTGAATACACCAAAGCTCAGAAATTAGCTTGAACCCCAATATTTAACACAAAATGAAAATGTGTTTAAGTGTTTATTTCGTACTTATTCAAAATTGGTACTAAAATGTCCCCCTCTACCAGAATCTGTTATCAGAACCTTGTTATTTGAAAAAAAAAAAATTTGATTTTGTTGTGCAGTGTAATTAATATAATTAAATAAAGCAACGATTCTATACAAATTTATTACAACCAACGTTCCACTTGCCATTGTGCCATCTATCCAAATTATGCCAATCATCAGTCAGCGTTACCTCAATTACACAGAACTCAGCCGCTTAAAAGTATGCTACGAATAAATGAGCTAATTGCGATTGCATATGATGTGATGTGCATCGTTTAGGGTGACTGCAAATGCAAAAACCAGCTGACTTCGGGCTTGATGTGACGTTCAGACGTCGCTGAAATGTTGCAGTTGTTGTTTTAAGTGTTATTGTTGTTTTATGATTTGCAACTTGCACATTAGCTGCTGTGTGTGTGAAAACTTTGTAACAACAATTAGAATAACAGCCACCACAACAATATAGAAACAACACAACCACACACACACACACACACACACATATGCAGCGTAACACAATGTTTCGCTGGCTGACTGACAGCTGTGAAAAGTGGAGCAACTCAACTTGGAGTGACGCAGAACAAAACCAACAACAGCAGCCGCAACTGCAACTCGTCAGACAACGCAGATGCGCCGGATGCGTCTGAATTGTGCGGTTGTTGTGCGTTAAGGACACAACATTGCTACCGAATGTTGCTGAGCGCAATGTGTAAATTTAAAGTTGGCCAAAATCGGGAGCATAGTAATTTTGCATAAATCGAATAAGTTATGTATGCGGCGTCAATTTGTCAGAGCGTTTGTCATTCAATTTGTTTGCACTTTTATTACAAACTGTAAAATTTGTGCTGCCACTTCACCTCGTTCGTCCTTTGCCGGTTGCATAACTCGATGCGCATTGGTGCAACAAGCGTGCACAAATTTTCCAAACAATTCATTGCTCAATGAACTCTTCGCATTTTTGCGCAACAGCAACAGCAACAACAACCACAACTAACCACATGCTAGGGAATCCTTTGAAGTCGAGCTTTAGTGGTGTTTCTGTGCTTTTTCATTATTTTTTATTGAAGTGCGAATGTCGGTGCAAGCATTTGGTGCTCATGTGGCGCATCTGTTTCATCACAAATCCACCCACTGTCCCGCATCGTTCTCGTCGTCCGGCATTTTATGCAATAGTCAAAGATGATCCAGCACGCAATTGTGCAAAAAAAAAAATACAAAATAAAACCCTACTGCATAGCTGCAAAAAGAAAGCGTAGCATGAAAGCGGAATGTGCGGAATTGTGTGCGGCGGCGCTGTGTTTGTCAGTGTGTTAGTGGAGCTTTGCTTTTTTTGTTGTGCATGGTGGGGAAAAATAAATTTATTAAAGGTTTTTGCTCTTCCACACATGGACACACACACACATATGCAAGCATTTTTCATTTTAATAAATAAAAATTGTGAAAACTAACAACTGAAGTTGCTGCAGCGACGGCAGCAGAACGACGCAATTTCCCATTAGCAGCTGGCACAAGTGCTGCCGGAACGCACGCAAGCACAAAGCTAAATAAAAGCAAAAGCAAAGGCATAAAGTTGGATAATTGGCTGCCCCAGAGGGCGTAAAGGCCATGTCAAGCGTGCTGTATGTATGAGCAGCTGCAAGCTACCTTTGCCCGTGCTATGCCTTGCTGGCGTTTCTACTACACTTTTTTCAACACTGTTGCTGCTGCTGGTGTTTTGCCATTGTACTCACACAAATTCATTTTCTACGTATTCTAAATACAACTTCTACTACTTTTTCAAATACGCTTATGATACTTTTTCTACTACTATTAGATACATTTTTGCTTTTACTAGAACTTTTTGTTTTTATTATCTTAAAATGGTTTTCTGTATATCTAGAAACAATCGATTACTTTTTCAAATACTACTATTTCAAATATTACTTTTTCAAATACTACTACTTCAAATATTACTTTTTCAAATACTACTATTCCAGTACAACTATTTCTACTATTTTTTTAAATAATGGTTTTCGCTCATTGTTTTCTTTTTACTTCCGAACACAATTTTTGCATACTAAAAATAGCATTTCTTCTACGTTTTATGTATTCACACACTACTACTCTTACTACAATTTTTATAAATGAAACTCTTCACTGAAATGCATTGCTGTTGCTTTCTAGAAAGCATTTTCCACATATCTTAGATAAAGACTCTACTACTTTTTCACGTACTTTTATACTACTTTTTCCATTTCAATTTTTTTAAATAAAATAATTTGATAAAATTTGCATTGTTGCACCGACATTTAACTTTGTCAATTCCGGCAGGCTGTTTTACGTGACCGCAATTAGAATGTGGAATTCATTGCCAATTAATATTAAAAGTGTATCTAATAGCCGCATCTTTAAGCATCTTCTTTTCCAGCATTTCTCCTAATTATCTATCTCCCTATATCTTCACATCTCTCTTTCTCTATTTTCCTCCTTATCTTATCATTTCCTAAATACTAACTGCTATTTTCAATTTAATTTATATTTAGTGCTATTTATTATTATTACTCTGTTTTAATGCATTTTTTTTGTAGCATTTAAAAGTTAAAACTTGTATGCTGAAATTAACCAATAAATAAATAAAAATAAAAAAAATTAAAAAATTAAATACTCATTCAAAACCATTTCCTGTATATTCAAAATACAGTTTCATATACTTTTTTATGCACTTCTTTTTCTACTACTATTTTCTAAATACAATTTTTTGCTATATTTTTTATTATTACACTTTCAGAACGATTTTCTGTGTATCTGAAATAAAATTTCTAATACTTTTTCATGTATTTCGGCACTACTTTTTCTACTACTATTTCTTAAATAAAATTTTTCGCTCAAATTCTGTGTTATTACATTTTAAAAATTATTTTCTGTGCATCTGAAATAAACTTTCTGCTACTTTTTACGCATTTTTACACTACTTGTTCTACTACTATTTTTTAAATGCAATTTTTCGGTATATGTTTTTGTTATTATATCTACTTTCAAAATTATTTTCTATGAATCTGAAAAAAATTGTTGTTTACCTTGTTAAGTACTTTTACACTACTTCTTCTACTACTATTTTTTAAATAAAATTTTTCACTCAAATTCTTTGTTATTACATTTTCAAAATGATTTGATGTGCATGTGAAATAAAATTTCTGCATTTTTTCACACTCGACTAACACTCAAAAGTTGACTACTATTTCTACTACTTTTTTTAGCAAATATTTCAGCATCCTTTTCCTTGGCTTCAATATTTCTGCCACAAATTTAAATCGCATTACTCACATCATTTCAACCAAATAATTTAGACAACTGTTTCTACTACTCTTTCCACTCTTATTTTGTTGGCAAATTGCTTTGCCTGTGTTTGGTTTTTACGGGCCCAATACTATTACATGCGTCTATGATATGCGTGTATGTTTCATGACACTTGTGTGTGTGTGTTGGTATTTCCTTATTTGGCTTTTACAACATTTACAATGGCCATTGCCCACAAATTTAGCCCACCACCCATTCAACAATCCAACCATCCAGTCACCACATACGCAACGTTGAATAGCAATAAAGTGTAGAAAAAAATTCTATAGCATATTTATGCCTTTGTACGTGCATCGGTGGCCACATTTTTCGCTCACTTTATCTTACTCTATGCGCTTTTGTTGTTGCTCTATTGCTCTATTTTGTTTATTTATTTGCCACAGCAACAGCACAACGACAATGCAACAACGACAACAGCAACGGCAGCAGCAACAGCAAATGTGGCTACAATTTCACATGACAGCAGGAAATTGTAATAGATTTCCGCTGACTAGCTGCTGGCTTTTTTTTACCTGGGCCTCATCCTCGACCTCGTCCACTTTGTCGTCTTTTGCTGCAGCTTTCGGTTTCTTTGAACTTTTTCTATGTTCTCTCTCTCGCTCATTCTTTACTCAAACGAAAATTCCATTGGCGAATTTTTATTGCACGTGGAATTTATAACGAAATTTCAAATTTGTTTTACCACACAAATGCTTCTTCTTTGCTGTATTTTATTTATTTATATTTTTTTTGTGGTGTTCACATGTAGCGCGATTTGGCCAAATTTGGTGGCTTTGTGCGGCTGAGATGAATTGTGTAATAGATTTTCGCCAACATTCTTTGACTGTTCTTATGTGTGTTTTTCATTCTTTTCGCTTTGCAAATGCTGAAATTTATTGCGTTTGTGTTGCATGTGTGCGCCAACTTATGCTGGCGGCATTGCTCGTTTCTATTTGAAGCAAATTGAGCCTTGGGCTAAAAATGTTGTAAGAATTAGGAAACATTCTTTTGCATGAAAATTGAAGCTATTTCTACCTCATATTAATGATCCTGTGGTATAAGAAATGGGACTTGTTGGTATAAGTGGCTACCACATGAGAGCTAAAACTCTTACACAACTATCGTCTTCGAGTTGTCTTTATGAGTTTCTGAACAAAATTTTTTTTATTTGATAGTAAAGATGAGATTTCACCTCACACCAACCTGGCTAGTGATTCAAAGCCTTGAACCTAAGACACGTAGGTCTTGTGGTCAGCACTTTGTCTTTATGATCACCAACGCTTTAGCGACCATATCGAGCGAATAAAAGTTTCTTTGTATTATGGAGATTATTCGCTCTGGGCGCCACTGACTCACTGAGCCGTTTGTGAGAGCGTTTCTTCTACGCTTCATTCAAGCCACTTCTATGGTCTAATCAATGTCAAAATAAAAAGTTTCCTTCGAAAGGCCTTTCGCCTACTAATTCTTGTACCACCTCATGCCCTAAGATGACCAAGTTGAACGCATTTGTTTCCAAACTTTGGCACTTCCCAATCATTCTTTCATTAGAAAGAGCCAATCAATCAATCAATCAATCAATCAAATAATCAATCATTTAGTCAACCAATCAATCAACCAAATAATCAATCATTTAGTCAACCAATCAATCAATCAATGAACCAATCAATCAATCAATCAATCAATAGATCAATAAATCAATCCATCAATCAATCAATCAAGCAATCAAGCAATCAATTAATCGATCAATCAATCAATCAATCAACCAATCGATCAATCAATCATTTATTTAATCAATCAATCAAACCATCAATCATTCAATCAATCAATTAATCAATTAATAAAATAATCAATCATTTAGTCAACCAATCAATCAATCAATGAACCAATCAATCAATCAATCAACCAACCAATCAATCAATCAATCTGTCAGTAAATCAATCAATCATTTATTTAAGCAATCAATCAAACAACCAATCATTCAATCAATCAATTAATCAATTATTGAAGCAATCAATCAATCAGTCAATAAATCAATCAATGTCACTTCTTTTACTTGGCACGCGCCTCATTATTCGCTCTTTTAGATCAGTGGTGGGCACAACTCAGCTCATGAGCCGCTTGTGAGAGCATTTCTCTCTACTAAATTACTTTGCTTTCGTTCGTTCAGCTCTCGATCTGACTCTACAACATCTACTTAACTTCATCAGAAACTCTACCTGGTTCTGTAAGCAGCTGATTTGAGTCTCACCACTGTGGTATCACAATTGACCCTTTTGAACCCACATGTTCTCCCTTCGAAGCAGTCACGACTTTCCACCTACCTAACTAACTTGTTTAGGTCTCGCTTAGAGTTGCTTTAATGGTGATTAAGATGACTGCTCGAGAAAGGTGTGAGCTTGTAAAACTGCCGGACTTTAGTATTTTCCAATCTCCCTTTCATGCAAAATCGCCAATAAATACTCCAATAGTTTCACTCTTTCTACTTGGCGCGACTCTTAGTTCAACCCGATTATTGTTTCATTGAAAAAGTCATATAATTATTAATCATTAAATTCTTCATTATTTTTAAGTACGGCGTAATTTATTTTAGCGGCCAATACAGCAACCTGCATGCCTCCACAATTGCCGTCAATCAAATGTCTCAATGCTTGGGGTGTCAATTTCAACTTTATACGCGAATTTACGCATTCAGTAGCAATAAAGACAATTACAACAACCACTAACAAATATTGCAAAATGTCTACATGGCTGGTCTGGCATACAGAAATGAATTTTCTACTTTATGCCAATTTCCGATAAATGGCAAGCGAAGAATTTTGAGAAAAAATAAGAAAATAAAAATTTGTTAGGAAAACTTTTCATTTTTTCCCCCCCCCCTTGGCACGCAATGTACACACACACACACACACACATACAGACATATCTACATATATCCATCAAAGGCATTGCAGGCAAGTAGATGGCGGTGGATGTTAGTGAACCGCCATCGCTATTGCTGAAAAGTTTCTCAGGCCTTCTGCGGAGTGCCGAACGCGTAATGAGCTGAAAACGGCTACGATGGCGACGCGACCAGTGCTTGGTACGCGTTGCCACGCTGCAGTGCAATCAACTTACGCGACTTGAACGTGCGCCAATGGAAAGAAGGCGATTTATTTGTGTTTGTATGTGTGCGTGCATGACGGCCGCCATCATTATTACAGTTATTACCGTTTGGCGCTCGACCGCGGCACATGTGCGGCGCAGCACTTTGTGTGCTACCACGAAAAGGCGATTGAAGCTTGAAACAAATGAACTGCTACTAAACACACACACATTCGCACACACTCAAACACTAATAGGTCCTGCAACGAAATGTTATTTTGAGCGGAGCCAAACGGGTCAGCGATGGCTTTTGGTGTGGAGGAAAATTCCACACTATGCGACGACAAATTTCAGCTCAATTTCAAAACACGCCACACACACACTCACCGAAGCGTAAAGAACATTCCTTAAAAGTGGCGCAAGTCAGTGGAAAGCGAAGAAGGACAGTTTTCAGACCGAACAGACTTGAAGGCGAGCTAAATTAATGGAGGCCACTGTCTACGGTACGCAATGAAATTCTAATGAAAATAATTAGAGATAATTTAGCATTACTACTGTCGCTGTTAAAATGGTTTTTAGAAAGCGAAAACCATGGCTTCCATTCAACAGAGATGTGGTCAGTCTTTCGTACATTGAGAAGCTCGTGTGACATGCCAATGAAGTATCCTCTCATTGATTACGAGTTCGCAGTCCTTCTCCACTTAATGACTATGGTAGAAATATCAGTTTCTACTACGGTCTGTCATTGCATTTACTCAACATTTACTCATAGAGCCCAGACGTTCAGCTAGCTGTAGTAGATGACACCATCTACTCGTTCAGAGCAAACTTCTACAGTAAATCGCTATTTCAAGACGGCTGGCATCTTATGATAGAGACACCTTCTCTTTATAGAGTCCAGAGATTGTCCAAAGAATGCTGTATTTTGTCCTAGAAGAAACACTTTGGGCACTTAGAGCATCAGTGTCCCGTTCGACGTGTTTTCTAGATGACGATACGCCTTACACTCATTGAGGGCATCTGGCAATTCGATTGAGACACCTTCTCTTTATAGAGTCCAGAAAGAATGCTGTCTTTTGTACCAGAAGAAACACTTTGGTCACTTAGAGCATCAGTGTCCCGTTCACCGTGTTTTCCAGATGACGATACGCCTTACACTCATTGAGGGCATCTGGCAATTCGATTGAGACACCATTCATACATAGAGTCCAGACTTCTAGACCTTTCTCTTTATATGTAAGATCCAAACACTTCGGATGCATAGACTTAGGAGATATTTGGTTGTATTAACCATCGAAGGTATTTGATTTCTGCTGGGTACTTAAGGTAGGCTTCGCAAAGAAAGAAATGTAGGGAACCACAACAGTTTTAAGGGGTTTCAAATCTCTCTCATCAAGGCACATAAACCAGGTAGGTAGGTAGGTTAAGTGGCCGCTTCTGGAGCATCACTTAGGCCTAGTGGCCCATTGAGTTACCACGTGGGGGATAACTCCGCCTATACACTTCCCGAGAGAGAGAGCCATCTGGTGGCTCTGGTGAATTTGTAAATTCTACTTGGGGTTATCTCCTTTAGATCCACTAGGCAGCTGAAGAAGAGTTGTCGCAGAAGAAAAGTGCAACCGATTCCACGCAGTCCTCGTTCCTGTAACTTCTGCAGACATCGTTATACAGCAGTCCCAGTCTTTTGGCGTGTTGACCGTTGGGGCAGTGTCCAGTTATGATACCTAGGACAATCCCTATAGAGGGATTGGGAAGGGCGATTGAGGGAAACCAAAACACATAAATATTTATTGAAGCTAACATAGGCCGGAACGAACAATCAGCTGAAGGAAGTAAAGCCGCGGTATTATTTATCTATATGGCATACTCGTTTTTTAGTGGCTCGCAGACGAATTGTACGACCGAAAGGCATGGCAAAACCATGAAAAAAAGCAGCAAATGCAGTAAAAGTAAATACTAGAAAAACAAAACTAATAGAAAAACATCTAACACTGTCGTGAAGACGAAGAGACGATGCGCTTTTCGGGCTAATAGGCCGCGCAGCGCATTTGCCTTCCTCTTGCTTCGTTGCCCTCGCTCCATAGATGCTTTTGGCAATTCTGGCCGTTGTGGCCATTGTGTGAGATGACCGATAGCGCCGCCGCATCCAGCCAAAAGACCAACGTAACAACGCGACCGAAGCTAGCCAACAATTTTGTGCGCCGCTTCGAGAGATGCGGCAGTGCGATTGTGTTGGCGTTTTGGCCATTTTTGTGCGCACATCGCTGCCCCGTTAACTGATAAAAATCACCTTAAAAAGACAGAAATTTATTTGTCCATGCAGCGGCGAAAGCGGCGCGCGGATAGACATTTTTTATTTGGCGTTTTTATGTGGCAAAAGCTACAATGGTTGATCGCTGTGGTGGTGGGGGAATTGGAAAAAGACTGAAGGAAGGAACAACGCATTGGGCGAGATACACACATGCGGAGAGATAAGCTTGAAGGAGAAAGATGCACAGATAAGAAAGAAGTAGATTTAGGTGCGGGGGAAGAAAGGAATGCGGAAGAGACGAAAATAGAAATTGGGAAAAATAGAGAAGCTGAGGCTGAGACTGCCAACTTTGGTTCACTTCAGGAAAAAAAACAAATAAAGAAGGTAAAAATATGATGCAGAAGAGAGACCAAATAAAAGAAAGACGAAAGAGAAGGAGAGAAACAAAAAATAGAGTAGAAAGAAGACAAATATTAGGAGCGCAAAAAGACTGCAATCAGAAGAAATTGAATCAACAGAGTTCAAGAAAAATCCTTCTGAATGTTTTGTAATTCAAATCACAAGTTTTGCTCTAAACACACCCAAAATTCCATCAAAAATAATGCCACTAATTTTCTACGTCAAGACGCAAGTACCACAAACTAATTTTTTACTTTACTTTGAGCGTTTCACGCCGCCATCGATGGTTGGTTTCAAAGCGCAATTTTTACTTCCATTGCAGCCACAGCGAATGCGACGCACGGTCGCTTCGTTGCGCATATTTATGACCAATTCTGAAACTGTTGTCTGTCGCACATCACAGCGGCGTGGAGGCGTGCGGCTTAACTATCTTGAAATCGCTCCGCCAAACGTTACCACCCACGCGACATCTCCGCTCAAACGCTAATATAATTGTTTGCCATTCGCTGCATGTATGTGTGCTTGTGTGTGTGTGGGTATGGCGCACTTTTCAGCGTATCAATTTGCGGTCTTTATGCGTTTTTAAGTTGGCATTTCTGCGCTCTTTTATTATTATCTTTCCGCTTTGTGCTGTTTATTGTTTTTGTTATCTGCTGTCGTTAACGTTGAGCGGTTTTTATGATTTTATGTTGAAAGCTGCTGCATGATTTGTGATCAATCTTATGGCCAACAGTCGCATTAATGGCAGCTATATTTGAGTTAGTATAATCGATTTTCGATGGTAATCGAATCGTTCATTCCTTGTTATCATAATGATGATATAAACGATGGGTGCGGATGGAAAAAACTGCCGAGTGAGACGGTTAAAGCTGGTAGGTACTTAACTCAGTGAGATCTCCGCTTAAAATTATGTAACGACATTCGACCAAAAAGAAAAGGTCCTTACTTATATTTCTTAGTTATTTTTTGATCCTTGATAGTCAGACAGTTGCTTAACCAACAAAAAAAATGAGACAGTAGTTCATAGTTCTCTGAGAACATTTAGGTCTTCTGGCCTATAAAGCATCGAACTTAACTGACCCATAGAGTATTGGAATCTACTGACCCCATAGAGTGTTTGATCCTTTAAGAGCATCTAGACCTACTGACCCATTAGGCATTCAGAAAGCATTCCAACTCAATAGATCCCTAGGAGCATCTAACTCAACTGACCTAATAAAGCACTCTAACTTAATAGATCCCTAGGAGCATCCAGCTCTACTGATTCACAAAGTATCTAGCTCTACTAGCCTCATAGAGAATTCCAGCTCGAGTGATCCTGAGGAGAATCCAAATTAACAGATCCCTACGAGCATTCAGCTCTACTGATCTACAAAGCATTTAGCTCTACTGACCTCATAGAGAATTCCAACTGGACATATCCTTAGGTGCATTTAGCTCTACTGACCTCATAAAGCATTTTAACTCAACAGATCCCTAGGAGCATCCAACTCTACTGATTCACAAAGCATCTAGCTCTACTGATCTCATAGAGAATTCCAACTGGAGAGATCCCGAGGAGAATCCAACTCAACAAAGCCGTAGGAGTATCCAGCTCTACTGATTCACAAAGTATCTAGCTCTACTGCCCTCATAGAGAATTCCAGCTGGAGAGATCCCTAGGAGAATTCAACTCAAGAGATCCCCAGGAGCATCCAGCTCTTCTGATCTAGAGAGCATCTAGCTCTACTGAACTCATAAAGCATTCCAACTGGACATATCTTTAGGTGTATCTAGCTCTACTGACCTCATAAAGCATTTTAACTCAACAGATCCCTAGTAGCAGCCAGCTCTACTGATTCACAAAGTATCGAGCTCTACTGATCTCATAGAGAATTCCAGCTGGAGAGATCCCTAGGAGAATTCAACTCAAGAGATCCCCAGGAGCATCCAGCTCTTCTGATCTAGAGAGCATCTAGCTCTACTGAACTCATAAAGCATTCCAACTGGACATATCTTTAGGTGTATCTAGTTCTACTGACCTCATAAAGCATTTTAGCTTAACATAGCCCTAGTAGCATCCTGCTCTAGTGATTCACAAAGCATCTAGCTCTACTGCCCTCATAGAGAATTTCAGCTGGAGAGATCCCTAGGAGAATTCAACTCAAGAGATCCCTAGGAGCATCCAGCTCTTCTGATCTAGAGAGCATCTAGCTCTACTGAACTCATAAAGCATTCCAACTGGACATATCTTTAGGTGTATCTAGTTCTACTGACCTCATAAAGCATTTTAGCTTAACATAGCCCTAGTAGCATCCTGCTCTAGTGATTCACAAAGCATCTAGCTCTACTGCCCTCATAGAGAATTTCAGCTGGAGAGATCCCTAGGAGAATTCAACTCAAGAGATCCCTAGGAGCATCCAGCTCTTCTGATCTAGAGAGCATCTAGCTCTACTGAACTCATAAAGCATTCCAACTGGACATATCTTTAGGTGTATCTAGTTCTACTGACCTCATAAAGCATTTTAGCTTAACATAGCCCTAGTAGCATCCTGCTCTAGTGATTCACAAAGCATCTAGCTCTACTGCCCTCATAGAGAATTTCAGCTGGAGAGATCCCTAGGAGAATTCAACTCAAGAGATCCCTAGGAGCATCCGGCTCTACTGATCCAAAGAGCATCTAGCTCTACTGACCTTGTAAAGCATTCCAACTGGACATACTCTTAGGTGCATCCAGCTTTTCTGACCTCATAAAGCATTTCAGCGCAAAAGATTCCTAAGAGAATTCAATTCTGCTGACCCATAGAGCATCCAGTTCTACGGACCTCATAAGGTATTCAGCTCTACTAAGTAGAATCGGTATAGCTCAACAGATCAGTGGGAGCATTGTCGAAATGTGAAGTTCGCGACACTCTTCTATATACCTTTTAACTAAAAGCAACTTTGGTCGATCTTCTCTTCTATGTTTTTTTAAACCATAAAAGTATGAACCCCGTCCAGTTTGGATCGAAAAAAAGCTTCCTTGTAATAACTCAGGTTCCATTTGCGTGCATGATGTCTAAAGTTTTTGAGTGAACACAATCTTCGGTCTACTAACATCCAGTGAAAGCGCTCGACTAGTTAAATGATTAGCTACAAAGGCGTAAGTCGAATAACGACGCCAAAGCAGACTGTTGCAATCTTTCCCTCCCTAAATCTGCCTCTCAAGGGTTTCTTAATATTTTGAATTAATAAGGTGTCCGAAAGGCTTCTAAGAGAAGTGTATGTGGAAGTCAACTTAAATATGGTCTGGTAAAAACATAGGTTGGTGTGAACCAAGCACCTGACTTTGCATTTCTAAAGCAGTAATTTCCTTCGTGTTAACATGCGTGTCAAGCAATTTTCAATCGATATGAAAGTTTCTACAAGTTTTCATGATGTTAATGGTGTTATTTGGAACTTAAAATACTTTTGATTACTTACGCGAGGGTGTCTTTCGCTCGAGGAAAAACCAATCAACCATGGAAATTATAAGTTTAGACATAAGAAAACTTCAAAACCAATGTGAAACATTCTTATTATAGGACATACGCGTACTTGTAGATAAATGTGGGCTGAGGCTTATTGTTTAGATACAAGATTGTCAATGTGATTGAAACAAGTGTTCACTATTTATTATAGGATAGATTTAAATAAACGAAAGCCTTGTCTTTCTACAAGCGAACTGGCGTATGATAGAATAGGGTAGCAATGTTTTGTAGACGTAAAGCAACTTTTTGTCGATAAGCGGATCTATGACGAACGATTTAATGTTTTTGAGGCGTAAGGCGACGTTTTGTTAGTGACCACTTGGATCCAAGAGGGATAAACGAGGTTTTGTAGTTATTGCATCGATTCAACGAGTATTTGCCGACCACAAAGTCTATTTTGTCAGTCAGCGAAAAAGAAAAGGTAAGAGGCGTATAGAGATTTTGGGTACTAAGCGCTATGACTATGAAAGGGATTCAAGAGATTGTGATGTTATTGTGTTCAAGGAGTCTCTAAAGATAACATGGCGTTTTTTGACAACTAGGAAAATGTGGTTCTTAGACATCAAACACGGCATAGTCTATTGAACTAATGCGTCAGAAAAAGTTAGGAAGCTTTGGAGAAACAAAGTATATTTTTGTTTGCAAGCGATGGAACCCTTAATGGGTTTTTAATGTTTTGATTTTATTGCACAACTTCAGAGAATATTTGAGGATAACACGACAAGTTTCGTTTGTAAAGAAAAAGTTGCTCATTGCCAGCGAAGGGTATCGAATTAGAGTATAAGAAATGGATAACTAATATTTTCTTGAAGACGTTCTTTGGATTTTTGTTGATAAAAGCTGGAACGTATAAAGGATCCAAGAGTTTCTAAAGTGATTCCAAGCGTCTTTAAAGTCGGCCAGGAGCCTTCTGAGAGCGTTGTGTGAGGACGATTGTAAATCAAAGCTTACTTTTAGATAATTCAATTCACGATTCAAAGCGAATGTCACTTATAGCTGCGACATAAAAAAAGTGAAAGACAAACCAATTTTGAAGGGAATATCAATTGTGTGGACGAAATTTGTACATTGGGCATTGGGCCAAACCAAGCACCGCTAAGAATGCTGCAGGCCAGCAACAAAAATCATAACCATCGTAAATTAAAGAAGAAAATAAACAAACCAGTGGAAGAATTGCATTTCGTGTGCGGTTAGCACACACATGAGGACAATAAAAAGAGACGCAGGCAGCGGGGCATGAAAAAAGAGGACAAACAACGATGCGGCGGCGCAATTTTTTTGGCAGTCGCCCATGACTTTGTGCTATGCGCGAGCGCAACTATGGCACCATCCAGCGCAGAGACAACAACT
The DNA here is from genome assembly GCA_964056695.1 of Melieria picta. Taxonomy (NCBI): domain Eukaryota; kingdom Metazoa; phylum Arthropoda; class Insecta; order Diptera; family Ulidiidae; genus Melieria; species Melieria picta. The sequence goes on from OZ057399.1 coordinate 49,147,762, forward strand.
TTGGCCACGGCCAGAGCCAAAGCCAACTTTCGCCAAAAAGTTAAAACAACAACAACAACCAGAAGAAGAAGGAATAAATTAAATAGCGACAAAGCGAATGAAGTTGCAAGCAACGATTGCGACGATGCGCCTCGAGTGCCAAGACGACGTGAGTGCAATGTTGGCGCGGCAGCAACAACAACAACAACAACAATTTTGCGTGCACGCAACAGCAAAACATATCGATGCTGCCCTTGCGGTTAATTGAAGGAAATTAATTATTTATTTAAATTGCACAGCGCAGCGGCACCGACAACGACAACGACAACGCAACGCAATTTCCCAGTGAGCAGCGGCAGCAGCAAAAGAATGCTTGTGCGTCTGGTGGGCGCGTCAAGGAGCATCGAGAGTTGGCCCGAAAACCAATGCCGGCCAACCGACCATAACTGGGCGCATAAATTGTGCGTTGTTATAGCTGTAGTTGGTTGTTCTTGTTGTTGTTGTTGTTGTTGTTTCGTCTTGTAATATGGCTGCGCGACTTGGCCGTTTGGCTGCTGTGGCTAACATGCAATATTACAACAAAAACAACAACAATTACATGAATTTCGCATTGAGACAGTGCGGAGGACGTGGCAGATAGACAGACAGACAGACATACAGGCGAATGGCCAAAAGTCGAGGTGAGAAGAATCTTTTTTTTATATGGTTGTTGTTGTACAACTGCTGCGGTGGGTCATGTTGATTAGTGGAGTTTGTTGGTGTTGTTATTATAGTTGTTGTTGCGAATGGTCTGAGGCCATGGACGACATGTTGGCACGCACAATTTCCACTACACGCTCTGAACGCTCGCTTGGCCAGTTTTAGTTGTTTTTATTTCATTTTTGTTGTTGTTGTTATTGTTATTGTTGTTGTGTGGTGCTGAGATTTCTGCGCTGTATTCGGCGCATTGCAAATAGGTGAAACGTGTAGGTGGAAGTTCTCGTAACCGCTGACAGCAGAAGCGAGTGTCGATTGCCCGCGGGGAAAAGACGTAAGTTAAGTATTGTAATAATGCAGAAAACTTATGTAGCAATAAATGAGCGGCAGCCAGGAAGAATACTTCTCCACTTCTGGCTTAAATTTCTGAAACCTTCGACTGTTGTTGTAGGCAATTGCAATGTTCCGGCTTTGCGTAATTCTCTTCTTCTACTCATTTCATTTTCTTCTGAGTTGGTGAGTTGCAATGGCGCATTGTTGTTGTAGTGATTTGAGTAATTTTGTTGTTGTAGGCTAAAACTACTTAGTAGTCTCCAAGTGATATCCGATTTTTGAACATTGACGGCGATGTATTGACCTCATAAGGATTGTCCGAACAATATTTTTTCAATTTCCCTTACAATCAAAAATATAAAATACCAACAAGCATTTTCAAACACAAAAACAAAATCAAAGTTGTGGAGATTAAAAAAAAATTCCATCTATGAAACCTATTAAAATATGGCAATAAGCAGCGAAATTCGAATTCTTTTTTCTTGCCAATTTATTTGTAAACAACAAATAAGTCAACCAAAATTAACTGAAACACTCAAAAGGCCAGAGCCCGACAAGGAAGGGCAAAGTGCCCCCGGCCAATATTGATTGTTATATTTTTTTAATACTAGTATTATTATAGTGATTATACGGCAAACATAACCTAAAGAAAATTACAAAATTACATTTTAATTTTTCGGTGGAACCCAAAAGTGAATACAACCTAAAAAAAATTTTTTTTTATTTTAAACAATTTTTTTTTTTTTTAAATTTTTTTTTATCAAGTTAGAATTTTTAATATATTTCTCATATAATATTTTACAACATATATTTTTTTACATTTTTTCCACCTACGTGATACCTAAAAAATAAAATGTATTAATTTTTTTTTATGAAATTTAAAATTTTTTTAGGTATCACGCAGGTGGAAAAAAATGTAAAAAAATATATATTGTAAAATACTATTTGAGAAATACACTTATAAATAAACGTTGGTGATTGTACCGCACACATAACCTAAAAAAAATTTAAAACATTACATTTTATTTTTTTTTAGGTGTCACGAGGTGAAAAAAAAATGTGGAAAAAATAAATGTTGTTAAACATTATATGAGAAATATATAAAAAATTGGTGATTGTACCAATATTCTAACTTTATAAAAAAAAAATTTTTTAAATAAGAAGAAATTTTTTTGAGGTTATATTGACTTTTGAGTTCTACCGATTGTTTTGCTAATGCGTCTAAGTGATATCTATAATATGTCTCAATCTCATCTAGTCGGCCTCAATTTCTTTCTTCTTCTTTTTTCTTTTTTTCTTCTTTTTATCTTTTCATATTTTATATTTTCATAGATTTGTCTTTTTATCTTTATTTGCTTTGGTTTTCTTCATCTTCTTACAAATGGACGTGGCTTCATTGAAGCAGTAAGTCGACCAAAAAGACTGAAGTACTGGCATTTGAAGTATTTAGGATACGTGTCTCTATTGAAGTCCAGAATTAAGTCCATCCAGATTCATAGAAACACGTTTAGTTGGCTTTAATTTGAGCTTTTCTCTGTGCAGAAGAAGAACTTCCTTCTTTTTTACTCTTCTTCTAATTGTTCTTCTTCTACTTCTTCTTTTTCTTCTTTGTGTCATCTTTTTCTTTATATTGTTTCATCTTGTTTTCATTTTGTTTTTCTTCTTCTTCTTCTTGTTCTTGTCGCATTTTTTTCTTCATATTTTTTTCCATTTTCTAATTTGTCTGCAACACAATTCGTGTGCGTGGGTGTGTGACCAGCTTTGCACGAAGCCCGATTCCTATGCAGTTGCCAACTCAACTCATACCAGCAGCAACAACAACAACAACACACATTGGCCTGGCTCAGACACTTTATGCTGACATGTAATGCATTGTTGTTGTAATTGTGGGCAAATGTTGCACTCATGTTTCGATGGTTTTTTCTGCTGCTATTGTTGTTGCTGTTTTTTTTTGTTTGCAACAATATGGTTATTTTGAAATTGAAGCGCTTGTAGGTGGACGTCCTGCCCATAGGTGCAACTTGACGCTGCAACAATCGCACACACGCACACACAGCCACTCACGCACGTTGCCGCGGCGCTCCTTCGGTCTTGGCTACGCGCCGCTTTCTATATCGGCCGCTTCAGCCGCATCTGCTGGCTGCTTCTCCACTTTTTCTCTCACATGTGCTTTTTTATTTTTTCGTGCACTAACTACATGCCACATACGTGTAATTTATGTGCGCCTGCGTAGGCGGCTTTTTCTGTTCGGAGTAACGATGCCGCAAAAAAAATACTAAACCTGCATTACTCAACTACACAAACGAAACTTGTGTACACGACAAAACAACAAAAAAGTATGGCATAGATGTTGCGTGTCGATCTGACCGAACATGGTACATTTTGTCCTCTCAACTGACTGTAATTTTGTGGAGTTTTAAGGTGTTCCAACCACAACAACAACAACAACAACAACTAAGATACTGATTGGTCTGGCGTGACAGTAATTGGTACATTTTTGTTTTTGAGTCTGTTTTGAGCAACGCTAATGAGAAGAGATTTCATTTTGAGGAATTTAAATTTCATTAATTATTTGCAATGAGGAGATTTTTTACACTAATGTGCAAAAAATTGGTAGGTGAGACTAAAAGCTGTTCGAATCTGTTTTAGTTTGTACAAATGAAACTGTTCGCTAAAAAAATTCAATTTCAACATTTTTAATAACACAATTCATTCCTAAAAAAAGTAAAAATTTTTGTTATAGAAGAACAGTTTTGGTACAATGATTAATATGAAGATATATGATAAATTAAGAAGAAATAAATATATAAGAAAACATGTACCAGACACATTTTATAGATTCGTCTTTCATGAATGTTAGTATGCATCAAAAAAAGATATACTTAAGGGGGCTTTCCCGTTTTTTCGTCGAAAAATGAGGTGTTTTTCAAGAATTAATTTTGGAAAGACAGTTTGATAAAATGTTGTAATTCTTTTTTATTTTGTTTGTTGTTACAATAGTGAGTTGAAAAAAATTTTTTTTTTGGAAAAAAAACAAAATGGCCGCCGGCTTGCCAAGTACTTATGTTGCCTTGTTTGGAAAACATACTCCCAGTTTTTTACACTTTTCTCGGGTACGGTTTATCTGAAATCAAATTGACCATCATTTTCATTAATTACATAGTTTTACTTATCGCACATCGGAGGATTTTTGAAAAATTTTAACTTGGTAAAATTTGGCGCAAATTTGAAAAAAAATCGATTTTTTTGCAAAATTTTGGTACTAAAAGTGTTGTTAAAAATCGAAATTTCACAATATTGAAAAAATCCTATGATGTGCGATAGAGAATTCATTTGTGAACACGTGAAATTCAGTTTTATCCAAATCGGTTCATTAGATCCGAAAAAAGTGTAAAAAACGTCACAAAAACATGGTTTCGAGAAAAACGCGTTTAAAGAAAAGCGCGGAGCGTACGCGAGGCTGTGCGCGCCGAAACATTTTTGGCTATAACTTCAAAACTATTGCATATTTCATTATGAAACTTTGGCTTCATATTGTTATAGTATTTATAAATCGATTTCTGTAAAAAAACGATTTTTTGAAACCGAAAAACGAGAAAGCCCCCTTAAGTAGTTAAATTAAGGTTACTTCGTTATGTTCTCAGTTAAAAGGAAACACCTTAAAGACTCAACATTTCATAGATCACGGAGAATTCTAGTCTTTCTGACTCGATCCTAGCACCCAAGTTTAATCAAAGAGAAACCAAAGTGTGTGAGAGAGAGGGAGAGAGTTAAAATACGGGAACATTTCGCTTCCAAGAAGAAAAATTTGTGCTTCAAGTGATAATGAAAACTCTCAGCTATAAAGTCTTTCGCCGCTTAGTAAATTATTTGGTATCTAAGACTCTTTTGCCAAACAGTTGAAACTCTTAATTATGAATAAGAATACTTTTCTTCTCACTCTATCCTATTCTCCCTTTATTTTAGAGAATACTAGTCTTTTTCACTCTATCGGCTCTCTCGCTATTCAAGAGAATGAGAATATGGAAGTATTTGAATCCCCAAGATGAAATTCATTGGCCTCAAAGAAGCTATAACGAAACAGTGAAAACTTTCAATCACAAAGTCTTTTGCAGCTCAAAAACCCTTTGATTTTCCAGACTTGCTCACGAAATGGTGAAAATTCATAATTATCAATAAGAATACTAGTCCTTCTCACTCTATCCTATCCTCGTTTTAGTCTAAAGAAATAAAATACGAGAGCCTTTGGATTTCAAGACACAAATTGTTAGCTTCAAAGAATCTATAACGTAAACCCTCTCTTTCTTAGTTCAAAAACACCTTTGACTTCCAAGACCTGCATGTGAAACTGTACCAAATCTTAATTTTCATTAAGAATACTTGTCTCCACAATAGATCTTTTAGATCGCAGTGCAGTATACTCAGTAATAATAATAATAATAATCCTATTCTTTCTTTATCGTGGAGAATCAGAACAGAGTAGCAGTTGGGTCTCAAGACGAAAATCTTTTTCATGAAAGAAGCTTTAACACAAAAAAAGGAAACAAATTTATTTACAAGGTCTTTCCTAGTTCAGAAAAGCCTTTGACTTTTAAAATTTGCTTGCAAAATAATGTAAACTCTCAATTATGAGATCCTTTCCAAATCAATCTCGCTTTCTATTTAAAAGATTTTTTTAAGCTTAGAAAATCCATTAGCTTCCAAGAAACTCCCAACTACAAAGCCTTTTCCAGTCTGTGACTTTCAAGAAACGATAGCAAAATGATAAAAAATCTCCATTCTGAGGTCTTTTCTAGCTTATATAAAACTTTGGTTCTCAAGAACTGATAGCGAAATGACAACAATTCTCAGTTACAATGAAACCTGAAGGCGACTAAGTTCAGAAAAGCTTTTGACTTCCAAAATTATTAAACTTCCAATTATGAGATTCCTTCCAACTCAAAAAAGTCTGTCTTCCAAGATGTATTCTATTTACGAAATTTTCTACAGCTCAGAAAATCCTTTGGCTTCCAAGATGGGTTCGCGAAACAGTAAAAACATCTAATTACAAAGCTCTTTCTAGTCTTTGACTTTCAAGAAACGATTGCAAAATTATAAAAATCTCCATTCTGAGGTCTTCTCTAGCTGAGATAAAACTTTGGCTCTCAAGAGCTGATAGCGAAATAACAAAAAGTCTCAATTACAAGGAAACCTGAAGGCGATTGAGTTCAGAAAAACCTTTGGTTTGACAGACGTTAACCCATTAAAACCTGACCCCAGAAAGGCTTGTGCAATTTCCATAAAATTTTACACAATCTTATTAGTTGACCTAATCAAGAAAAAAAATCAAGCAAAAAAGTCATACCATGTTTTTTTTTGTCATGTTTTTCGCAAACATTACACAAATAAACAAAATCAAACATTTGCGGAAAATAAAATGTGCCAATAAAATATCAGCTGTTTGGATTTTGACATTTTCACGCGTTGCGTTGTATGAAAATTGGCAGTGTTTAGGCCCAACGTTGCATTCGCGCAACACAAAACTTAAAGCATATTTTTTGTTTAAAAAATAAAAAAAAAAATTTCAAAACTTATTTTTAAATAGTTTAGCATTGCAAAATGCAGCCCTCTAAGGGATTTTGATAGGTTTGAAGAATAAGTATTTTTGATTGAATTTCAAAAATTCCCCAAAAAAAACCTTTGACTTTGGATCGAAAAAAACGTATGAATATTTAAATAATTTTGAAATTTGAGTATGGCAGAATCTAAAACGATCAATTCGAATCCAATTCTACCCATTTTTAAGTCTTTTGTCTTTATGAATTACTTAATATAGCGAAATTCCCAAACGTTGAGCAAACGCAACGCTCAGGGCTTAATGGGTTAACTCGAAAGGGTTTACAGAAACGAGTAAATTTCTTCCGAATTCTCTCACCCGGTGCTATGTTGACTTATTGTTGCTTAGTCCAGCCGATGTCTGGTAACAACTGATTGGCTCTCAAGAACTGATGGCGATAGCTAGGCTCCAGGAAATTCAGAGCAGAAACCCCTTTGACGGTTAACAGAAACAAGGCATTTTTTTCCAGAGTTCTGTAACTTGGAGCTCTTTTGACTTATGGTACCAGGTATTTGCTAAGTGAAGTCGGTGTCATATTTAAAATTTATTAACAAAAAATTTATAAAAATCTTGCAGACAATGCAAATGCAGAGAAAGCGTCTACAAGGCTACAAGGATGCCGCCCATTTTTTTTTTTAAGGCTTTAATTTAATCGCACCATTAAAAGTTTATTAAATCAATTTCTCAAGTCAATAAAAAGCAAATAGACTGCAAAAAAGTTCAAAGGCAAGCAACGCACCCACGCATGCACAGACACACCTACACACTCACACCCACACATACATATGTCTAGTCTAAATGTTGTGCATATATTTCCCCCCCCATATGAAAGCGACTGCAGGCGACTATATATTGTTGGGCAGAAAGGGGGGCGGGGGGCAATGCAAGCTTGCGGCGCGGCTAAACGCATTTGACTGGCGCGCCGGCAATTCACCCGAAGCCATCGTTGTTGTCGTTGCCGCCGTCGTGGCCACTGTCAATGCGTGCATTGCATTTAAAATTAGCCGCAAGCCGTGTGGCAGCCGCAGTGCCGGCGCGATTGCCGATGCCGCGGGCCAACTTGTCTTGGCGTCAGACGCAACGCAGCGATGCGGCGCCGCGGACACGTTGCGCGACGTTTTGTGGCAAACGTCGGCGCAGAGGCCGCATGCCGCATGTTAATCACACAACGTTAATGACGTTGGCGAATTGCACGCAATGGCAGCAATGATGGTTGCGTTCGAGCGGCTGCTGCAACGTCGGGCAGCACAGCGCACTTGGACAGTGACAAATGCCAAAAGCAAAAGCAAAAAACAATTCATATATACATACATACATTAAAAAAAACGAGACGGCACTGACTGCTGAAAATCTGGCGGTGAGCCGTTGCGAAAATCAGCGCGACCGATGCGACGCCAAGCCGCAACGTTGTGTGCATTGCTAATTCGAGGCGGATGCTTGGCTTTGTTGTTGTTGTTATTATTCTTATTGTAGGTAGTTTTGCTGTTGTTTTAGCAACCATTTGCTGGCAATTAATGCGCAACTGTCAGTTTGACAGCTATTGACAATTGCACGCGGCATTCGAATCAAGTCAAAGCAATTCGTTCGTTCAGTGGCAAAAGTCAAAAGTGCTCGTGTGTCGATATTCTTTGGGGCAGTGAAATCGGCGTGCCCGATTGAAGCTTAAGCACGTTTCAAGTGTAAACACTCGGCTGACAGCTGCTGACATTTGACAGCTGAAAGCGAAAATATCGTCCATATTTAAGTGCACACGAAGCGGTTGAGCGGCCAACAACGATTCATAAAAAAAGAAAGTATTTAAAAATTAGGTTCAATGACATTTGTGAAAAAAGTTAGCTAAACTAAAATTGACAAGTGTCACTTAACATGGTTGAAGTTTGAAAATGAGAACCAGAAGGAAAATAAAAGCATTCAGGATGGACGTGAGATTTTTGAATTAATGACAGCGATACCAAATGACACATTGATTCCTAACATAACGACAGCTCGGAAGATTTTCAGCGGCAATTTATTTGTTTCAGGTTTGCCATTTTCGGCTGAGTGGACAGTAGTGAAAAAATGCTTTCATTATGTTCTCTCATTTTTTTTATCAACTCCACATTTGATGCCAAATGTATTTGAATTTAGATATTAAAAGACTCTCGGCTTTTCAGATGCGCAGACTAGGAGATTCCAAACAAACAAAATTACAAAAATTTTTTTAGTTTTTATTAACATTTCGTTAGAAAATTAATCTTTAACTGAACAAAAAAAAATAACTCAGCGAGAAACTGGGAGAAATCTTAGCCAAACCAGGAACCCGGAGAACCATCTAAAGTCTCCTGAAGCTTCAAGCGAAATAGTCGATCCAGCAACCCATCATGTAAACTACTAATAACTGTATTTTTAGTACTTATGTTTTGTGTCATGACGGTCCTTGAGGTGTTCAAGATTCTCAAATCTTTCTGAGTTACTTTAACCCTTTCAATACTGCAGGGATATATAAGTCCCAGATAATGTTCAAAAATTACTGGTGCGAAAAGTATTCGCTTTTAAAGTGCTGGGATGGGACTAAACAGTAGTCTGTAGTCAGTACTTCACAACACGTGTTTCGGTTAGCATAACCTAACTAATTCATACTTGGTATACGTTCAGAAGTGTAAGCGTAAGTAACAAAAAAATCTGAAATTATGTAAACATGTTGTTTTAATTATTTACAGCACATTTAGTTCAATTATACAGAAATATCTTCACTGGCCAAAAGTCGTATTGAAAGGGTTAAATAAGAAAACCGAAGGAATTTCAAGTGACATCTTAAGAGTCTCAGTGATCCTTGGAGTATTCAGGAGAAAAGTCTGAAGTCTGAGGAAATCAAATAAAATTGTAATCGGCATTCAATCACGAATCACTGCAATTTCTAATGACATGTTTAGCTTCCCAGTGATCCTTGCAGTATTTACGAGAAAGAACTGAGGTCTAGTTACTTAAAGAGGGGGAAAAATAACTGTTTTGCATCTAGAGTGATTACTGTCTAAGTGGCTTTGAGTAAATCAACATTCGAACCCACATCACTTTAAGTTGTGATGTAAACCACGAATCACTGAAATTTTTAGTGGCATTTTTAGAGTCTCATTGACCCTTGAAGCGTTCGGGAGAAAGGTCTAAGGTCTGACATACCTAAGCTAAGGAAGTCGAACGAACTTTTTGACTGTAGTGACAAACTATTCATCACTAGTGGCATATAGCCTTCTAGTGACCCTTGAGATATATGAGAGAAAAGTCTGAAGTATGTGTGACTTAAAATAAGGAAATCAAAGGTCCTTTTTGTGATTAGACTGAGTAACATCACAGTTAGTTATCTTTTAAGAGGTTTTAAGTACTTGTAAGTGGGCATTCATAGATGTTTCTGCGTTCTGGAGAGCTTCTCTCACTAAATAGGAACCAGATTAGAACCATGATTGGTGTTCTGACGAGTCACTGTTTAATTGCCACCCATGCTAAAAGGTTGGCGCTGTTTTAAAACGACTTCTGTCGTAGTTGTATGGACGGGGAAAGAGAAGAAAGTGTGTCTTACTTTCTTTACAATTGTAGTACTTTATCGATGTAGAAGAAGAAATAGTCATCGGGGCAAGTTATTGTTAGACAGTCTAGGGAATCTAGCCGATAAGACTATTCACAGTCGACTAGGTTTCGTGAGAAGCTCAGCCTGGTTTAATGAATAAGCGAAGTTATGTTCGATTGGTGTGGTTGCTCTGCCTTGGAGCAACCACTCCTACCTTGAGGGTTGGCAGGAAGGCTACAAGCCTTCCATAGCACTCAGTCCATTTTGGACCATTGCACAATGATTCGTTCCATAGACAAAATTCAAAAAATTTATAGTCTCAGAATTTAATGATTTTGATGTGATTTGAAAGGTAAAACTCCAACTAAGAAAACCCCAAAAATTCTGTGCAAAAAATTAATTAGTGTGTGTGCAAAAGCGGCTCAATGGTGAAACTTTTTTCACAAAAAAATGATAACACGAATTTTCTGTTTTTTAGCCTATTGAGTAAACAAAATTTTTTAAATACATGGTTACCAAGAATTTGCTAAAACTTTCCATATAGATTAAGAAATGATGTGGCCATTTTTGCTTTTAATATTTTGTCAAAATTGGCACAGCTAAGGCTTTTACATCACTTTTAATTCAAAATATTTTTCTAAATTAAAAATCTGAAAATTGGCAAAACTTAGAGGAAAATATCTAAAAAGTATGTGAATGTATGTTGCTGGATTTTTTTATTTTAAGCAGCATTCTTTCTTTGTCGGATAATGTAATTACATCCTCCGATATCTTCCGATCTCAGAAAATAATTCAATTTGAAAAGTGGCCTAGACACCTATTTTTCGACAAAATTAATTTTTTTCATCCCTAAAAGTATGCAATCAGCATGAAAAATTGAGAAAACTGCAAAAAAGCAAAACATACGTCTATTATTATCGTTTTTATTGTAAAACTAAAGGGTCCTAAGACAATTTCTGTTACTCTTTGCAATTATCAATGTTGACGTTACCGATTAAATGTAAAATCTGAAAAATCTAGCCAACACACTTGTTGCTATAGCTCACCAAAAACGACGAAAATTGCACAAGTTTAAGAAAAACAAAATAGAGATTTCAATTCAGCAGACCATGATTAACTAGTATAACAAATTTTATAAAGAACGGACCACTCCTTCTAATTTTGTCCCGCGGTTGTATGGAGTCGAATTACTGTGCATTGTACTATGATCCAAAATGGACTGACTACACTCGTACCTACTTACTAACATAAATCGGCATTCGAACTGACTTCTCTTGGTCCTGTCTTAAGGGGTTAGGTCCACTCATGATTTTAAAAAAATCGATTTTTTTTATTACATTTTCTAAAAGTATAACATTTTAAAAGTATTCCTTGAAAGTTTTAGATCAATCGGACTATTATTCGCCGAGATGTACTACATTGAAATACATCTCTATTGTATAATTTTGAAAGATTTTAACTATACTCAAAACTTTAAACGCGTTTTTCTCGAAACCACGTTTTCGAAGTCGGTGATCACTGTAACTCGAAAACGGCTGTATTGATCCTCTTGAAATTTTAACGACTTATTTTACATATAATTGTCCTCCGGATGGACGAAGGATTTTTTTGTACGATGAAATTTTTTTTTTTATAGCCGAAAAAGTGACGAAAATTTGGGTAAAAAAAAAATGTTGACTTTGAACGTCCGCCATGTTGCGACAAATCAAAATATGAACAAACCCTTCGTCCATCCGGAGCATTAACTGATTTACTAAAGATCACCGTTCGTTTTTTTGGTTTCAGATGATCCAGAGTGCTGCAATCGTGATCACCGCAAAACATCTTTTTTTTTTGGTGTCTCAGCAAATTGATTATATCTCTTAATATGATGGACATTTTGACATGAAAATTTTTTCGTAACTTCTTGAAATGTGTATCTTTAATGTACAAAAAGATTTATTCATAAATAATAAAACCTGTCTTCAGAAAAAATTTGCAAAAAAACGTTCTTTTTTTGCCTTACAAGTGGACCTAACCCCTTAAGAAACACAAATCTTTGTATATGTTAGAGACATTTTTAGACATATTAAGCGAAGTTTTGAGGGAGACCTGAATTATATAAAATAAATAAAATATTTTTTAAATAAATAATTATAATAATTTTTTTTTTAATTTCGTTATCTTAGAAGAGACATCAAAGTGCGCCTTGTGGCAATGTTCCGTGTCCCGGACATATTTACCGTTGTACGTGTCCTTTAGTCTTATTTAAGAAAAGTTTCGATGGTAAAAGTTCTGAGATACCTAAAGGACATCAAAGAAAATTTTTCACTAATTCAAGAGACTTGCATCGCAGTTAAAAGCTTCAACGCTTGCGGTTCCAGGCATAATATATCATAATAAATACAAAAAGTATGTCCAAAATGGCGCTCGTTCTTGCCATGAAAAAATCAGCCATATATTTCCTGCATTCTATGACCTTAGTGCGCATCTAAGGACATGCACAGCAAGCACTTTAAATTAAATTGAAACTTAATGATGCAGTAAATCACCAACTTTTCAACAATGAAAACCAAAATACAAATACAACGGGGTGTGGCGCAATCTGGCGAGTGTCATTTGCAGCGCTTAACGGTCAGCGCGTCAAAGTCGACGCGCACCGCTCGCTCGCTCGCTGGCAGGACAACACAATTATGGTTATATGAGAGAAGAGACTGCCACCTCTGCTGACATTGCAGGTCATTAGCCGCAAAGGCAATGAACACAATTACAACAACAACAACAACAACAATGCAAGCAACGATCGCCGCACAAGAACTGCGCACTTGTGATAGCGCCAGGAGGGGCCGACAACGTGACCGACAGCCACGGCCACAGCAACAAAGTGGCCGATGGCGGAAGATGCGCCCTATTATCATATAACTGCCAATAAGTTGTTGCTGCTGTTGTTGCTGTTTTCATTGTACACAGCCACTAATAATAAAAATGACATTATTTGTCAACGACACATGCACTCACTCAGCCAACGGCCAGCTGCGTCCTATCACCGCCTCGAACCAACCTCCAACACGCTGCCCGCCCTGCCGCGCGGCTGTCACACGAGCGCAACGTGCCGACTGTCAGCGCAAGGCGCTGCAAAATTATGTCAGAATGCGCCGAGTGTCAGCAAGAAAAATTATGTTTTTGTGTGGCGGTGTGGGGTGTGCGAGTAGGTAATTTTCGCATCGAATTGCAAGCGCGTTACAACGGACGCAGTGAGCGTGAAAGTAGAAAGTAAAAACTAATGAAAAGCAATAAAATGAAAAACGCAAGGGAATAGAATTTTATTGGTGAACGGTAGCGAGGGGCGCAAGAGGGATGTCGGGTGAAAAGCGAAAGTGCAATAAGCATTTGGTAGGGGTGAGATTTTAACAACAAAACAACAACAACAACAACAACATGGGCTGTGTTGCATGACAATTGCATTTGACACAGTGCAGTGTCACATTGGGGGTACTCACGATGTGTGGTAAAGGCAAAGATTTTAAAATAGCAATCAAAAATTTGATGTTGGCAGATTTGTTGCTCCCTTACCTAACCTATAATTTTTGAATAGGTTTTCAATGTACTTCTTTTGGCCCAGAGTTGCATGGGACACTTAAAAAATTAACAAACTTCAGGTTCGTCTAAGACGTATTGAAGTTTAAACCGCACTTCAACTCGAAGGCGTAGACGGACCATTGTGAACATTCCTTCAGCTTCTAGACGGAGAAACTCATCAGGCTCTTTCTGAGACAAATATATTCGACCTGTTGATGAAGCATTGTAGATTTGAATATTCAACTTTTTTTCTATTGATTCGTTAGGCATTTTGTTCCTGGAGTAGTGGTCTCCCATTAACCCATTAAAACCTGACCCCAGAAAGGCTTGTGCAGTTTCCATAAAATTTTACACAATCTTATTAATTGACCTAATCAAGAAAAAAAAATCAAGCAAAACATTCATACCATGTTTTTTTTTGTCATGTTTTTCGCAAACATTACACAAATAAACAAAATCAAACATTTGCGGAAAATAAAATGTGCCAATAAAATATCAGCTGCTTGGATTTTGACATTTTCACGCGTTGCGTTGTATGAAAATAGGCAGTGTTTAGGCCCAACGTTGCATTCGCGCAACATAAAACTTAAAGCATATTTTTTGTTTAAAAAATAAAAAAAAAAAATTTTCAAAACTTATTTTTAAATAGTTTAGCATTGCAAAATGCAGCCCACTAAGGGATTTTGATAGGTTTGAAGAATAAGTATTTTTGATTGAATTTCAAAAATTCCCCCAAAAAAACCTTTGACTTTGGATCGAAAAAAACGTATGAATATTTAAATAATTTTGAAATTTGAGTATGGCAGAATCTAAAACGATCAATTCGAATCCAATTCTACCCATTTTCAAGTCTTATGTCTTTATGAATTACTTAATATAGCGAAATTCCCAAACGTTGCGCAAACGCAACGCTCAGGGCTTAATGGGTTAAACTGAAAACTAACAAAGGAAGTGTTTTATGGCTAACTCTACCTTCTCATTATTGCAAATCTTCGAGACATTGCCGGATAAGAAGTGCCATGGAAGGATTTATTACAAAATCGTTGGATTTGCTTGTGTTGGCGATGATTTTCGAATACAAATACGAATACGAATGAGCCACAAGCTACATGAGGATGTGAAAGGATTAAGAAAAGCAAAGCCTATCAGTTTCTGATATGGTCAATTAAGGAGAACTGCCGAACATGTATGAACTACGAGCTGTAGAAGGTGTAGCAAAAATCAGGTAAAGCAAGACTGGTCAACTAGAAACGATTGTCGAATACGGATGAACTACAAGATGAGTGAGGTACTCGTAGGCCTATCACAACTATCAAATACAGATGAACCATGAGCAGCTTGAGGTGCCAGGAATGATCGAGTAGACCAAGGCCTATCAACTCATGATATGAGTTCCGTCTCCAGACGACTGTCGAACGCGAATGAACAGCAATCTACATATATGAAGTGTAAAGAATCAACTAAAGCATGACCATATTAGGTCTTGAAGAAGACGATTCTCGAATATTAATGAACCATGACTTGAATGAAGTGTACTGAGGCCTATCACAACCATCAAATACAGAGGAACCATGAGTAGCATGAGATATATAGAAGGATCACTAAAGCAAGGCTTACTGTCTCATGATACGATTACCTGTAGACGTTTGTCAAATACGGATGGATCGCGAGCTGTTTGAGGTGTCTGAAAGGATAAGATAAAGCAAGGCCTATCATCTCGTGATACGGTTAACTGGAGGTGACTGCTGCAAGCTGTTGCGGGTGTAGCAAGATCTGGCCCGATTCTCAAAAATCTATAAACGGCAATTAATATAAGATGTAAGGAAGGATCAAGATCCATTATCTCATGATTTGACCAACTGTAGATGTCGTCGAAAACGAATGAACCACGAGCTGCATGAAGTGCAATAAAAAGTATCTTTTTATCTCTTTTAATATATCTCTTTGTATGGCCAAGTAGAGAGGAAACAGAACAAGATCTTCTATAGATCCTCTGTCAGATCGATGAAAGATCGATGCTATGAAATTTTTAATATCGAAGGAAACCAAATTTAGGGAGCGGACTTGTGTCCAAGATAGGCTCTTCGAGATTTTTTTATTGTTTGGGTACAGTCTGTGATCTGATGGATTGCTATTTTTTTGCACAGAACTTTCAGATGCTAACTGAAGCTAGATCTATGTTGAACCTATCGTAATTAAGTCTACAGTGACCAATTAAAATGCTTTTCAGAATTCTCAGTTTGATACAAGTTATGTTAATTAGTTCTTTAGAGTAAAAACCCTTTAAGAAAGTGGGTTTACAAAAGGAAAAGTTGGTGTGAGGGGACAACATAGGAAACATTCGTTCTGGGCATAAAATGAGGGAAACATTTATTTCAAAAAGTAGGCCATGTACTTCTTTAGGATAATATCTACTAATTCCAGCAGAGAATAGGTGGATAAAAAAAAAGAAATTGTGGCTGTTTCAAAGAGAGCACACGTAGGTCAAAGAAGCGCACTGTGATACCACAAATTGTTCGACTCATAAAAGAAACTGAAAAGAAACTCCAGCTAAAAGAAACTGAATAGACTTTGAATAGTCTTATCGACTTATCGAAGAACCTACTCTGCAGAGAGCAACTCTGAGAAATTGTACATATAGTTCCTATTAAGTGTCGTTTAATCCTTTTGCTATTTTGTTGTCATTTGGCAACATGCTAATTTGTGGACGTCCCTTTATGGTTTCAAGAATACGTTTTTTTGTTGGTCCTTAGAATCGTTTAAAGTTTTAGGAATAATATAAAATTAATAAACTGAATATTTCGGTTTAAAAAAGAGAAGTATACATGAAAAAGTATACAGAAAAAAAAAGAACACATTTTTATTTTGATTTTTTACTTCAACTCAGATTCATTTTTAAAAATCTATTTTGGCTGCAATAAATGAAGACTTATGAAATATTGGATTTTAAGTTATGCATACAAATTGTATGTTTAACACTTTCGGGACTACTGGGATAATATGTCCCACCAAGTTTTTAATACCCCTCAAAAAAAATTATTCAAATCTTATAACCCACGCAAAATATTTATTCGAATTATATGGCTTCGGATAAAAGAATAATTTTAGAATTTGTGAGTATGCAAAATAATTTTCTAGCCTAACTTTCATAACATGGGAACATTTCTACCCGGAGTATTTTTGTTTTCCAAATTAAACTTCGCACCAAAGAGTTAAGTTATTATTATTACAGCAACAACGATTTGGTTGCTGTCACATGACAACACTTTAGAAAAAAATTTTAAAAATTTACTATGACAGTTCGTTTATATAAAAGAAGACTAAATCATTAAATTTAAAATTTTAACTTTCCCCAGTAAAAACCTGTGTAGCGAAATATTTATGTTCAGCTGGAAATGGCAAACCTCTGAGAGTAAAATTGCCTATGAAAAAGCTCCCAACTCGCCGTTCGGAATCGGCATAAAACTGTAGGTCTCTTCCAACCTTTAAATCTTTACATAGTAAAGAACGAAGCAGAAAAATAAAATAATTTTTTTTTTTTACTTTTTACTTCAATTTAGATACGTGTTTTTTTAATTATTTAAGCTTAAGTAAATCAAGAAATATTCGATTTTTATATTATACACAACATTCTAGAAAAAAGTAAAGTAAAGAAAGAAGCAGAAAAATAAAATCTTTTTTTTTTACTTTTTGCTTCAATTCAGAAAAATAAAATATTTTTTTTTACTTCTTGCTTCAATTCAGAAACATTTTTTTTAATTATTTTATCTTAAGTAAAACAAGAAATATTCGATTTTTATATTATACACAACATTCTAGAAAAAAAATTATACAATTATTAAGACATGTTGTTCATAAAACCGCACAGAAGACTAAATCATTAAATTAAAAATTTTAACTATCCCAAGTAAAAACCAGTGTAGCGAAAGAGTTAAAATCTAGTTCAGCATTTTCATGCAGTTCCTTCAGTGTAACTGCCAAATATCGTGAACACCGCCATTGTCAGCGTTGCTTGCAACCTTTAACTGTGTCACATATGGCGCGCTGAAAAATTGTTATTGCAATGTGTTGCAATTTTGCGCAACAAAGCCATTAATAACGACGGTCGACGAGTTTAAAATGTCACCAAAATATAATTGCAATCATATAGCAAAACGCCAAATCCCAGACAACAATGGAATTCGCGTGAAAATCGGCTACGCAGTAAATTTGTAAGATTTCTATTGAATCGATGATAGAGTTGTTGTTGATGTTGTTATTGTTGTTAATAAGGGCAACAAATGTGGTCGACGACAAACTGACAGTTGACACGAGCAGCCCAAGAGGCAACAACAAAATTGTGACAAATGTCATAGAGTACGCAGAGCATTGTGTGACAGTCGTTGTGCGACTGCTGCTGCATTTTATTATTTCATTATTATTCCAGCGATTATTGGAGGCTTAGTGAAGGTGTCCGGGACTCGACAGTTGCAGGGATGAGCGAAAAGTGCACGATTAATGTCAAACAAATGACAGAGTGTGTTTGTGCCAAAGGGTGAGCCGGGGCAGGGATGTGTTGTGCGGCTGGCTGCAGGGGCGAATTTTTAAAGGCGACGCTGTGCGCGGTTTTATGTGCACATTAAATGCGTCGCGACATGTGGGCAATTTGTGTTAATAACTGCGCCAAAAGGATTAAAATGAAATTGTGCTGCCGTTTTATGCTTCGAAGCGATAGTTTCTGAAAAATAACTAACGAGTTTGCCAAATGACAGCGAATGCATTCGGGGGGGGCGAAAAGTGAGTTCATGTCCGCGCGAGTAGATTTGTTGCTGTCATTGTGTGGCACGTTCTTAAATACTTTTCGCAAACAAACAACAACAACAAAAAATAGATGCACAAAAATATGTACATACAGACGTTTGTATGTATTAGGTATTTAGGTATTTATATGCGCGTAGAGGATTTTATGTTGCTGGCGCTCGCACTTAAAAATTGTTAAACCAACTCGACGCGGTTGCAATTTGCTGGCCACGTCTCAAGTAAGTCGTAAATCCCCTTTATGGCTGCCAGTGCTGCCGTTGAGTGCACAAGAAATAATATTTACATGATGCTTCGGCAGCCGGGCGTGAGTGCCAGTGCGAGTGTGTGTGTGTGTGTGCGAGTGCAATTTTTCAATTTTTGCCCCGTCGCTACACTACTTTGCAGCAACAACAACAACAACAACAATGAATAAATTTTACAAAAATAAATTCCCGCAGCAGCAATCTCTGCCACAAAGTAGCAATGCCGAAATGCCAATAAAACTAGCAGCAGACAGCCGACAGTGCAGCGATCGCTCGGCCCGCTTGACGCTTAAGTAGTGCGGCTCACCGCACCCCCACCCCTTTCCAACACACCGCCGCACAAAAAGAAAACGAACACAGCAGTTGCGCGCGTAGGAGTGAACGACGCTGAGCCGGTGAAGTTGAAAAAATTAAAACAACAAAAATGCCCAAATAGAAGCAAAACACTAAAATGCTGCATGCCGGCGCAAACTTTTCACATTTCCATAGGCAACAACACGACGCGCAACTTTGTGGCAACGCCAAACGTCTCGGCGCTGCACAGTGGGACGAGTCAGTGGGCCAAAGTGTATGTCGGTGCATAAAGTTAGAAAAGCGGCGCAACATTTGTTTGTTTGTTTGATCACAATTTCCATGCGGAAATATTTCCATGGAAAGTTTGCGTTGATTGCTGATACGAGTATAAAAACAATTTTCGAGAACGAAACAAATATTTTTATTAGTCTCAAAAAATTAAAAAAAACTTAGAGATTCTTCTCTTTTTACTAATTGTCTCTTTCTAAAGTATTCTTTTACTTATAAATAATTTTTGATTTGCGTTCTTCGATCTTGCTTTTTCATTTGGAAGGACATATCTCTTGTTTTTGATCTGGTTTTCACAGGGAAAGTTTTCTTGTGCAATTATGCTGCAGTGTGCATAAAAAAATTCGACAGAGTACAGAACACTATTTTAAAAAAAATTTTCACTAGCATAGGAGATTCATTTTCTTTAAAGGATAATGCTTTACTTGGTGAAAGCAATGAGAAAAAAAATCTTCACTAGCATACGAGATTCATTTTTTTAAAAGGAATGCTTTACTTCGTAAAAGCAATAAGTCAAATACATGACTCCGCACAGGACATTCCTGTTCAGCAATGGTCAGCTGGGTTTCTGGGTCAAAACGACGTAGAAAACTTTTTGTGAATAATAGTCCGTAAAGTATTTGTCAAAAACAAACATTAAGACACGATCGAGGATTTATTAACCCTTATTCTCATACCCAAACTTACTAACGTCGTTTGGCACCCGGGGTACCCGGGTGCCCATTTCATGAAATTTTTAAGTTTTCAATATTTTGTTAATTAAAAAAACAAAATTTTTTAAATATATGATTTGTTCGCTTTTCACCTAAATAACGAGGATCCGGAAGGTAAAAAAAAAATTTTCATTATTTGTCAGTTTTTTTCACGAAAATACATCGCAGTGGGCACCCGGGTACCCGGGTATGAGAATAAGGGTTAAAGGAGATTATTAAAGCTTGGAATTCGAAGGACGATTGTGCAAGGATCGTAAGCAAGCCTTCTAAGAAGTATGTCGAGCCGAATTTTCGAGCTTATTCAAAAGGGATGAGGACCTACTCATTACTAATAATTTTCAAAGTGATATTTTTTTGTCTTTAAGAAGTTTTTATTTCATTTTAAAGAAAATTTTTAAAGTACGTCTTTAGTTATGCACCAGCCAAATTTTTTATTGTATTCTTAAATTTTTTTTATAAATTTGAACAAGACTTTTAGACTCTTTCACTCTGCATTAGATTTTTCTTAAATTTCTTCAATCGCTCAGAAAGGAAAAAACGTTGGTACGTCTATAATTATGCTCTCTAGTGTAACTATATGCCGGGCCTTCTTGTGATCGGACGTCCGGTGATCTTAGACTGAGATGGACTAACAAAGGGTAAAATAGACTAGCAAGGGTTAAGATAGACTAATTAAGATAAAGACTAAACTTTTGACTTGCAGACTTTCTATTCTCCTCGAGAGAGGCTTCAGCGCATCTTGGAAAATATGGTCCCAAATTACATTTTTGGCTTTCAAATTTAAAAAATTACTGTCCAATAGGTTTAAAGAAATGTTTCTTAAGATAAAATATTCTTCTTCTTAATTCAGCAAATACACTTGGAGACTTCTGCAGCTTGGTGCGCTTTTTTGTGAAACACTTCAATTACTATGTCTGTGAGAATCTTACTAAGAGTTCAGTACGTATCGAACAAATAATCTGTTTTTGTTCATTGCAATGAACTGAAGAAAAAGCCCCTGTGAAGTAAAGACATCTGTAAAGCTACATGGGTCAGATTGAGGTCAAATTCAATCAGTTCCTGCCTTTCTATGCTTTGAGAAATATTTTTGCTCACTAAATTTCTTTAGAAGAAAAAACAACAATTTTTCTTTCGGCGGCTGTCCTCTCAGCAGGAAATGGCAAACCTCTGAGAGTAAAATTGCCTATGAAAAAGCTCACAACTCGCCGTTCGGAATCGGCATAAAACTGTAGGTCCCTTCCAACCTTGTAAAAATTCGCACGCACAACACGGATGGTTGCGGGTAGCTAGGCCTTAGTCTCGTAATCGGGCTGTCGTGCCAGTCAATTATTTTATTAAAAATTTCTTTAGAGGATTTTCTTTGTTCTGATTCAGTTTCTAGAAGTATCGAAATGATGATGAAGTGTTTGCCGGAGTGAACAATTTTATGCTTTAGATTTCTTTAGACGCTTAACTTGATTCTGATGATAGTTTCAAGGGTCTTTTCCATGCTTCAGATGCGCTTAAAACGTTTTTAGAAAATTTTGTTAGTTCTGATTCTAGTTCCTAGAGGTCTCGAGATGATAACTAAGTTAAAGCGTACCACCTTCTTCATTCTTTGGAAAGTATTTTTTAAGTTCAAATTTTTTTAGACCATTTTCATGGCTTTGATTCTAGTTTCTAAGGGTTTTAAGATGACTTATAAATGGCTTGAGCCATCTTTTACATGCTTTGGATGCGCTTTAAATGAAAAAGAAAATTTAGAAAATTTTGTTAGTTCTGATTCTAGTTTCTAGAGGTCTCAAGATGATGATGACTAAGTTATTACTTGAGCTAACAGCCTTCTTCATTCTTTGGGAAGTAGTTTTGTATTTCAAATTTCTTGAGACTAGTTCATCGTTTTTATTCTAGTTTCAAGTTTGATTCTAGATTCTTTTACGATGATGATTTATTGATTGCTTGAACCATCAAGTTTCTATAGAAGTCTCAAAATGATGAAGAAGTGCTTGCTGGAGTGAACAGTTTTGGGCTTCAGATTTCCTCAGACGATTAACTTGATTCTGATGATAGTTTCTCAGGGTATTTTACATACTTTGGATGCGCTTCAAATGTTTTTAGAGGATTTGGTTCGTTCCGATTCTAGTTTCAAAGGATCTCAAGATAATGACTTAATAATTGCTTGAGTGAACCGTCTTTCTATGCTTAGGGAAGAATAATTTTTAGAGGTCCCAAGATGATGACTAAGTTGTTGCTTGAGTGAACCTTCTTTTCCAGATTACGGAAAATACTTTTTCAAATTTTTTCAGATTTTTCTTCAGTTTTCTTCGGACCATTTTCTTCGTTTTGATTCCAGTTTCTAAAGGTCTCAAGATGATAACTTCATGTTTGCTGAAGTAATCCGTCTTTCTATGGTCAGAAAAGATTAATTCGTTTTAGAGGCCTCAAGATGATGACTAAGTTGTTGCTTGAGTGAACCATCGTTTCCATGCTTCGAAAAGTACTTTTCTCAGATTTTTCGTGAGATTTCTTCAAACCATTTGTTTCGTTTTTATTCTAGTTTCTAAGGATCTCAACATGATAACTTAATGTTTGCTGAAGTAATCCGTCTTTCTATGGTCAGAAAAGATTAATTCGTTTTAGAGGCCTCAAGATGATGACTAAGTTGTTGCTTGAGTGAACCATCGTTTCCATGCTTCGAAAAGTACTTTTCTCAGATTTTTCGTGAGATTTCTTCAAACCATTTTCTTCGTTTTTTGATTCTAGTTTCTAAGAGTTTTAGGACGACAACTTAATGATTGCTAAAGTAATACGTATTTTTATGCTTATAAAAGATTAGTTAGATTCTAGAGGTTTGATTCCGTTGGATCTTTTTCCATACTTTGGAAATATTTTTGCGCTTCAAATTTCTTTAAATAATTTTTTTCGTCCTTTTTTTCGTTTAGAGGTCTTCAGATGCTCACTCACTAGCAAAACCGTGCCTATTCAAGTTTTAAATATTTGATCTGACTGATTCTGACTAATTGATTCGTTGGTAATATTCAAAGTATACTTTTTAAAATTATACTTCAACTGACTGTACAAATGAAGATGCATCCACTGGCGACCCTCAAGACAACAATTTCATTCATTTCAACATCTCCAACCGTTCTAACTGAGTTGCAACTGCAACGTGAGAATTCTTAAAATCCCACATTGAAGCGCATAATTTTTTCATTTCGTTGTGCTTACAATAAAGCACAATTGACATCTCTGGCAGCCGCCGCTGTGCGCCAGGGCGACCTCTAATTTTAATCCTTTCGCCTTTTGTTCGACGCTTTTGTGGTTTAATTCCCTCCAGCGCCTTTCGAGTGAATGCAGCAGAAACGCTGAAATTGTTGCATGAGACTTGCCACTGTATTTACCTATGCATTTCGCTTTGCCATCGCTTCGCTTTGTCGTCTCTTTTGTGCAGCTGCTTTTTTGTTCTCAATTCCTTTTTGTGTGCTTATTTTTTGTATTCTTATTTTTTTTTCTGGCTCAACAAAATGTTTTCCATCTTAGTCGTAAACGATTTTGGTGCTCCGCGACGTTGCGGCGGAAAAAATAATTCATGCATTTTAAATGATTATTAATAACTTGGCTGGATTACTGGGCGAAAGACAAACGAGTGGCGCGGTTTCACTGTCCCGGCGCTGCAGGCGCTGTGGGGTTTGGGGGGCGCATGCGGCAGAGTACTTTCGGTGCTTAGTCGGTTGGTTGGCGCGATCCCACGTGCAGAGTTGCATGCATTCACATACAGACTAACAAAAATATTATACATGTGGGTGTGTGTGTGAGTGTGTGAGTGTTCATGTGTATGTAAATGGATGTGTATTCGTGTACGACAAGTGCCATTGTCTGACAGTGAACTTGTCAAACGTTCGTGGAAAAATTCACTCATTGTCTTGTCGTCTATTCAAATATAGAGGAATTTGTCTTTATGTCTCTGTGCTATGCTCGACTACCAATGCTAGTCAGCTGTTGCTGCTAAATTTAAAGTATGCTTTCTTTGTTCTTGGTTGGAGGAACGATTTCTTAAGTATTTAACTTGAGTTGTGAGACTTTACTCATAAGCTGCCTTACCCGAAGAATGAGTGAATTGGGACCAATTTATTGAGATGTTGATTTTAGCTGGGTTTTTGTAAATTTCTGTTGAAATTCTTGGAATATTGTTGCTTACCTGTAAATAGAAGAGAAAAAGAAGAAAACGTGTGAGCGAAAAATAAAAATATTGAACTTAATTTCGAGTTGGGAATAGTTCTAAAAATAAGTATGAATCCAAGGAGGTTATAAGTATAGTTGTAGTAGTTTAGAAAGCTGGGAATTGCTCACTAGTTGGATGATCTTTGACTCGATGGATATATGTATGTATGTATGTTAGAATAAGTCATGGCTCTAGAAAGTTCACCTCACTAGTAGAGCTTTTGAGAGTTTTCAGCGACTGTGCTTGACTGCAGGATGCAAAATTAAAGTATGCTTTCTTCAAAAAAATATCAAAAGAGTCTTTCTCTCTTACTAGGCAGAGCTTTGAAGAATTTTGATTGCTATGCTTGGATACAGTACCAATAATAAAATATTAAGTTAATACATCCCAATTGTCAAATGTTACATTTTAGTTCACTTAGTTGGCAGTCAGACATAAATCTTAAGTTACCTTTTGAAATGTGCTGCAAGAATCGTTTTAGTCAGCATAACTCTTCCCTACACCTTACAAGAATAATTTTAATCCGCATACCCTTAAGACTAAATTATGCATTTCTCTGTAGGCAATACTTCTTCCGAACTGTGATCCCAACCTACCTTCCTCTTACTTTTCATACATTGACCGCCACATCTTCCCGCAGCCCGAAAGTGTGCCTGAAGATTCCAGACTAGAAGATTGTCCAGAGTATACCTTATCATGTCTAGCTAAACTAAAGCTAGCTTCCGTTCCTACATCACCAAAAAGGGGCTTCAATCTTTCTCTCTCTAATGCATTTGCAAAGTATTTGAACTACCTTAAGTCCCAGTCTAGAAGAGTGTCTAAAGCTTACTTTATCATGTCGTACTAAATTGAAGATGGAGCCCTTTCCTATATCATAAGATATCAAAGCCACTATCCCGATGATGAGTCCCTCTCAAAGAGTTAAGGATTCGCTATGTTTAACTCTAAAATGAATTCGCGTATAGGATACGTTGGTGGCAGCTGTTGAGGCCATATTCTCATACCATACATCATTAAAAAGACAATGTGTCTATTGCTTATACATTCTTAGCTCTACAAATGATAGTCTACAGTAAAGACTAAAATTCTAAAAATTCTAAAAATACTAAAATTGTTGGCGTATGAGCAGCAAAACAGTTTTAAAAGACTCTGAAGCATCTATTCTATACTCATTCTGCTATCTACAGAAGGTTAGATGACCTGTAAGCTTCTGATGTCAGAAAAATTATCTTATTGGTAGCTAGAAGGGTGTTTGTCAAAAGCGAAGAATACTGATTTCTTCAAATAGGAGCAATCGTTTAGAAAGTCCTTCTAGAGGATTTTAAATCTGGCCGTCTCTAGAAGCTTGTATTAGTAGTTCCTGCTGTGAGCTTCTTGACGGCCTTTGAGGTATCGAAGCGCTGTTAGAAGCTGCAAACAGGACCGTGAAAAGAAAGTTCGGGCCTAGAGAGAGAAAGCTCAGACTGCACCTTTTAAGACGCTCCTTCTATGTGTAATGTAAGGGTGGGCAGGAAGTCTACAAGCCTTCAATAGCACTCAGTCCATTTGGACCGTTGTACTTTGCACCTCCCCTTTGGGAGGGTAGGAGAGGGGAAAGGATAGGGAGGAGAGAAGATTGATACCACATATGTCACCTGTTTTTTTTTTAATGTGTACGCAACACTGTTTTTCCATAATGTCTGACAACACACATTTCAAGCGGATATTGGAAAGGGGAAGGGGACCTACAATTTATCCGAACGGCGGTTGGCAGTTTTTCTTTCACACTTGGAGTTTTTGCCATTGCCTACCGAGAGCGCACTGCGTTTCTTGTAATTCTCATCTGTTTCATGTGGATAGTGACAGAAGTAGATGAGTGTTTTACTAGAACAAGCTAGGATTCGAACCTAAAGCGTCTGGTATGAGGGGACAACGCGCTACCCGCTGGACTATCGAGGCCGGTCTGGTTCTATGCAGTACTACAACAAATTGGGTAAAAATCCGACCTTTTCTCGTCTCGGCAGTATTGACCTAAAAATCTATTAGTTTATGGATGTTTAGGACTGAATATAGATGCGAAAAGTACGTCTCCTTTTCGCATCAATTTTCCCATTTAGTTCTTTAAACGTTTTTTATGTAATTTTACTTATTTTGAATTTTTATCTCGGAAGGGAAGAAAAGACCCCCTATTTCAACAACAACAACAAGAATGGCTCCGCCCAGTAGTATTTTGTCGGTTCACTCTGCAGTAAATAAATTCATTGGAACATACTAAACCACTTCTTTTTGTTTGAAGATAGTGGAATACATAACATTACAGTTGTGAAGGAGAACTTCAGCACCGGTAGGACCCTGTTTCTATAAGATAAGCTGGACTCTAGATTAAGTTGCCCATTGTATTGTCACACGCTCCTAGTAACTTATTCGAGAACCAATTAGTGGCTCTTAAGTATCGAATAGCATTTTTTATTCCCGACTTCCTCTCTTCTCTGCAGGACTCTACGTTAAAATTGGCACAACATTCCAGTCTTGAATAACAGCTAAACTTTTTGCAAGCTTTTTGCATTTTCCAACAGTCTGTGCTACTTTCTATAAATAAATACTTTTACTATATATATAAATACTTATACTATATACTACTGTGTCCAAAAAATAAGGTAAAATAAACATTTGAATTTAAACTGCGCGCGTCGAAGGATTTGGGGAATTATTTTTCTTTTTAGTCAACAGTCAACAAGGAATATTATTTGAACGTTATGCGTCGTTTGCGTAACGCTATCCGCCTAAAAAGGCCGGAATTGTGGAAAGATAATTCTTGGTTTTTACGCCACGATAATGCACCATCCCATACTGCACTCGTAATTCGTGATCATTTCGCCAAAAACTCAACCCATATCGTTCCGCAACCACCGTATTCACCTGATCTGGCGCCGTGCGACTTCTGGCTGTTCAGCAAGCTCAAAAGACCGCTCCGGGGACACCGTTTTGATACGATAGAGGAGATTCAAGCCGCAGCGAAGACGGAACTGAAGGCCATCCCGGAAAGTGACTACAATCAGTGTTTCGAAGATTGGAAAATCCGTTGGCATTAGTGCATTGCATCGGGAGGGGATTACTTTGAAGGGGATGAAATTGATTTGGAAGAATAAATAAAGAATTTTCAAAATAAATACAATGTCACCTTATTTTTTGGACGTAGTAGTATAATACTTTAAATACTTTCTATACTTAAGGGGGGAGTACACTTTGATTTTTCAAAAAAATGTATTTTTTTTTTTTTGGCTTAAAATGTTCCTTGGGATGTATACTTTAATTTAGAAAAGACTCCAAGTCCGCCAGAATATTCCTTACCGCTTTACGAAGCGATTTCCTAAAACATGTACCGGCGCGCTGAGAGAGCATTTTTATCTTTAAACGCGTTTATCTCGAAACGGGGCTTTTCAAACTGGCGTGGGAAATAACTCTAACCAGTTATTATTAAATTTGGATATCGCCTAGGTTTTCTTGTTTAGAATTAAATTCTGCTTAGAAATACGTATCCACATTTTCGATTTTGTCAAAAATGGATTTTTAATCCACGATTTTGTAAGCATTTTTAGGGTTAAAAAATGGACTTTTTTTCCTACGGCCACAACTTTTGAAAACAATTAATTTAAAAAAAATCGGAATACGTATTTCTAACCCGAATTTCATTACTTATCAGGATTTTGTTCGATTTATGTTCCAGGATCACATGGGAAGGAGTATTTTCTCACGCCGTTTTCCGACTTCCGCGCGAGGACGCCCGCGCGACCTGGTGCACCGGCCACGGGGGGACGCCAATCGAGTTCAAAAAAATACAAATTGTAGTTCGAAGGATGAGTAATAAATGGATTATAACATATTTGCCCTCCCTGAGTGTTTTATTGCTTAAAAAAATTAACGAAAATGCCTTACTTTTTGGACGTTCAAAGTGTACTCCCCCCTTAAATCAAAAGGACTTTATATCATTTCAGTGTAGATGAGTAGAAGCTTTTAACAGTTCAATATTCTACTCTCATTTCACGCGCGTTTTACACTCTTCTGCCAAGTAAGGAGTTTTTATTTTTAGTATTATCTGAGCAGAGTTTCGTCACACTAACCATTGAACTGCGGTGGCCGTCTACTTAGTAATTCACTAAAATTGTGTACGTCTTTTTCAATTCGTTTCCATCACATTGAAGGCGGCAAACTTTGCAGACATTTATTTATTTTCACGAGCAGACTCAGCAACATTAAACTGAGACATTTAACTGATTGCTGCCTCGTTTTACATTTCCACAAACAAAAAATGACTGATATTTCTTTGATTATTTGGAATTTTGTTTTTTTGGCTTTAGAAATGCTGCAGTCAAGCCTCACCAGCACCAGTCGCCCAACGCAACAGAACGTTTTCACTTTTATGTCTGGCTCCGTTTCACTATCAGTAACTGTCGGCAAGTGCAGTAGAAATCAGCGCCGAGGACGCGTTCAACAGGGGGCAAACAGTGGCACAACAACAAGTGCAAACGGAACGCGCACGCCGATGATGAATTGGCGCGGCCATAAACACAACAACAAGCGCCGAGCATGTTGTGAAAAAGCAAACTGAAAGCGCCATCAAAATGCCATCGCGACTGCACGGCGGCTCGCCCGTTCCAAGGGGCCGAACACATCGCCCGAAATGAAAACTAACTCGGTGCGGAGCCGAAAGTGGGCGAAAAATCGCTCGTGTAATGTATGGCAAATGTCAGCGCAGTGGTGGCGTCCAAACAGTCGAAAACTTGAGCAGATTGTATAAGAAATGCGAACGAAGAGAAATAACGAAATAATTAAAAAAAATAAAAATACACTCGTATATGGCAAAAAAATGAAGCAAGTACTAAAAGTTGGTTTGGTGTGTCATTACAAATTGTTGAGAGACATCTTGTGACTTTTTGTTCCGCTGCCAGAATGTGCGGCATTCGGCTATGACGACTTGGTGGCGCGACATGTTTTGCATCATCTTGTCTGTGTAGTTTCAAAGGACAGTGTAGGAAGGAGGAGGGAAAGCCAACGTGATGGCCATAGTCCAACTACGCATTCTACATTATCCAAATAAATATTAAATATTCATCTAGTGACGCTTAAAGTCAGTTGTCCTGACGCTTTAGGAACATAAATCGCAGACTTTGGCATTCACAGCACAGTTCAATCAACATTCTCTCAGAGGGAATTTCTCAACTCCAACACTCTGCAACAAATAATTACTCAAAAGTGTCTCAAGCCTTGGCTTGCAATTACCCAATGCTCAAAATTCGTTCCATTGCTGTCCTTGTTCATGTATCATCAGCCTGCCCACACCCTCCTCCACTGGTCGCTCTGTCGAGTCCGTTGCCCAGTCGTGCCGGTTAATGTGTTCTTGATTTCGGCACACATTATTTAATGTCATATCGTAACTGGTGACCCGGCTGTGGGGCAATGTCACTACTTAACAGTGTCAGCAGCAAATCGAAACCAGACCACCCCTACCCCACTTTGCTGTGCTTTAATTTTTTTTTTGCCGCACAGCTTGCAATGCTGACTGTGATGGCGTCGTTGGCGGCGGCGTCGTTGACTGGAACGGGCGTCTTGCCGTTTTTGGTTAATGACAATACACATAAATCATTTGCGTTTGTCATATTTGACAGCTGAAAAGGAGCATATTCGCAGCACGCCCTCGTCGACGCACTTCACTTCGATCCGGTCCGGTTCGGTTCGGTTAGTTTCGATTCGGTTGTGTGTGTGTCGCCAGCGTGGGGCCTGCCAACGCTTAAACGCCTCAAATTCCAGCAATTTCATTTGCCCTGCGTTAGCATTCGCTTATGCCGCAGCAACGGTCAGGGGCGTGTACAAGATTTGTACGTATGGAAGGATTTACTCAAAAAAATGCGGACGAGGGATATGTTTCCAAGACACACAGGTCTTTGGCTTCAACTTGGCAAATCAAAGTTTCTCTCCAAGCTGCCATAAAACGACGAGTATTTCAGCATCTGAGACTTCCGATTGAACCTAGAAAATATAACCGAGGTATATAATTATAGGACATAGAAGAACAGAAACGCTGAAGGCGCTCTAGAGTACCCTGTCGGCAGGCTCTGGGTCCTGAAGGAAATGAAAGCAAGTAAGAAGGAAAAGCAATGAGAGATCATGGGAAAAAGAGGGCGATGCAGATTATGGCTTAAGAAAGAGTAAGAGAGAGAGAAATCATGGCATGAAGAAGAAAGTATGGAAGCTTATAGCAAGGGGACTGCACTCTAGAGTACTCTGTTAAAAGGCTTGAGAGTGAGTGAGAGAGAGAGAGTGAGTGAGAGAGAGAGAGAGAGATCATGGCTTGAAGGAGGCAGAAAGGAAGCAAAAGAGTAGAGACAGCTAGAGAGAGAGAGCTAAAGTACTCAGATGAAAGGGGCTGTGTTCTGAAGGAAATTAAAGCAAGTGAGAAGGAAAAGCAACAAGAGATCATGGGGGCAAAAACGATAGGCAGCTCTTGGCATAACTAAGAGAGAGGGGGAGAAATCATGGCATGGGAAAGAGAGAAAGGGAGCTCAAAGAAAGAGGACTACTCTCTAGAGTACTCTGATGAAAGACTCTGTGTCCTGCATGGATAAAAGCAAGTAAGAAGAAAAAGCAATGAGAGATCATGGGGAAAAAAGGAGAGGCAGATAATGGCTTGAGAAAGAGTGTAAGAGAGAGAGAGAGATCATGGAATGAAGAAGTGAGAAAGAAAGCTTATAGCAAGAGAGTAAAGAGAGCTAGCGTACGCTGATGAAAGGGTCTGTGTCCTAAAGGAAATTAAATCAAGTGATAAGGAAAAGCAACAAGAGACCATGGGGAAAAAAGGAAAGGCAGATCTTGGCATAAGTAAGAGAGAGATCATGGCAAGCGGAAGTGAGAAAGGGAGCTCAAAGAAAGAGGACTGCTCTCCAGAATACGCTTGTGAAAGGGTATGTGTCCTTAAGGCAATGAAATCAAGTGAGAAGGAAAAACAACGAGAGATCTTGGGGAAAAAAGGAGAAAAGGCAGATCATGGCATAAGTAAGAGAAAGAGAGATCATGGCATGAGGGAGAAAGGGAGCTCACCCTTACGAAAGGATCTGTGCCCTGCAGGAAATAAGAACCAACAAGAGGTGAAAGCAACGAGACATCAAAGGGAAAATATGTAGAAAGAGATTACTGAGAGAGGAAAAGAAAGAGAAATCATGGCCGAAAAGAAAGGAGAGAAAATCATGACAGGTGCATAAGAGAGAGGGAGATCAAAGAAAGAGATTAAAAACGATATCCGAAAGAGTCTGTGTCCTATCGAAAATAGGGGAGATAGCAGCGAGATATCAAGCAAGAGATTAAGAATGAGATCACGGCTAGAGCTAAAGAGAGAAAGTAAGTAAGAGAACTGATAGCAAGACGAAAAGAAAGTGGAGAAGAAGGGAGTGGGAGATCAGAGCAAAAAATGTTGAGCAATCATTGCAAGAAGAAGCGAAGAGAGATCATAGCAAGAGGAACAGAAAGAGACATCATAGTAAAATGACGAGTGGAGGGGATTTCATGGCATGAGAGATAGAGAGATCATACCATGAGCAAAACACAGAGATCATGGCAAGGAGAAAGAAAGAGATTATGTTTAGAGAAAAAAGTTCATGTCATAGTGAAGAGGGTCAAGAAGATATTCGAGGATTTTTGAGGATGGGACAAAGAGACAAGATGGCAAGAGAAAGAGAAGGTAGTTAGGTGTGCTCTCAAACGAGAGCACACTTAGGACAAATTAGGTTCATTGTGATGCCACCTAATCAAGAAAAAGAAAAAGGGAAGAAGAGGAAAGGGGAAAGGGAGTAAAAGAACGTGACGACACGAAAAGAGAAGGAGATCATGACGAGAGAAAGAAATTATGGGATGAGAGAGAGAGAGTTGTATTGGGTCAACTAAATGCGTGTTTATATGTACCTAAGTATTTTTATACTGAGCCTACTTAGGTTGTGACCTGTGCTTCTTTTGTGATGTTTTATATTGTCCTCGTTTTCATCTCCTTCTCTTATTAAAGAAAAAAATAACGACTTTTTGCAGTGAAACATTTTATTTACTTGATAATTTTTTTTTAATTATTTTACTTTGATTAATTTTTTTTAGCAACTTGTAACCTCGAGCATTGTTTTCGTTTGAATTTTTTCCGCACAAATATTTGTGAAGAATGAAAGGCTTTTCTGCATTGTCTTAAACTGCCTTTGAATCGAAATGAAAGCGCAGCGTAAATATGAAATTAAGTAAAAAAGCCTTACACAGCAAAAAAGCGACATTCAAGCACTGCTGTTGTCTCTTTCTAAAGTACTGGCATTTAATTAGCGAAGCAATTAAATGTATTTTGTCATCTCCTTTTGTTGTCGAGTAGAGGCAAAAATTCAATTTGCATGCTTCTTGTGCGCGAACGGTGGCAGTGTTGGCGTGCGGCAGAGGGGACTAAGAGCGAAATAAAGATTTCTTTTTAGCGCGCGAATCTTTTTATGGTGATAATTTTATTTGAGGGTTAATTACAGTGGATTTGGGGAGAGAATTAAAATAGTTACGACTTTTTTCTTTAACCGATTTTACAGTTTTGTTTAAGTTACTTCATTATGTTGCGCAAAGCTGGTAAAAGTATATAAGAATGAAGGCGTTTTCGATATGCAAACATAAAATTGATTGTAAGGCATGTATAAGAATTACCAGGAGTGAGTACTCAGACAAGTTTCGGACGGTTGGGGGTGACGAAAGTGGTCGAAAAATTTGAGATATTGGGACAAAGTTTGGCATAGTTTGTTTCTGCTTTAAAACGGGTGAAATAAGTGAATCTGGTACAGAGGCGGTCCCACAACATAACTTTTTTTGAGCTCTGGGAAAATGCATTAACTGTGGGTTGTTAGTGCACTTTTAGGCAGAAGAATTTGAGAGCTATGACTTATGAATCGATATGAATCATGATATACTGTAAATTTTAATTTATAAATAATCATAAATCATGCCAGTGAGGAAATGTATAAATTAATGAATTTAAATGTACAAATAATCACCTGACTTGATTCAGGAATCGTCCTGAGTCAAGACTTATGAGATATTACTAACCACAATTCATAAACTATCATGAATCATGTCCCATGGTGAATCAAAACCTAAAAATTTTTACGAATCAAGACTCATGATTCATCATGAATCTTTGTTAAAATTATGAATCATAAAAATTCATAAGCTTTGAATCATAAATAATTATAAATGATTATTGTTCATTAAACATAATGAATTTTAATGATGCACAGCTTACTAGTAATCATGATTCATAGCCATACTCATGAATCATAATCATGATCACAAGTGACGATTTCTAAATAACCGTTATTTACCATCATTATGACTCATGAGAGTTTTGAGAGAATTATGACTTATAAATTATAATGATGCATGAACCAAATCATGACTTATAAATATTTATAATGACGATTTATGATCCTAATCATGATTCATGTGTATTTATAACTCATGATTAAAAAATAATTTTATTTCATGATCATAATCATGACTCATGAGACGAGATTCGTTACGATTTATGATTTTTGATTTATTGATAATTCGTTTTGACTCATTACTCATAATTCATGATCATTCATAATTCAAGATAATTTATAATTCACGATCAAAGTCATTCGGGAAAAATTATAATTCGCGATTCGTTCTTCATTAATAATGGTGATTCATTATTATTTAATTCATGATTTGATTTGTATTCAAATTTCGTGATGCATGGAAATTCATGATTTTTAATGATTTATGATTCATAATAGATTATTCATGAATTAAAAAGAGTCATGTTACAGGAATCAATATTAGTAATTTTGAATCTTCAGTCATCATGACTGAAGACATTTGATTCTTGAAACTGTAAGAATAAATCATGATTCCTAAGCGATGAATCATCCTAAATCATTTCTTATGAATCGCAGTAAACCTTGATTCTTAATGATTTATGATTCATAATGAATTATTCATGAACTATTAAGAGTCATGTTTCATGAATCATTATCAGTCATATTGAATCTTCATTCATCATGAATTAAGGCATTTGATTCTTGAAACTTTAAGAATAAATCATGATTCCTAAACGATGAATCAACCTAAATCATTTCTCATGAATCGCATTAATCCTTGATTCTTAATGATTTATTATTGATAATGAATTATTCATGAATTAATAGGAGTCATGATTCATGAATCATTATCAGTCATTTTGTATCTTCATTCTTCATGACTTAAGGCATTTGATTTATCAAAAATTGCGATTTTAAATCATCATGAATCTTGATTCTTTAAACTTTAAGAATAAATCATGATTCCTAAACTATGACTCATCCTAAATCATTTTTCATGAATCGCAGTAAACCATGATTCATGAATCATAATGAATTACGACTCATTGGTGATTGTTTTAGTATTTTTAGAGAGCTCAGTATTCGGTATAAAATAACTTAAAGAAAAGCAATGAGTGCTCTTTTTTTTCTAAATTTGAAATATACACAAAAATATAATTCACAACTTTTGGTGTATCAAATGCAGTTCATAGCTCCAGCGGCTCTAATTGGGTTAAAGTTGTACAAAACTTCAGAGTCCCTTAACTGATGGACATCACAAGTCAATAAGATGACTTTTAATTTGTTCAAATTTGTGTCATTTGCACCCAGAAAATTTGCGACGCTACGTTGCTGCCAACTGCAGTCAAAGACGGGACAACTTTCGCAGCGGCGAATGCCAGAAAAATATGTGTTGACATTTTTATTGCTAATGCCTGTGTTGGCAGTCTAAGCAGCGTTATGTGAGAAAGCAAAAATGGCGGCAGCAAATTGGCGCAAAGGACATCGTACCACAGTGGCGGCAGCGCTCCCGGCAGCGTTGAAATGGTTAAAAGGCAAAATTTATGCGTCTTGAAGGAATTTTTTAATTAAATTTCTTGCTGGTAGTTTTGTGCGCTTGTCGGCCATTATGGCTGCTATTACAATGAGCGTATAGTTATGGTTATTATTGTTGTTGTTGTTGTTGTTGTATTTATTAGCATCAAACGCATTTCCGTAAATTAGTGCGTTGAGTGGCGTTGCCCACATGCAAAGCTTAAGTTTTGTTGCGGCATTAAGCATTAAATTAAGGTTGGAAAAAAAATGAAATTACAAAGTGCAGCAATGGGTTGAATGGGGAGTGGAAAGGGGGCGAGACTTTGATGGATGTAAAGTTGTGTGCTGTTTAAATTTCATCTAAGTAGGCAGACAAACAGAGAGTGAGTCATTGTTTCTTTACATCGAAACAAAAAAAAACGCCAGATCACTGTGAACGGCGCACACACTCGTGCGGTTCCTTGAATAACGATCTGTCATTTCTGACACTTACTGCGTTCATTATTTTGTTGTTGTTGTTTTTTAAAACACCTCGAACATTTGGTGTGTTTTTGCGCGCGCGCGCGCGCGCAGCTTCCACTTAATTAACTGCCTGTCGAGCGTACCCGACGCAAGCTGCCGCACCACGCTGACCGAACGACAGACAGACAGACAGGCTGGCAACCCCGAAAGCCGCCAGTCAGTCAGCTGATGTTGCACGCATTTGCCAAGCGAAAACATAAATCAAACGATTTTTGTTGCTTAGCGCTTTTCTCGCTTTGTTGTTTTTTATACTTTTGCTTCATTGCTGTCAACGTTTTTTTTTTTTTCGTTGTCGTTGTTGCTGTTAGTTTTTAGCTGCAAGCAATTCTGCGCAAGCAAATCTTGTTTTTGTTGTTGCTTTACCAAATGTTGCCCGCATCGGTTACATTGGCGCCGCAGTTGTTGCAACACACCCACACAGCCAACAACAAAGAGTCACATG
Organism: Melieria picta; assembly: GCA_964056695.1. Taxonomy (NCBI): domain Eukaryota; kingdom Metazoa; phylum Arthropoda; class Insecta; order Diptera; family Ulidiidae; genus Melieria; species Melieria picta. The sequence continues at coordinate 49,183,862 of OZ057399.1, forward strand.
TACTCGTACGCAGTGGTGTCGCCGCTTGGGTGCCGCTGCTGCTTCATCATTCGGCATTAAGCAAAATGTCATTATGACAACTGTAAATCTTGGCATAGTTTAAGGGTGCAGTTGCAGCATGCCACAAGCGTTGCCAGCAACACCCTAAAACGCAGCAAAGTGATGACCGCAACAAGCAAAAGGGAGCAGCCACGAAATGTTGCAAATAATTTGCATGTGTGACTTTGATGTTTTACTGTTGTTGTTGTTTTGGTGACACTCAACGTACACAGAAAAGTGGTGGTGGAGGCAAGCAATGAGGATATTTGGCCATTGTGCAGCAGCGGCACAAACATACCACAACAACAACAAGCAATGGCCGCTGCATTTGCACTCAACATTCACTACACTGTGCAACAGCTATTTGCTGATATGGGGAAAAAATGTTGTGGGTATGAAAATAGAAAGTAGAAGACAGTAGTAAAGAAAGCTGAATGCGGCTCAGTGGTGAATAGATTGAAAAAAGTCAAACTAGGGTATGGGTTCGAATCTCAACTAGCGCGAGTTCAGTTGTGATACGAACCTACGACCCTCTGACTGCTGCTGCAGCTCACAAACTACTGAGTTACAATACACAAAGACAACTTTTTGTTGCAATATTTTGGTAGCTGGAAAATTTTAGAAAGCAGGGCAGTCGCCTCTGAAAAGCATCCAAGTTGGAATGGTTGTTTTGAATTGGTTTTATAATTTTCCACTAATTATGTCATTATGTTTTTTCTCGAGAGAGGCTTGTTTTGTTTTTAACTGTAAGGAAATTTGGAAACAGGATTACAAAAAATGTGTTTGGGTTCCAAGAAAAGTCCTTAATACTGGATCCTTGTCCTGGGAGTTTATGGTTTTCAGTAGTGTCCGACCGAATATTCGGTTTCGGTTTCGACACAAATAAGTGTTTCGGTTTCTGTTTCGGCCAAAAAATGACCGAACGGCGAAATCGAAACTTTTTAGAATATTTTTTACATTTTATTGTGTAGCGAGTGAACAGCAAGAAGGAGTAATTTAGATGCCACCAATGTAAATAAACTTATATTTTTTTAGCAAATAATATTAAATTATTTAATTTTGAATATTAGCGAGTAAGGTACGAAAGGTTAATTTTTTAATGTTTATGTTTTTAAAAAATGAATAAATTGTTTTTATTAATAAGTATTTATTTATTTATGCCAGGTTTGTTTATTTGTTCTTTATTTACTTAAAGTAAAATTCGTTTGTTGAAAAAAATGCTTGATATGGTGATTTTTATTTCAACTAGAAAGGTTCGGTTTCGGGTTCGGTTTCGGCCGAATATTAAAAAAAAAACCGAAATTCGGTTTCGGCCCAAAAAAGTTGTTTCGGTCGGACACTAGTTTTCAGCAAATGAATGGACAAGAAAAATCGTCAAATATAAAAGCCACATTAATGCAACGAATAGTGGAACATAATTTTGTTATAAAATTAAATTTTCCTAACGTTAACATTTTTCAAATATCTAATTTGAAGTGAAATTCTTTTGCACAGTGTTAGCGCTCAGCTTCTGCTCGCGGCTGCCAATGTTTTTCCTTGTAGTACATCATAAGTGCCGTGTCGTATGCCGCAGCAGCAGTCATTGAATTTTTTCAAATCATCGCCATCGATCATTAGCAGTTGCCTTCACATTTTAATATTTAAATAAAAGAAGACAGATCACACACAGACACACTAAACAACAACAACATAAAGGGTGCAGCAACACATTCCCATTCATATTCCCATTCTTCATGCATGTTCCGAGGGTTATGGAAACAGATGTGCTGGCAATGGGGAACAATATTTCATAAGACTGATGAATACAACAAGTTTTCAGCTCAATAGGTTTTAGTTTTTAGTTTGATTTAATTATTGCAGGTATTAACATTTTCCTAAGTGTGATCAGGGATCTCTATTACTATTAACATATATCTGTAGTATTGGTTATAGACGACGCGAATTTTTTTCCAATAGAAATTTTACTGATAGGAGATTGCTATATAAAACTCTCTTTTGATTGAGTCGATACTGGGGACAGATACTTTTTATTGAATGGGGTGTTAACGAAGATTATTAAAAAGATGGACAGTGAAATGGACGTTGCATATCTAAAGAGTTAATGTCCTTTACCGCTAGGACTGCCAGCAATAGGCTAATGACCCACCTTAGCAGATTTTCAACTGACTAATGTAACCCACACAAGGAATTTGCTTTGCTTAGGACTTTGATTCTCTAGCAGAGTGAATAAGGAGACAAAAAATGTCCTCTTTAGCTCAATTCGGTTCGATTCTCGAGTATCATAACAAAAGACTTCAGTGATTCAAATATGACTGATCTGACTCTGGCCCAGATGATTAACAAAACAAAAAAGATGCAATCCAAAGTTGGGCCCTCCAGTACTAAAGTTATTGTTCTCCAGAGTGCACAAAGCTGAAACAGATTTTGTCTTCTAAAAAATTTTTTTTTACAACATTATTTCAGATGAACCAAAGGTCGCGCAATTCACAACCGAATCTATGAAAACCTAAGATTAGGATTGTCTTCTTAATCTGGCATATTTTTCTAAAATGAGGGAGGGGGCCTAAAGCGACCTGAAAGGGATTTCAACTTGCAACAAATCCCACGAGTGTATTGAGAACGTGTTTCAAGTCCACAAAATGTCAACAAAAATCTAAGAACATCAACTTTGAAGAAAGATCTTCAAACTGGCACATTTCTTCAAATAACTTAAAAAGTTTTAGCTGCTAAACTAAAAACTCGATGGACCCGAAATTTCTGATACTATTTAATAAAACTCAGTAAAATAATCAAAGATTACTAATCCAATCAGCAAATAATTAGCATTTCAAAGTGTCTTCAAAGTGTTCAAAATCTCATGGAAACACCTTAATTTTGGAGTTGAAAAAGGAGTTCGAAGAGGACATAAAAAAGGGGTTACATCTAAATCATAAACTTTTTTCCTGTAATCCTTAAACTAAAACGCCGCTAAACCCGAAAATGTGTCTATGTATTTTGTAGTAAATAAAACGAACTGTTCAAAACTAGGTTGAAAGTCCACTTAATTCGTCCAGAAATTCTATGCAACTGAGTTTGAAAAAGTGTATACAAATTTAAAACTCGAAAATCGTTCAAAGAAATAGTCTCCTTCTTAAAAAGTAGAAGGTACAGCCTGCTTTTTTATGTTATTTAGTTAACTAATCTTGGGATAACTCCTGATCTTGTTAGTTATGTTGACTTCTATTCTATGAACTTCTAGTTTGTGGTAAATTAAGTAGATGAGCTTTCAAAAAATATGCTCATTTCTCAGATATTCCGTTGCAAGCTAAAGATAACCAAATTAAAAGGAAGCATCTAAAAGTTAGGGTAGAATGTCTTATTTCTTTCTTATTTCAGAAATGTTTATTTAATAATGTCCTATAGAAAAAAGTTCTAGAGACAAATTCAGCATCATCTTCTTTAATAGTTCGACAGTTCGTAATTGCAGCATGACCTCTCTTAACTCTACTCCTAACTCCACCCAGCCCCTTCAACTCTAGAGTTGCTTCATGTACAAAAGTCAGCTCGTCTTTTTAATTTTTCATTATTTATAATTTTTTTTTAATTTTTAATTTACTTATGCATTTTTGTATTTTAAACATTTACTGATTTTCAGTGTTTTTTTAGTTCCTTCAGTCCTTCTTAAAGTCATTCTCTTTAAGCACATACAATATTATTTATGTTGTTGTTGTTCATGTCATTTGGTTTCATGTTCTTTGTGCATTTCAACGTTCGAAATATAATTTTTGGCATTTTCATTGCTGCCCATTGCATTGCAATGAACCAAAGAACCGACAATCCCTCATGTGGTGCTGAGTGGCAGTTAAGAATCGATCAATCACTGCAACTCGTAGGCGCCTACAACATCTGCATTTTTGAGATGAGTATGAGATTGTTGGCTGTTTTTGTTGTTGTTGTAGTTGTAATGTTCATTTTCTTGATGTTTTGTAATTAAGTTGTTTTTGTTTTAACTTTCTCAATTGCTGTCGTTTACATTTGGATATGTTAGTTGTTGTATGTTTTTGTATATCTTGTAAAATGCGGTTGGAAAAATATGCCAAGAATTTTGAATGAATGTCAAAGAAAAACCAAAAATATAAAAATTTAAAATATCATAATAAAAAAAATTAAAAAAATTAAAAATAAAACTAATTATAATTATAACAGCCAAGAACAATTTTTATATTTTCATATATTATTACTAACATATTTTCAATGATTATATAAGAATTTAAATAGATAATAATATATAAAAATATAAAAATTGTTCTTGGCTGTTATAATTATAATTACTTTTATTTTTAATTTTTTTATTATTTTTATTTTTTTTATTATTTTTAATTTTTATATTTTTTGTTTTTCTTATTTGTTGTACTTGTAATGTTCATTTTCTTGATGTTTTGTAATTAAGTTGTTTTTGTTTTAACTTTCTCAATTGCTGTCGTTTACATTTGGATATGTTAGTTGTTGTATGTTTTTGTATATCTTGTAAAATGCGGTTGGAAAAATATGCCAAGAATTTTTTAGACTTTGAATGAATGTTAAAGAAAAACAAAAAATAAAAAAATTTAAAATAATAAAAAAAATTAAAAATAATAAAAAAATTAAAAATAAAACTAAAATAAATAATAAAATAAAATTATAATTATAACAGCCAAGAACAATTTTTATATTTTCATATATTATTACTAACATATTTTCAATGATTATATAAGAATTTAAATAGATAATAATATATAAAAATATAAAAATTGTTCTTGGCTGTTATAATTATAATTACTTTTATTTTTAATTTTTTTATTATTTTTATTTTTTTTATTATTTTTAATTTTTATATTTTTTGTTTTTCTTATTTGTTGTACTTGTAATGTTCATTTTCTTGATGTTTTGTAATTAAGTTGTTTTTGTTTTAACTTTCTCAATTGCTGTCGTTTACATTTGGATATGTTAGTTGTTGTATGTTTTTGTATATCTTGTAAAATGCGGTTGGAAAAATATGCCAAGAATTTTTTAGACTTTGAATGAATGTCAAAGAAAAAACAAAAATATAAAAATTTGAAATAATAAAAAAAATTAAAAAAATTAAAAATAAAACTAATTATAATTATAACAGCCAAGAACAATTTTTATATTTTTATATATTATTACTTACATATTTTCAATGATTATATAAGAATTTAAATAGATAATAATACTAATAATAATAGTAGTATATAAAAAATATAATAATAATAGTATATAAAAATATAAAAATTGTTCTTGGCTGTTATAATTATAATTACTTTTGTTTTTAATTTTTTTATTATTTTTAATTTTTTTTATTATTTTTAATTTTTATATTTTTGTTTTTCTTATTTTTTATATAATTATTTTTTAAGGCTATTAAACACCGCGACCAGTGTTGATCTTTTGTGTAAATCTCATTTTAACTCTCTAAGTTAAGAGTTTTTATTAGCTTAAGCACTCTTTGAGGTTCTAGGTTCCAGATCCGGGCTAAAGTTGCCGTCCCTAGCTGAAAATATCTGTTCCTGCTGATTGCAGAACAATCACAGAAAACTTGTATAGAAGTTTCTTGATTGCATTTCCTGTAGACATCTGAAAAGGAAATTCCCATTTTATTGAGATCTTAGTGAACAGTGATCAGTCAGGTACCCAATGAGGATACCGGAGGTCCTTCTTCTTAAGCATGAGGAGTTTTCTATGTACTTCTCTGTCTGAGATTAAGAACTGTTTTGTCTGGCGTGGTCCCATATTTTTGTCCATTGATAGGAAAATTTTTGGTCTACCCATTCCCATTTCCCATTCTTGTATGAGACCTTTGAGAAGTCCACAGAATGTTTCAGGGCTTACTTGTGTGTTGAACCAACTAAATTCTGATTCACTATTCAATACATTAACCACTGGTATTCCATTGTTTTGTGTTGATTTTGAGTGACTAACTGGAAAAGTATTTCAGTTACTCTCACTGGTTAGTGATTTCCGAAAAAATTTTTACTTTATTTATTTTTGTCTAACTTAACTAACTTAAGGTTGCATTAATATTTTATTATACCTACACATTTTTTAAATTATTTTTATATAATATAATTTTATAATATAATTTTATATTTTTAATTTGTTTTGTTTAACTCTTAGTCACAGTCCCATTAAGGTTGCATTAATATTTTATCATACCTACATATTTTTTAAATTATTTTTTATATAATTAATTTTTTTTATAAATAATTTAATATAGGTACATTTTTTAAATTATTTTTGTATTTTTTTAGTATTTCAAATTTGTTTATTTTCATGTCCAAATCAAGAAAAATTTTAGAAATTTCTAACTTAAGTTAAAGTTACATTAATATTTTATTATATTTATTTATAATATATTATTTGTTATAGGTATTATTTTTTTATTAAAATTTTATATTTTTAATTTGTTTTGTTTAACTCTTAGTCACAGACCCATTAAGATTGCATTAATATTTTATTATACCTACATATTTTTTAAATTATTTTTTATATAATTTTTTTTTTTATAAATAATTTAATATAGGTATATTTTTAAAATTATTTTTATATTTTTTAGTATTTCAAATTTCATTATTTTCATACTCAAATCAAATAAAATGTTAGAAATTTCAGTCTTTCCGCTTCCACGATTTCATTTTGCTATCTTACACTAACCAGCAAAGTGTGAATGTGTCATAAACTCGTAGCATAAACTTAATTTTTCGCTAAGCTTCACACACAATGCCTGCCGCATCTTTACCCCTCTCAGCTGCGCACCTGCAACGCTTTTCACCATACGCTAATTTTCATTCTGTATGCGTGAAGTATGAAAAATTTTCACACGCATCCAACGAGATGAGCACATCGCGGCCATTTGTGGCTGTTTTCCCACATTGCAGCGGCCGGATGAGTGTCTGCCAGAGGCCAATCGCCAGTTGCCGGTCGACCGAGCCGTAGAGTTGCGCCGTTTGCTGGCAGCGTTTTCATTAATAAATGCGAACGCAAAGTGCGGCATTGCAAAATACAAAATGCACTTTAATTTTTTTTCATACGCCACAGTGCAACATCAACAACGACAACACCCAACAACAGCATCACAACAGAGCGTCGATGCGTGCAGCAGTGCCGCCAGCAGTTCGTCATGAACGGTCGACAGTACGGCGGCAGTCAGCGATGAGCGCGCACGAGCTAATCAACCCAAAGCCAATGCAATTTCAAAGCAGCGCGCAACAACAACGATGTGCGTACTTGGACATTAGCTGCAGCTTGCAACAATGAAATACGAGCCGGCGGCATGGCCCACAAGCGAAAGCGAACAATTGCACGGAACGAGTGCGCCAGCCGAACCGCGTCGCATGCGTTCGCCTCTAATCATCTTATTTTGACATTTAAGCCAGCGACAAAAACAACACACAGCAATAACAAACAACAACATGTTGCACATACGCCGCGAGCGCAGCGATGAGGCATGGGCGCGGGCGCGAAGAGGAACGCAGACGCGGGGCGTTGGAGCCGAATGTTGTTGGTTGGCTGCTTGTTGCCGCAAATTGCCGCAAGCGAAAAGGTGCGCACGGAGTCGAGCAGTGGCAAAGCTGAAAATTTGAGGACGCAACTTTTCGGGGGAAAATTGTTTAGGTGCAGCGCACCAAAAAAGGTCAATCACCATTAGTGGCCGGCGGGGCAGTGGTGGCGCCACGAACGCAATGCGACACGGAAAAAATAAATAAAGTGAAGGGGGAAATTCAAAGTAGCGAGTTAGATGAAAATGGGGAAAATAGAGAAATTAAATGTGAAGTAAGAAGCTGATGTAAAGGGAACCGGTTGAAAGAAATGATAAAGAAGAGGAGAGAAGAAAGAAGAAAACAAACTGGGTTGAATGAAAAGCATGAAAGCAGATGAGATGAGTTTTTTTTTTTAAATACGAGTTGAGTTGAGGCTGATAAGAGATGAAATACTTAGATGGAAAATTGTGACATGAAACAAGGAAACCGATGAGAACAGCAATGTGTAAAAGAATCTATAAAAAACACGAATATGGATGGAAAATAAAGAAATTAAGAAAGTAAGAAACAAAAGTATGTAAAAGTGATGAAGTAGATGAAGAAGCTGAAAGTGGACGAAGAACGAACGCAAGTAAAAAACATTGTGAGAAAGGAAATATATGGAAGAAGTGATTAAAAAAAGAGGAAATTTGATGAAAAATTTAGATAAGAAAAGGAACTGAAGATAAAGCAAACAGAGAAAAACAATACGAAAGACGAGGAAGAAGACGAAATTGGATGAGTGATGGAGACAAGTAAAAAAACTGATAATAGAAGAACCACAAGAGAACAGAAACTATTAAAGGAAACGATAAATAAAAAGAGGAAAGGAAACATATGAAAGAAGCGATAAAAAATGAAATTTAATGAAAAAAAAACCTATGAAAGAAGCGTTAGAAAAGAGGGAATTTGATGAAAAATTTAGATAAGAAAAGGAACTGAAGATAAAGAAAACACACAAAAATACCACGAAAGACGAGGAAGAAGTCGAATTTGGATGACGAATGGAAACAAGTAAAGAAACTGATAAGAGAAGAAACACATGAGAAAAGAAACGAGTGAAGAAAACAATAAATAAGAATAGGAATAGTATTAAAAAAGCGATAAAAAGAGGAAATTTGATGAAAATGGAGATATCAAAAGGAACTGAAGATAAAGGAAACAGGAGGAGGAGGAAGTCGAAATTGGATGAGGAATGGAGACAAGTAGAGAAACTGATAATAGAAGAAACACCAGAGAAAAGAAATAAGTGAACGATAAATAATAAAAGGAAAGGAAACATATGAAAGAAGCGATAAAAAAGAGGAACTTTGATGAAAATTGAGATAAGAAAAGGAACTGAAGATAAGAGAAATAGACAAAAAAAATACGAAAAACGAGGAAGAAGACGAAACTGGACAACTGGATAAGTAAAGAAACTGATAATGGAAGAAACACAAGAGAACAGAAACGAGTGAAGGAATCGATAAATAAGAATAGGAAAGGAAACGTATGAAAAAAGCGATAAAAAGAGGAAATTTGATGAAAAATGGAGATATCAAAAGGAAGTGAAGATAAAGGAAACAGGAGGAGGAGGAGGAAGTCGAAATTGTATGAGGAATGGAGACAAGTAAAGAAACTGATAATAGAAGAAACACCAGAGAAAAGAAACGAGTGAAGGAAACGATAAATAAGAAGGGGAAAGGAAACGTATGAAAAAAGCGATGATAAAAGAGAAAATTTTATGAAAAATTTAAATAAGAAAAGGAACTGAAGATAAAGGAAACAGATAAAAAATACGAAAGACGAGGAAGACTTTAAACCGGAGAAGTAATGGAGATAAGTAAAGAAACTGATAGTATAATTAACGCATAAGAAAATAATCTAGTGAAGGAAGCGATAAATAAGAACAGGAAAGGAAACGAATGAAAGAAGCGATAGAAAAAGAGGAGATTTGAAAAAAATTAAGATAAAAAAGGAACTGAAGATAAAGGAAACAGATAAAAAATACGAAAAATGAGGAAGAAGTCGAAATTGGATGACGAATGGAGACAAGCAAAGAAACTGAGAAAACACATGAGAAAATAAATGAGTGAAGGAAATGATAAATAAGAAGAATTTAATAAAAACTTAAGATAAGAAAGGAAACCGAATACAAAGGAAGCAGATAAAAATAATCATAAAAAGAGAAGGAGGAAGAAAGTTGTTGCGTAATGAAGACAATTAATGAAACTTGTAGTAAAAGAAGATACAAATAATTATGGCAAGAAGAAGGACGAAATATAAAAAAGAAACATTAAATGAACGCAAAGCATAGAAGTGAATAAAGGAAACGATTGGGAGTAACGATAAAGAAGAGATAGGAGGATGTCAGCTGAAAGTAATTAAGAGATTCAGGACAAAAATGAAGAATGAAAAGAATGTTGAACAAGAGAAAACGACACTGATGAGAAATTAACCCATTCGAGACCGATTGCACACCGTGTGTGCAATGACTTTCCGAGGCTATAAGACAGTAATGTGTAATTATCAGTTATTCTGAGTAAACTAGTCGTCGAAATAAGATTTTTCTGGAACTAATGAAATCTGTAAAGTACAGGAAAAATAAATTTGGCATTGGTTTTACTGTGTACAATACAAAGAAAAATAAAATTTCGCTCCTGTCCACCGCGTTCGAAAAAAATCGTCGTCTTATCAAAGAAACAATAAATAAGAAAGATGAATAGAAAATAAGGAAAGGAAAGCACATGTGAGTAATAATAAAGAAGGCGAAGAAAGTGGACAAGAAATTGGAGAAAATCAACGAAACTAACCAAAAAAAAATTATATGGAAGTAAGTGTAATATATGTGTAATATATGTAAGTGTAATATATATATATATATATATATATATATATAAAAAGTGTAATATATACAAAAGAAACTGAGAATAATGAATTATGATGTAAGGAAATTAATTTTATGTAAATAATTAATACGAAATGGCAATCACCAGCCATGTGACGTTCGTTTGCACGAACACACGCACCGACCGGTGAACGTGAGTACGAAATTCGAAAGCAAAATCAACAGTAAATGGAATAAAAACCCAATATATATATTTTACCACAACAAACTCAAGCAACAACAAAAATATCGTTGCTTCGCATAGTTGCTTTCTGGTCGTCAGCCATGGCTCCTTGCATACAATGCGTCGTTATGCCAACCAACAACAATTTGGCAGCACACATGCCATCGTGCAACATACTTCAAGTAGCATATACGAGAATTAACTACTCCCACCTCTGCGCCACTTACACAATCTCGACTTTTGCGCCAAACCCGCACCTAATCACTTTTGCCGCCAATGACTGCGACTTTGAATGTTTTTTTCTTGGCTGGCTGAGTGGCTGCTTCCAATTTGGTCGGAGTCATATGGCATATGGACGCTGCGAAAATGTCTTTATTTTTGTGCCACATTACAGCAAAAACAATGCCATATAATAACAGCCAAAAAACATCCACACACACACACAAAACAGCCACAACACTCAAGTTTCGCGGCCGTTGCGAACGTTCAGTCGCCAAAGCGATGAGCGGGTTAGGGCGCAGTTCGAATGGATTTAATGGCATAGCCACAACGCTGCGCTGCGCAACTAGCAACTAGAGTTGTTTTTGTTTTTGTTTCGCTGCTAACTCATCGGCTTGAGCGAGCTTAATTTAGTGACTCTTATCGTCGATACAAACGGCCAAGCAGTGACGGCCATTCGCTGCCTTTTTGACTTGCAGCCTCCACGGCTGCCGCTGTCGGGCGGCACTGTTGCTATTTCTGGCTAATGATATCGCTCGCAATGTCCATCAAGCGCTGCCGTGTTTACTGAACGTAACAGACACCGAGTCGACTCGTCAATCGGACCAACTACGCCGTCATGCAGCCGAATGGCCCAAAGTGCGCTTAGCGATTTTCGCTCTGCGCTGTTTGTGGGCGCTTTTCGGTTGCATCTTTTGCCGTTTGACGGCCACTGTGAGGACCGATGGCCCGCCGGTGTGTGTGTGTGTGTGCAGCGCGTATCCGTTCAAGTGCGTTTGCCATTTGCTAAATGACATTTACTGCTGATTAGCTGTCAGTGTTTGGTTTTTGACAGCTTGAAGAATTGTCAGTTGGCCGTTGGTCAATGCGTTTCTGTGTTTGATGTTGTTTAGGGGTCGTGGCCGGACAGGCGAAAATATGACCAACAAACTGGCCAACAAGCAAAATGCTACATTTGACTTAATGGCCCGCGAATGTATAATAAACGGCCATTTTAATTAAATTGGAAAGCAGCAAGAATTTGTGGCCTCAGTCTGGCGTACCGAATAGTAGAGAGAATTTTTGGCAGAGGCTAATATTTAACGGCTTTTGTACGAATACTTTTAGATTTCTACAACACATTGCAATCAATGCGCATAGAATGACTCATGTGACATGAATCTGGTAGAATATTTTTTTAATAAGTACCTAACAAAAATAAAATCAAATCAAATATAAAATAAAATAAAATAAAATAAAATAAAATAAAATACAATAAAATTAAATAAAATAAAATAAAATAAAATAAAATAAAATAAAATAAAATAAAATAAAATAAAATAAATAAAATAAAATAAAATAAAATAAAATAAAATACAATCCAATCAAATCAAATCAAATCAAATCAAATCAAATCAAATCAAATAAAGTAAAATAAACGAAATAAAATAAAATAAAATAAAATAAAATAAAATAAAATAAAATAAAATAAAATAAAATAAAATAAAATAAAATAAAATAAAATTAAATAAAATAAGATGACTTATATGACATGAATCCATGAATCTGGTGTAAAATGAAATGAAATAAAATTAAATTAAATAAAAGAATATAAAATCAAATAAAATCAAATAAAATACAATAAAACCAAATCAAATCAAATCAAATCAAATCAAATAAAGTAAAGTAAAATAATTAGAGTCCGACCGATACCAAATTTCCAAATTTCGCCCGAAAGGGCGAAAATCGGCCGATGCCGAGCCGATTACATAGAAAAAATAACACGAATGAATTCAATCAAATTCAATAAAAAAAACAGTCTATTTTATAAAATAACAAAAGGAACTATTACACATTGTTTGTGATATTCATCACAAAATAACAAAACAACGAGAAAAGAAATAATTAAAAACTAAATAAAATAACAAGAGAGTTCAGAATTCTAATACATTAACATGTATTAAAAAAAATAATATATCACATTTATCCACTGAGAGAGAAACAAAAACAGTGGCGTAAATATTGCATACAAATTCAGTTTTTTATTTAACTTAGAATTACGATTTTTATATTAAAATTGGTACTCTCAAATTGCGACCCGTTGTACAGATGCAGTGGGAAGAAGTCAGAAAACAAATTTGGAAAAAAATAACAGGCCTGTAAAAAAATGCTTCCAATTAAAAAAGAAGGATAAGATTGAAAAATTAAATGCCCCTTCTTCTGATATCCACATTAAGAGACGAAATGCATAGACATTTCGAGAAAATCTGTGTTTTTAAGAATACCTAGTTTAAAAAAAAACATTTCTAGGAAACATTTATATTAAACAGTATCTAAAAATACATTACTGAAAAGGGGGTATAAGAACCCGTTGGTACAAAAAATGAAAACAAAAAAATGAAAGCAGAAAAATAGGCCGATGGCATCACCGACCAAAAACGGCCGATGTGGCATCGGCCAAAAAAGGCCGATACCGATACCTATTTTTTTGGCCGATGCCGATACCAATATTATTGGCCGATGCCGATTAATCGGTCGGACTCTAAAAATAATAGAAATAAAATAGAATAGAATAAAACAAATAAAAATTTAATAATTAATTAAAACATATAAAATAAAAAAACAATTATTTTATTGTTTTATTTTATATAATTTTTTTATTTCCACTTATTCGTTTTGACATCAATGATGTCATACTGTATTTTATGGCAATATTAAAAAATTGAAAAATCCACTTTCCAAAACAATAATGTCCACAAAAGACAAATTGCAAGGCACATAAATATTACAGCACAACATTAAAGTTTTTATTGACTTCTATGCACAAATTAAGCATCAACAAAAACAGCATGAATAAAAAAATTTATATTTATATCACGATTTATGCCATAAACGCACACATTTTCATGCCCGCTGTGCAACAGTAAACAAAAATCAACTTGTAAAATGTGACAATTTTTTTTTTAATTTTCTACAACTAAATTGTTATGCAAACGAAATTTTTTGTATAGCCATATGCAACTGCAACAAGATTTTATGAGTTGAAAGTTGTCATTAATATTGAAAAAGTAAAATATTTAAAATTTAATTTACGACCGCATTGAATTGTGTTGCCCAAAGCTGTGATGTGGTGAATTTTAGAGGTCTGTCTAATTTTCAGCACTTTATTCAAGCACTGTGAGATCAGCGGGATTTGGTTGTAGGGTGTTTTTATGGGCAAAACTTAGTTTAGGCATTTTCACTTCATTATTAAAATTTAGAGATTCCCAGAATTCAATCGGCCAGGTTTTGAATAGACTGAGTGAGAAAGAGTGGCACAAAATCGCTATGAAGATTCACTCAGAATGCTTACATTCCTATAGAACATCTTAGAGCTTAAACAATTTTTTTTTTTCACTTTTACCATATTTTGTCAACATGTTAGCAAAGTCGAATGGTAAAAAGTGAGAAGGTGTAATAATGTAATGTCAACGAACTTCTGGTTCTTATCAACAAGCAAAAACGCTGGAATGAGTGGACTTTTATGTCTTCAGTATTTGTAAAAGATAAATTATTCAAAAAGTTTGACAAAATGCGAAAAAAAGTATTAACTACTTTGGCAGGACGAGGTAAGAATTGAATGGTCTCCAAGCGACAGCAATTTTTTTTGGCGGTCTTCAAAGATTTGAATCTGACTACCACTTGTTACCTTTTAACTCACAGAGACAGATCCAAAAAACTGATCTGAGATCCGAATACCACTTGTCACCTATAAATTCTTATTAGAAGACGAATCTCTGTGAAAACGAAAGCGTAGCACGGAAAAACTTACTTTAGATTGAGATTGATCAAGAAGCCTTAAGTAGGGTCAATGAGCCTAGAAGCTATAACAATCCAGTTCTACTAGACTATAAGTTTTGGTTTGAAAATTATATTTGTGTCTGCCTTCCATAACCAATGATTGTTTATAACCAACACTCGATTATCTGTTTAGGTAATTTTCCTTTGAAATATTGCGCCAGTTTCCAGGCTAACATTGCGCCATGTTGCCAATGTTTGATTGCCAAAAATGGTGACGCACACAAATTTCCACACAAATGAGCGGCAGCAAACGATCGACAACCGATCGAAATGGCCAATAAAAACAATTTTCGATTTTTCCAAAAACAGACAACAAACGACTTTACGACTTGCGCAGCCCAAAAGGGGAGTGGCAGTAAAAGACCAACGTAAATGTTGCAAGTTGCAAATACGATCGATGGAATTGCCACCGGATTGCTTTGAGCATAGAATGGCAATTCGTGTTGTTGTTGTTGTTGTTCGAATGGCCAAAGGTGGATACAAGAAAATTGTGTGTGTGTGTGTGTGTGTGTGCGGATGCATGGATTGCATAGATGTGGGTTGCCTTTTATGGTGGCAACATAAATAGCAAAACAACAAGCAGCACAACAACAGAATTAGTCTCAAGCTTCAGTTGCCCCCGGAGGATGTGAGTTTATATGTGTGTGTGTTGTTGTTGTTGCTATTCGAATTGGCGGCAATAGAGCTAAAGATGAGCCGCGCTAGCCGCTGAAGATGCGCTGCAATGCGTAGTTGTTGTTGTTGTTATTGTTAAGTTAGCAAGCATCTGCAACAACTACAACAACAACACTATGGAGATGAGAGAAGTGTGGAAAACGCATCAAGATCGCTGCCGCTGAGAATCAATTGAGTATGCATTGTTTATTGTTGTTGTTATGGCCATAATCGTTGTTATTTTAGAATTGAACAAACCTTAAAGAACCAGCCGCAAGAGTAAAGAAGACGATGAAGAAGCATAAAAAGAATAAGAAGAAGCACACATATGACCAAATACAAACGCCACGATCGGAGCCAGGAGCAATTGCAACAACAACAACACGAACCATAATAACAACAATCGATTGCCGCAAACTCATTGCAGCAGCAACAACAACAATCGATTGCTCCAAACGCATTGTTGTTATTTTGTTTTATTTTTTTGTTGCCATAAATTGTTCAGCCAACGTTGGCAAAGACGCTGAGCTAAGTTTTTGTTGTTGCTGTTGTTGTTGTTGTTCTTGTTGCTGCAACTACCAGCGGCCCGAACCGGCAAGAAACGTGCAACAATTTTGCAATTCTGCTTCTTCAACTCATTTTTTTTTAGTATAGCAACAAAACAAAAAACAAAAAAACCACAACAACAACAATAAATGTTTCAATGAATTTTGCTGTTGGGCGCGCGTGAATCGTGTTTAATTTTTTTTTTATTTTTTCGATTTTTTTTTATGTATTTTTTGTATTTTTTATTTGTTTCTTTTTGTTGTTGCTTTGACTTTGCATTGCGTCGTAGTTGCAGCTGCATTGATCAGCGTTCGATGTGGCTGCTGCTGCTGCTGCTGCAGCTAATGGCTTGACTGACGATCAACGATCGACGATCGAGCCGCCGTACGCGTCATTTGCCGCCGCCTCTAAGGCCAATCAATTTTTTTTCTTGTGCGCTTTTTCAGCATCTTCTACTGTTCGCTGCGGCCACTTTGGCAGCGCTTAACAGCACAACATTTAGAGACCGACCGATTAATCGGCATCGGCATCGGCTAGTATCGGCCAATAAAATTGGTATCGGCATCGGCTAGTATCGGCATCGGCAAAAAAAAAAAGAATCGGCATCGGCATCGGCCTTTTTTGGCCGATGCCACATCGGCCTTTTTTTGCCGATGCCACATCGGTTTTTTTTTGGTCGATGGCATATTGGCCCAAATAATTAAAAATTAAATTAAAAATTAAAATAATTAAATTAAATTAAATAAATAATTATATAGTTCGAATTTAATTATTTTTAATAATCAAAATTAAATAGTTTTATATTGTAAATCAGAAATAGAAGTTTGTTCGCATTTTCACCGAGTAAATTGGTGTGTCTATCGCTATACAACTGACCTGCAGCACTGAATAGCTGTTCGCCTGCAACGCTTGAAGCAGGCCCAGTTACTTTTTAGCTGCTTTTTTAAGGAAATAGCATCTTTGATGCCAATATTCGAAAATATTACAATCTCGAGGAATGCGTTGTTGCGCCAGATATGCTTCAAACTGTTTTTGTAAAGGCGAACTGCCTTCTTCCAGTTCCACCCCTTGTGATAAAAGTTCACAAGGGGTGGAGTTTTTGGGAGTGGGTTTTTCCATGAGGGGAACTAGAAGAAGCAGTTTGAACTGTTTCATTACAATCATTTTGATTCAATTGTTCATTTATTAAAATTTCGCATCTGTAAATTTCTTCACTAGAGAAATATTTATTTTTGAAACAATGAATTTATGAATTTATGAATGCAAAGCAATTGCAAAGCAATTAAAGGTATTGTAATAGATGATAGATACATTGTTAATGTATTCAAATTTTGAATTTTTTTATAATTTTATTTAGTTTTTAATTGTTTATTTTCTTATTTTTGTTTGTTAATTTGTTATGAAATGAAATGTACTGTTATATTTAATATAATTTTCTTATTTTTGTTTGTTAATTTGTTATGAAATGAAATGTACTGTTATATGTAATAATTCCTTTTGTTATTTAAAAATATAAACTGTGTTTTGATTGAATTCATTCGTGTTGTTTTTTCTATGGAATCGGCATCGGCATCGGCATCGGCATCGGCTTCGGCATCGGCATCGGCATCGGCATCGGCGATTCTCGGCCTTTTGACCGATTAATCGGCATCGGCCTGAGAATTGGCCGATGCCGATTAATCGGCATCGGCATCGGCCAAAAAATTTGGTATCGGTCGGACTCTAACAACATTTGCTATTGTTGTTGTTGTTGGTTTGGTTTATCAGCGCTTTATTACATTGACGTTTTGTCAATTTGATTGCTTTTGATTTTCTTAGCCTTGGCGCAACTTTGTCTTCCAGCCGACTTGACCGAGCGTCGCCACTTCGCCGCACACATTTCCACTGAATAGTGAGGCCGAGTATTTGCAGCGCGCGTGGACGCAGAGTTTGGCATTTTAAGTGTTCGGCGGCATTTTGTTGGAAATTTTGCAGCATTTTTTTTTTGTTTGTTGACTTTTCTTGAGCAGCATTTTATGTTGTTCTCTTCTTTGGCTTTATGAACATTTTTTTTTTAAATTTTTTTATTATTTATTTATTTATTTTTCTTGTTTCTTTTTTTTGTTTTCATTTGGCGGCGAATTCTTTAAAATGTATTT
Organism: Melieria picta; assembly: GCA_964056695.1. Taxonomy (NCBI): domain Eukaryota; kingdom Metazoa; phylum Arthropoda; class Insecta; order Diptera; family Ulidiidae; genus Melieria; species Melieria picta. The sequence continues at coordinate 49,201,883 of OZ057399.1, forward strand.
TACTATAGAAAAAATTAATGGCCTTGAGATTGACAAGTCTGCAAATCGATCCAAGCTCAACTGAACCGCTGCAGAATCACGTTGATCGGATTGAAGGATTTTGTGTGATAATTGACGTTTAGTGGCTGCGCTTCAAAATTTTATTAACGGTAGCTGGGAAAAGTTCTTAAATGTTCCTAATTGTTTTCAGCTGACGAGATGAGAATTTATTGATTTAATTTTTAAATGGATAACATAAGCGAAAAAATACATTAATGCCCAAAGCGTGGAACTGGCAAGAAATTCTGCCCAGCGACTGAAACCTGAAACTCCATAAGAAAGGTGATTCTACAATCTGTGCCAACTACCGCGGAATCAGCCTGATTTATAGTGTCCCACCGAATATTCGTCTTCGACTTTGGCATTCGGCCTATTCGGCCAATTTTAAATCTTCGGCTACGGCCAAATTGGCCGAAGGTTTTTGCCCTGCAATGCAAGCCAATTTGTTCTGTTTCGAAGTATTTTATCAAATATCGGATTTTATCGATATTTCGGACTCAAGATTGCGATTAATAAAAATTATCTATAATCAGCTATTTATGTCAATTAAATTGATACATTTTTTGTTTTTGTTAGAAACGGAATTCTAAGACTGTTTTTGATTTTTTTTTACTGAAATATATATTCTTTTATTTATTCTTAAGTGGAACAAAGAAATGTATAGAGAAAGAACGGTTACATTTTATCAGTTTTTTTCCTTAAAAGAATGTTTTTTAGTATTTGGCTTCGGCCTTCGGCCTAATACTTTAGTTATGCCGAATATTCGGCTTCGGTCAAAAATCCAACTTCGGTCGGCCACTACTGATTTACATCGAAAACAAGTAATCATGGCGAAGACCAACGAGAAACAGATCGACACACACCCCCCTCTTCGCAGACTTCAAAACTGCTTTTGAAAACGCAAATCGGAGTTGCCTAAAAGTCATCAAGTCTGATTTTGGTATCCTCGCCGAACTTACTCGTAAATGGCATAGAATGACATTGAACGTCACTGCCAGCTTCGTCGGAATTGGGAAGAACCTCTCCGAGCCTTTTACTAAGAAGCGTGATTTCAGACAGGACGGCCTTCTTTCGTGCGACTTTTTCAATCTTCTGCTGGAGAGGATTAAACACGCCGCCGAGTTGAATCGTGTTGGCACTATTTTCTATAAAAGTTGATACAACGATATTGATATGGTTGGCCCCAGCAGCCGTGAAGTATGTTCGGCATACTCCAGTCTGGAGAAAGAAGCGAGCAAAGTGAGGCTTCCGGTCAACGAAAACTTGACAAAGTACCTTCACAAAGTCTTTATGTCTGGGACAACACCTACGAGTAACTGTGGGCAATTGTAATTTCGAAGTGATGTAAGACTTTGTCAGTCTTGATAGAAAAAACGGAGTAAGCCTGGAGATCAGCCGGATCTTGCCAATAGGATTTATTTTCTAACCATTCACTGTTACGTCGATCTGCAACACTAATGAGCTCAAACTCGTATCGCTAGGGACCCAATAGGGTCTATGCGAGGCTAACTCAACCAACCAGCTTACCTAACCTAACCTTCCACAGATCAGTTCGTCAGCTTACTCAGCTGCCTGTGGCCAATTTCGAGCACTCAAAGCATACTTCAAACAACAAACAAATCATTCCAAATCACAACAAATAAACTATTTTGAAAATCACAAAAATTCTCACCATAACTCAAAACACGCCCACTACCGCACAGTTGCTTTGCTAACAAAGAATTTATATAGAAACATTTTC